>OX638131.1:98908717-99508717 GCA_951804985.1 Dryomyza anilis | reverse complement strand
TCTATTTGAAAAATAGTACAAGTAAAAAATATATATAATATTGAAAAACCTGCTTTGTATAAGCTTCAGAGACCCGTACAAAAAAAAATAAACTAAATATTAACTAAACCATGCTGATTTAAAAGTCGTAAATTATATTTTATTATTTAAAATCAGAATAAACCCTCTCATAAACTATCCAACAAATAGAGTTGTCAACCACCAAACAGTAAATTAGCTAAATAAAAATCTCCAGAAACCCATAACAAATTGTTACATTTTTAAAGATAAATCTTACATGATTTCGATAAAACTAGAGAATAGTTTTTTCTTACAAAAAATCTCTGCGTAATAAGAAAACGAAAACCTACTCTAAATTGGCCTGCATTTCAATGAATATCTATTGCATTGAACTTTGATCTGCGTTATAATTTGTATATGTTGCAGTTACCCCTAGTTAACAGTTTGTTAAACACAAAACAACCCCTTGCAAATGTTGTAAATATAAAAGAAAAAAAATCGCACAAAATACGAATTATTCAACAGAAAATCTAAAGAAAATTAACTAAAGATTTAGATGTTTTTTTCTTTTATTTTTCTATATGCTGAAAAAGTAAAATAATGATGGGTGTTATTATGGGGTGGACAGTTCTGCGAATGTGTTAATAGGTATTGCTTTTTTTTGTGCCCTATTTAAAAAAAAGAAAACTAATTATTTCTCATGATAAAAGTAGAAAAATTTTAAAAAAATTGAATAAAGAAAATAGATCAATGACAATAACATATATTATTGCCACTTGATTGAGTTTAATAATTTGCTGTTTTTACGACTGTTTGCAACGTATTTTTTGTTTCTTATGCATTTTTATTTTATTTTGTCTTTAATTTAATTTAAAGGGTTTTCAACAGGGACGCTACAAAAGTAGAGCGACAGGAACAGCAAACGACGCCATATTTCTTGCCGCTCTTTTGACATTTCTCTTCAGTAAGGTTTGCCAATTCATGATGGAAAGATATACGAATTCGAATTTCGGTAGTAAATTTTAATAATTTCGACTCGTTGTTGGCTCGTATATCTTTCCATCATGAAATGGCAAACGTTACTGAAGAGAAATATCAAAAGAGCGGCAAGAAATATGGAGTCGTTTGCTGTCCCTGTCGCTCTACTTTTGTAGCGTCCCTGTTGAAAAACCCTTGAAAAAAACTTTTGTAGCGCTCTTATTGAAAAACCCTATATTATAAAGCGCTACAATGAGTAAAAAGATTATTTTATATTTTCCTATTAAAAATTAAAATAGAATTTAAAAATAAAAGTATTATTATTAATTTAATTTTAATTTCAACCACTAAATCACAAGGCACGCGACTGTTTAATTATTTCTGCAGCATTTTTACCAAGGTAAAAAACCTTCTGATTGGTAAGAAAATACTGGACTATTACTATAAATTAAGAAAAATGGGGTAATCCGTTACGAAATTTTGAGAAAATCAATAACAAAGTCAAAATTTGTATTTTTATTTTTGTAAAATTCAACTTTGAGTACATTTTAGAAATGAAATAAATCAAGGAGTTCGAAGATGTGATATACCAATGGAAAGGTAATTTAATTGTCTAAAGCACGAGTGAAAAATTGATATTAATTTATCAACATATTATGCACACAAAAAAATGTTCATCAACAACCAGGATTCATGATATTGATGAATTCATTCATAGAACTAAAATCGTTTTTTTATATTTTTCATTTTAAATATGTTTTTTGTTAACATCAAATTACAAACACAAATTTGTTTCAATTCACACATTTCCGTATATATAATTTCCGTATATATAATATAATTAATATTTAATGGCTAATTAGGCGAAGACTCCATTTCATCATATTAATGAATTTTGTTCATCAAATCTTATAAATACATAATTGTGTAAATGGAGACAAATTTTTGTTTAAAAGTTGATGTTATAAAAATATTGAAAAAGTACGATTTTAGTTCAATGAATGAATTCATCAATATGATGATTTTTTTTTGTGTGTACTTTATAACGAATGTTCTGGACTAGGTTATATCAGTAATATGCACTTCTTAAACACTCTATATCTTTAACTGGGTGCAATATTAGACATTTTTTTATTTAACATTTTCTTATTTTTTTAGGGCGTAGAATGAGCCCCCGAATTATTGACATCGTTGAACCAGAAATCCTGCATATCTGTAAACCCGTTAAGTAATTCCAATATCGGGAACTGAACTTCTAATTTTTTGTCCGAGTCATAACCCTTTAAGTTACATGACAAACATGATTAAGACATGATCATGTTTGCTCTAGTTAATAGTGTTTAATTTAACCCAATATAAGTTAATGGGCTAATATTATAAAAACTAGTCAATAAATTGAAAAAATTGGAATGTCTTACATTAGTTTAATATGTTTTCATTATTTAAAAGAAATACTAACCTACTTAGTGGAAAATTGTCGGAAATACAAAGAATACCATAAAGTGAAGATTTGTAAATCCTACCCGTCTAAAAATTTGGTTGCTTCCGATTTCAATGAAATTTTGTCAATTTGTAATATATGTAAGTGGACCTCCATTAAAACATGGTAAAGAGTATGAGCTAGTATACGGGTTACCGAAATATAGTTAAAATACAGCGAAAATTTCCCGATCAGGGAAATCATCGTTTGATGAAAAGTTGAAATTGAGACAAAAACTATTTGTTATATTATTAACATAATATGAAAATTGTTTTTATATCAGTATTATTATCATTTTATATTTCTCATCAAACGAGAATATGGGCCCAGACCCAAATTTTGAATTCGGCAATTTGATTAAGTATTATTAGATCTTGAATATTTGTTTAAATCCCGAAAAACACAAACCCTAGTAGAAATTTTGGTAGGGCTATGGTCATGAAGTGATCATGTCATTATTTGAGGTGATCGGGATATGACGAGGACCATAATGTCCTTGTAACGCAGTGTCCTGATCATGTATTGACCTCAGGCCATGATCTTGTACTGATCGGGCAATTCCCCATTTTAATATTTACCCGACAATTGCCTTGTCTGAGCCCGAGCATAATAGGGTTCCTCTCCTTAATCTTGATCATTACCTGATACTAATTTCGTTATGAGAAACAAATAATGTAGCTATGATCGGGAATAAGGGCATGCAAAAGCAATGATCATATTTTCTCTAATAGGGCTTACCCAACGACAACCCGATCATTTCCCGATGGCGCATCGGGCAAATTTCTACTAGGGAAATGATTTAAATTAAATTTTAAAAGTACCTGTATTTGACATTAAAGATAGAAATATCCCAAATTTGGATAATCTCAATTAGATAGCTTTATTTACAAAATATGTAGCCAGATAAAGTTTGTCAATATCATCTGAAAAAGTAAAACTAAAAAGGTTTAATATTTATAGTTCTTTATCATGGATATATCCAAGAAATGTAATCCAAACGAATAACAGTTTCGAATTCGGTTTTATGCTCTTATCTGTAATGAGTTTTATAACAAAACGGTTTCGGTTTCCGATTTCGATTTCAGTTTGGTTATTTTTATAACATTTTTGAAATTCTGTGACGAATTTGGGTACCGTTTCGGTATTAAAAATGAAACAGCTTTAAACATATACCAACATGGGACAAAATTTCTGCCTTTTTTCAGAAATATTTCGGACTAATTTCCGGCACACAGATAAATGGAATATTTCGGGAAATTTAAATACCTAATTCGTGAACTATTTTGAAAACGAATAAAAATACTTAGACTGCTCGTCTTTGTCTGCTTGAAATATTTCTAAAAAAATGTTTCTAAACTGCCATGATCTTGCCAAAAATTTTGTCTGGCTAATTTCGATTACGATGTCAATCCCAGGAGCTAACAAAGAGAACCTATCAATATTTTTCTCGAAGACATTTTGAACAATATAGATGAGAAACTACTAAATTTATTTTCGATCAAAATTTTAATATATTAATAAATCCGTACCAACGATAGAAATATTTTTTTATCAAAAATATAACTCTGGAATAGGAAAAAATATTAAAACGAAACCAATAGTTCCAATAAAAGTTTATTTCCAGTCTGTCATGTCTCGGAGACTTCCGATTCCTCGAAGTATTTGCGAATTAATTTCGATATAAAAATTCGATATTGCATGTAGCTTTTCGTTTCTAATTTTTAAAATTTCTCGTACATTCAAATTTAAGGACCAGATACGATATTTAAACATTTATCACGATATCGCAATATTTTCGAAGCAATCTTGAACATTTTTTCTTCTTCAATATCGGTCCGATTTCCAAAATTTCTCGTATCGAGAAAACTACGAAAGAACGCGTCGATGTAGGTCGAATTTATTGCTCGATATCATTACGAGAACGGGTTTGATATCGTGTGAGTTTTACTCTCATTGATCTCGTAACGATATCGATAGGAATGGCATTTTTTAAAAATATTATAAAATACTAGACACTCTTTAAATTTCAATACGAAATGTATTTCAAAAAGAATAACTTATTTCAGTTATTTCAATAGAAAAAGCATTACAAAAAGAGTTGCGTACAAAAAAAATTGTAACAAAATACCAAACATTGTATAATAAATCAGCGCCAAGCAAGCTTATCAAATACTATTTACTCTGGAATCAATCAATGTCCGCAAGTCAAAGAAGTCACCCTTCAAATCGATCAATGCAACTGGGGGATGTTGCTGATAATTTTGGTAATACGATCGTACTGAATTGAAGCATGATCGAAAGAAATCACTCACAAAGATAAAAAAAAATGTGATCTAAAGACATCGATGCCACCCCGGACAAGCTGTTACCAAATGTGGTGGCCTAGAAAGATATGGTGCTACTTACTGCTACTGCTACTAATCGCTGATCGATGTTTGTCAATTTATCATGATGGTGGTTTTCTTGCGGATTTTGTTGCAAAGGATTTGTTCTTGAGGTTTGGGACATACTGTGTTTGCAAGTAATTTTTAAGGATTTGTTAGGGATTTGTTAACGATTTAGAACATGTTTAATATTTTTTATAGGGAATTAGTGCGCTGGGTATACAATGAAAGTAGGTGTTACTCACAGGGGGTTTTCAGTATTTTACTTACTACTTATAGCGGTATCTTATTGACAATTTTTTTTCTTGACTTAAGATATATTTGTAAAGAGTGTGAATTACCTGAAAAGAGAGAGAAAAGTAAAATTAATTATAGGGTTTCGTTATGCATAGATTATAGGATATTTGCTAAAAGTATAGAAGTCTATATTTAAATAAAGAATAACTGCAAATAAGGCATATGTATCACACAAGGAAATAAAAATGATTGTGGCAAAAATAAAATATGATTTCAATTAACATACATGAGTTTACAAGTTTTTAAAAATTATTTGATAATCATAATGAATATAATATGTAATATAAAATATAAAAAAAAAGAAAATTGTTGTTTCAAAAATATTACTTAATTCAATTAAAATAATATGTTTGGCGCAAACGTTGCTGTATGATTCAAATAAATATCATTATATATCAATGTTAACATTAAACTTTGGTTAAACAATATATTAAAACAATATATATAACTTGAACATGATTATGGTCAAACATTATTGTATTATGTTTGCTACAAACAATTTTTATTACTATGCGTTAAATAAGTTATATGCAAAAAATTTATTTTCAATATTTTTTAATTTTAACATAAAAGTTGGAAGTTATAACTTATAATAATCAAAATCATAAAAAATTTACATTTTTAAAATTTATATTACAATTTATGAATGCAAACGTATTGTGTTTGATGCAGTAAAACTTAATAAGATAAATGCATAAAAATCAATTTAAAAAATGTTCTCTAATTTTCACATACAAATTATTAAAATCAAACAATAATATGATTGTGACAAAAACATCAATTCCTGAAATTTATTAAACTAATCATACTATGTTAGTAACAAACGATTTTAACTACTGTGTTTGATGCTGAGAAATTGAATAAGTTAAATTCATTAAAATTAATTAAAAAAAGTTTTCCAATTTTCACATACAAATTATCAAAGTAACACAAGAACATGATTGTGACAAAAACATCCCTTTCTGAAATTTATTATACTAATCATAATCATAATATGTTCGTAACAAACGAATTTTACTATTGTGTTTGATGCTGTGAAATTTAATGCATGAAAATCAATTTAATAAATGTTTTCCAATTTTCACATAAAAATTATAAAAGTTAAACAAGAATATGAGTGTGACAAAAAGATCCCTTCCTGAAATTTAGTATACTAATCAAAATATGTTCGTAACAAATGATTTTTACTATTGTGTTATATGCTGTGAAATTTAATGCATTAAAATCAATTTAAAAATGTTCTCCAATTTTCACATACAAATTATCGAAGTCAAACAAGAATATGCTTGTGACAATAATTTCAGTTCATTCAATTTATGATACTAATCATAATATGTTCGCAGCAAACGGTTTTTGCTAATGTGTTTGAATATAATATTAATTTAATAGATTTCATTATATAAAATTTCAACTATAATTTATTTAAACATATAATTGCGAGTAATGATTAATTTCTGCAAATGTTCTTTTTCATATATACCCCGCAATAAATCATGTCAACTCTACAACAGGTATTAAAACATTAATATATTGAAAAAAATATGAATTTTTAATTACGCAGTTTCTGTGTCTGTCTCTCATATAAATATAAAATATACATGTTTGTGGCAATTATACTTAAGAGCGCCCATTTTTCCACTTGACAATCTATAATTATTTCATTTATTTTAAATGAAATTTTCTTTAATGTACTCCAGCGCAATTATTTCATTTGAATTTAACGCGCGAACGAGCATCTAAATTGTCCCGTAGGAAATAAAAAGCCGACAGGACAGCATACAGGACACGGCATTAAATATAGACCGCAAAGCAAAAAAAAAAAAAATAATAAAAAAAACGAACGCGTGCCTGCCACAATATGCAACAAAGTCAAAGTCTTGACTCATACTCGTTTTTATTACTCTTATAATTATCCTGCGTTTAGTTTAGAGCTGTGTTATCCTTGAAGTTGTGCAGAAGCAGGCAGACGACACCTGATCGGGGATAAACGAGCATTTAGGGATTTAGTGGAAATTTAAATATAATGTTGAGGTCAGACGAATAATTAGAAGTTTTTTTGTATATTTTAATTAGATTAAAAAAAAACGAAATTACTAATAAGGAGAGTGGCTGGCTCAGAGAAAAATATTTAAATTCACCTTTAGTAAAAAAATTTAATTTTTAGTGTAAAATTGACTTTTAGTGTAAAATTGAATTTTTAGTGAAAAGTTGAATTTTTATGAAAAATAATTAAAAGTTAAATTATCGAGTAAAAAATTTAATTTTTATTTTTATAACTTTAAATTTTTAGTGAAAAATTAATTTTTTAGTGAAAAATTTAATTTTTAGAGCAAAATTGAATTTTCAATGAAAAATAGAATTTTTAGTGAAAAATTGAATTTTTAGTGAAAAATTGAATTTTTAGTGTAAAATTGAATTTTTAGTGAAAAATTGAATTTTTAGTGAAAAATTGAATTTTTAGTGAAAAATTGAATTTTTAGTGAAAAATTGAATTTTTAGTGAAAAATTGAATTTTTAGTGAAAAATTGAATTTTTAGTGAAAAATTGAATTTTTAGTGAAAAATTGAATTTTTAGTGAAAAATTGAATTTTTAGTGAAAAATTGAATTTTTAGTGAAAAATTGAATTTTTAGTGAAAAATTGAATTTTTAGTGAAAAATTGAATTTTTAGTGAAAAATTGAATTTTTAGTGAAAAATTGAATTTTTAGTGAAAAATTGAATTTTTAGTGAAAAATTGAATTTTTAGTGAAAAATTGAATTTTTAGTGAAAAATTGAATTTTTAGTGAAAAATTGAATTTTTAGTGAAAAATTGAATTTTTAGTGAAAAAATGAATTTTTAGTGAAAAATTGAATTTTTAGTGAAAAATTGAATTTTTAGTGTAAAATTGAATTTTTAGTGAAAAATTGAATTTTTAGTGAAAAATTGAATTTTTAGTGAAAAATTGAATTTTTAGTGAAAAATTGAATTTTTAGTGAAAAATTGAATTTTTAGTGAAAAATTGAATTTTTAGTGAAAAATTGAATTTTTAGTGAAAAATTGAATTTTTAGTGAAAAATTGAATTTTTAGTGAAAAATTGAATTTTTAGTGAAAAATTGAATTTTTAGTGAAAAATTGAATTTTTAGTGAAAAATTGAATTTTTAGTGAAAAATTGAATTTTTAGTGAAAAATTGAATTTTTAGTGAAAAATTGAATTTTTAGTGAAAAATTGAATTTTTAGTGAAAAATTGAATTTTTAGTGAAAAATTGAATTTTTAGTGAAAAATTGAATTTTTAGTGAAAAATTGAATTTTTAGTGAAAAAATGAATTTTTAGTGAAAAAATGAATTTTTAGTGAAAAATTGAATTTTTAGTGAAAAATTGAATTTTTAGTGAAAAATTGAATTTTTAGTGAAAAATTGAATTTTTAGTGAAAAATTGAATTTTTAGTGAAAAATTGAATTTTTAGTGAAAAATTGAATTTTTAGTGAAAAATTGAATTTTTAGTGAAAAATTGAATTTTTAGTGAAAAATTGAATTTTTAGTGAAAAATTGAATTTTTAGTGAAAAATTGAATTTTTAGTGAAAAATTGAATTTTTAGTGAAAAAATGAAAAAATGAATTTTTAGTGAAAAATTGAATTTTTAGTGTAAAATTGAATTTTTAGTGAAAAATTGAATTTTTAGTGAAAAATTGAATTTTTAGTGAAAAATTGAATTTTTAGTGAAAAATTGAATTTTTAGTGAAAAATTGAATTTTTAGTGAAAAATTGAATTTTTAGTGAAAAATTGAATTTTTAGTGAAAAATTGAATTTTTAGTGAAAAATTGAATTTTTAGTGAAAAATTGAATTTTTAGTGAAAAATTGAATTTTTAGTGAAAAATTGAATTTTTAGTGAAAAATTGAATTTTTAGTGAAAAATTGAATTTTTAGTGAAAAATTGAATTTTTAGTGAAAAATTGAATTTTTAGTGAAAAATTGAATTTTTAGTGAAAAATTGAATTTTTAGTGAAAAATTGAATTTTTAGTGAAAAAATGAATTTTTAGTGAAAAAATGAATTTTTAGTGAAAAATTGAATTTTTAGTGAAAAATTGAATTTTTAGTGAAAAATTGAATTTTTAGTGAAAAATTGAATTTTTAGTGAAAAATTGAATTTTTAGTGAAAAATTGAATTTTTAGTGAAAAATTGAATTTTTAGTGAAAAATTGAATTTTTAGTGAAAAATTGAATTTTTAGTGAAAAATTGAATTTTTAGTGAAAAATTGAATTTTTAGTGAAAAATTGAATTTTTAGTGAAAAATTGAATTTTTAGTGAAAAATTGAATTTTTAGTGAAAAATTGAATTTTTAGTGAAAAATTGAATTTTTAGTGAAAAATTGAATTTTTAGTGAAAAATTGAATTTTTAGTGAAAAATTGAATTTTTAGTGAAAAAATGAATTTTTAGTGAAAAAATGAATTTTTAGTGAAAAATTGAATTTTTAGTGAAAAATTGAATTTTTAGTGAAAAATTGAATTTTTAGTGAAAAATTGAATTTTTAGTGAAAAATTGAATTTTTAGTGAAAAAATGAATTTTTAGTGAAAAAATGAATTTTTAGTGAAAAATTGAATTTTTAGTGTAAAATTGAATTTTTAGTGAAAAATTTAATTTTTAGTGAAAAATTGAATTTTTAGTGAAAAATTGAATTTTTAGTGAAAAATTGAATTTTTAGTGAAAAATTGAATTTTTAGTGAAAAATTGAATTTTTAGTGAAAAATTTAATTTTTAGTGAAAAATTGAATTTTTAGTGAAAAATTGAATTTTTAGTGAAAAATTGAATTTTTAGTGAAAAATTGAATTTTTAGTGAAAAATTGAATTTTTAGTGAAAAATTGAATTTTTAGTGAAAAATTGAATTTTTAGTGAAAAATTGAATTTTTAGTGAAAAAATGAATTTTTAGTGAAAAAATGAATTTTTAGTGAAAAATTGAATTTTTAGTGAAAAATTGAATTTTTAGTGAAAAATTGAATTTTTAGTGAAAATTTGAATTTTTAGTGAAAAATTGAATTTTAGTGAAAATTTGAATTTTTAGTGAAAATTTGAATTTTTAGTGAAAAATTTGAATTTTTAGTGAAAAATTGAATTTTTAGTGAAAAAATGAAAAAATGAATTTTTAGTGAAAAATTGAATTTTTAGTGTAAAATTGAATTTTTAGTGAAAAATTGAATTTTTAGTGAAAAATTGAATTTTTAGTGAAAAATTGAATTTTTAGTGAAAAATTGAATTTTTAGTGAAAAATTGAATTTTTAGTGAAAAATTGAATTTTTAGTGAAAAATTGAATTTTTAGTGAAAAATTGAATTTTTAGTGAAAAATTGAATTTTTAGTGAAAAATTGAATTTTTAGTGAAAAATTGAATTTTTAGTGAAAAATTGAATTTTTAGTGAAAAATTGAATTTTTAGTGAAAAATTGAATTTTTAGTGAAAAATTGAATTTTTAGTGAAAAATTGAATTTTTAGTGAAAAATTGAATTTTTAGTGAAAAATTGAATTTTTAGTGAAAAATTGAATTTTTAGTGAAAAATTGAATTTTTAGTGAAAAAATGAATTTTTAGTGAAAAAATGAATTTTTAGTGAAAAATTGAATTTTTAGTGAAAAATTGAATTTTTAGTGAAAAATTGAATTTTTAGTGAAAAATTGAATTTTTAGTGAAAAATTGAATTTTTAGTGAAAAATTGAATTTTTAGTGAAAAATTGAATTTTTAGTGAAAAATTGAATTTTTAGTGAAAAATTGAATTTTTAGTGAAAAATTGAATTTTTAGTGAAAAATTGAATTTTTAGTGAAAAATTGAATTTTTAGTGAAAAATTGAATTTTTAGTGAAAAATTGAATTTTTAGTGAAAAATTGAATTTTTAGTGAAAAATTGAATTTTTAGTGAAAAATTGAATTTTTAGTGAAAAATTGAATTTTTAGTGAAAAAATGAATTTTTAGTGAAAAAATGAATTTTTAGTGAAAAATTGAATTTTTAGTGAAAAATTGAATTTTTAGTGAAAAATTGAATTTTTAGTGAAAAATTGAATTTTTAGTGAAAAAATGAATTTTTAGTGAAAAAATGAATTTTTAGTGAAAAATTGAATTTTTAGTGTAAAATTGAATTTTTAGTGAAAAATTGAATTTTTAGTGAAAAATTGAATTTTTAGTGAAAAATTGAATTTTTAGTGAAAAATTGAATTTTTAGTGAAAAATTGAATTTTTAGTGAAAAATTTAATTTTTAGTGAAAAATTGAATTTTTAGTGAAAAATTGAATTTTTAGTGAAAAATTGAATTTTTAGTGAAAAATTGAATTTTTAGTGAAAAATTGAATTTTTAGTGAAAAATTGAATTTTTAGTGAAAAATTGAATTTTTAGTGAAAAATTGAATTTTTAGTGAAAAAATGAATTTTTAGTGAAAAAATGAATTTTTAGTGAAAAATTGAATTTTTAGTGAAAAATTGAATTTTTAGTGAAAAATTGAATTTTTAGTGAAAAATTGAATTTTTAGTGAAAAATTGAATTTTTAGTGAAAAATTGAATTTTTAGTGAAAAATTGAATTTTTAGTGAAAAATTGAATTTTTAGTGAAAAATTGAATTTTTAGTGAAAAATTGAATTTTTAGTGAAAAATTGAATTTTTAGTGAAAAATTGAATTTTTAGTGAAAAAATGAATTTTTAGTGAAAAAATGAATTTTTAGTGAAAAATTGAATTTTTAGTGAAAAATTGAATTTTTAGTGAAAAATTGAATTTTTAGTGAAAAATTGAATTTTTAGTGAAAAATTGAATTTTTAGTGAAAAAATGAATTTTTAGTGAAAAAATGAATTTTTAGTGAAAAATTGAATTTTTAGTGTAAAATTGAATTTTTAGTGAAAAATTGAATTTTTAGTGAAAAATTGAATTTTTAGTGAAAAATTGAATTTTTAGTGAAAAATTGAATTTTTAGTGAAAAATTGAATTTTTAGTGAAAAATTGAATTTTTAGTGAAAAATTGAATTTTTAGTGAAAAATTGAATTTTTAGTGAAAAATTGAATTTTTAGTGAAAAATTGAATTTTTAGTGAAAAATTGAATTTTTAGTGAAAAATTGAATTTTTAGTGAAAAATTGAATTTTTAGTGAAAAATTGAATTTTTAGTGAAAAAATGAATTTTTAGTGAAAAAATGAATTTTTAGTGAAAAATTGAATTTTTAGTGAAAAATTGAATTTTTAGTGAAAAATTGAATTTTTAGTGAAAATTTGAATTTTTAGTGAAAATTTGAATTTTTAGTGAAAAATTGAATTTTTAGTGAAAATTTGAATTTTTAGTGAAAATTTGAATTTTTAGTGAAAAATTTGAATTTTTAGTGAAAAATTGAATTTTTAGTGAAAAAATGAAAAAATGAATTTTTAGTGAAAAATTGAATTTTTAGTGTAAAATTGAATTTTTAGTGAAAAATTGAATTTTTAGTGAAAAATTGAATTTTTAGTGAAAAATTGAATTTTTAGTGAAAAATTGAATTTTTAGTGAAAAATTGAATTTTTAGTGAAAAATTGAATTTTTAGTGAAAAATTGAATTTTTAGTGAAAAATTGAATTTTTAGTGAAAAATTGAATTTTTAGTGAAAAATTGAATTTTTAGTGAAAAATTGAATTTTTAGTGAAAAATTGAATTTTTAGTGAAAAATTGAATTTTTAGTGAAAAATTGAATTTTTAGTGAAAAATTGAATTTTTAGTGAAAAATTGAATTTTTAGTGAAAAATTGAATTTTTAGTGAAAAATTGAATTTTTAGTGAAAAATTGAATTTTTAGTGAAAAATTGAATTTTTAGTGAAAAAATGAATTTTTAGTGAAAAAATGAATTTTTAGTGAAAAATTGAATTTTTAGTGAAAAATTGAATTTTTAGTGAAAAATTGAATTTTTAGTGAAAAATTGAATTTTTAGTGAAAAATTGAATTTTTAGTGAAAAATTGAATTTTTAGTGAAAAATTGAATTTTTAGTGAAAAATTGAATTTTTAGTGAAAAATTGAATTTTTAGTGAAAAATTGAATTTTTAGTGAAAAATTGAATTTTTAGTGAAAAATTGAATTTTTAGTGAAAAATTGAATTTTTAGTGAAAAATTGAATTTTTAGTGAAAAATTGAATTTTTAGTGAAAAATTGAATTTTTAGTGAAAAATTGAATTTTTAGTGAAAAATTGAATTTTTAGTGAAAAATTGAATTTTTAGTGAAAAATTGAATTTTTAGTGAAAAAATGAATTTTTAGTGAAAAAATGAATTTTTAGTGAAAAATTGAATTTTTAGTGAAAAATTGAATTTTTAGTGAAAAATTGAATTTTTAGTGAAAAATTGAATTTTTAGTGAAAAATTGAATTTTTAGTGAAAAAATGAATTTTTAGTGAAAAAATGAATTTTTAGTGAAAAATTGAATTTTTAGTGTAAAATTGAATTTTTAGTGAAAAATTGAATTTTTAGTGAAAAATTGAATTTTTAGTGAAAAATTGAATTTTTAGTGAAAAATTGAATTTTTAGTGAAAAATTGAATTTTTAGTGAAAAATTTAATTTTTAGTGAAAAATTGAATTTTTAGTGAAAAATTGAATTTTTAGTGAAAAATTGAATTTTTAGTGAAAAATTGAATTTTTAGTGAAAAATTGAATTTTTAGTGAAAAATTGAATTTTTAGTGAAAAATTGAATTTTTAGTGAAAAATTGAATTTTTAGTGAAAAAATGAATTTTTAGTGAAAAAATGAATTTTTAGTGAAAAATTGAATTTTTAGTGAAAAATTGAATTTTTAGTGAAAAATTGAATTTTTAGTGAAAATTTGAATTTTTAGTGAAAAATTGAATTTTTAGTGAAAATTTGAATTTTTAGTGAAAATTTGAATTTTTAGTGAAAAATTTGAATTTTTAGTGAAAAATTTAAAATTTAGTGAAAATTTGAATTTTAAGTGAAAAATTGATTTTTTGGTACAAATTTTAATTTTTAGTGAAAAATGTAATGTCAAATATTAATTTAATTGAACAATTATATAATTTTATTATTACTCCATTTGCGCGTAAGTCCCCTAAACACAGATTTGCATCTGCTTCAAAAATTCCGCAGCAACCTTTTCCTGCTGCATTTTAACTCAATTAAAACAATAAAGAAAGGGTATAAAATTCAGCGTAAAAAATATTTTTTTTCTGCATCAGAATAAAATCAAAAAACGGAAATGTTGCTGTCCGAAAAACTATACAAAAGGCAGTGAAAAATACAAAAACTAAAAATCACACTCGACCGACCACCACACTTAAAACGCTAATGAGCAGCGCGCACCTTCTGCCACAACAACAATATCATCAGCAGCATCGTGAGTATCCTTGATAGTAACAACAACAACAACATAAACTTCATCACCAACAACACCACCACTACCACTATCAACACCACGAGTTCAGTCCGTTCAACCCCAAATAACGCGTGGTATTATCCTTTTTTTCCATTTCAATTATTCTATTTCAATTAATAAAAATAAAATTTGCCTATTAAAGTGCAAATAAAAAAAGGATTCTATGGAGAAAAAAAAGGATGCGCCGCCAACATGTAAATTAAGTACATGTTACAGCGTTGTAATGTGCAGCGATCCAACACACATCCTTCGAACTACCAGTTACTGTTTTTGAACTACAACCCTTTACCGCGCGCATTTCGCTGATGTTTGCGGACGTGTTTCGCGCGTCTGATGTGATTTTTGACGGACAGCACAGGACAGGCTTCCTTCCTTTCATTCGCGTGCTTAAATAGGACATCAACGTTGTTTTTTTCTTTCTCGGAAAATAACCAGAAATCTCTGCTAATGAGGTGCTGACCATCCATCAATCGTGTGCATTATAACTAAGGGTTGTACTCGATTGCTACTGCGGCTGCAGTCTGCATCCTGACTGCGAGAATTAAGTATTCAGTCTGTGTTTTAGTTTTTTTTGTTCTTTCCTTGTTTTGATAATAAGCTTCATTTGTTGGTACAGCATATTTGTTTGATTGTATTCTGCTACGTGCTTTTGTTATTCTGCATCGCTGCATTTTGTGTTTCAAAGCACCGAACACAACTATTATCCTTTTGGCGGAAATTTCAAAATTTTATGCTGACACCTCGAAAAAACAATACAAACATCTGTTCACTTGTGTTGGGAATTTTGTTTTTGAGAAACTTGCGAATTGTTTTCATTTTAGATAATACAGATTACTGCAAGATACGAAATTTTTGATTATTTAATACAGGGCGCCGCAAAATGTATTTAAAATTTGATTACCCACGCATAATGGCATTAAATTGTAATCTATTTGAAGAAAATAAAGGAAATACATAAATTTTGTCGGTAGCAATACTATTTCAAATATAAGAAACAGGGCTGAAACTGAATTTACAAAACCTGAACTGGTATTGGAACTGAAACTTTTATAATATTAACTACATCGCAAAATATTGTATTTAAAATAAAATAAAAAAGAAATGTCTTCAATATAAATGCATATGGGCATTTATATTGGGGTTCCGAAGTCGTACGTTTTAAACTTTAATATCTCGAAGGTACATTTATAAATTTACTTGATCTTTTTTGTGCTAGTAGTATTTAAATAGTACAAGCACAAGAAATAAGATAATTCTATATGATAGATCAAAAGATATAAATTAAATAGAGGAAGATCCGGACGGGACAGAAACGAAAGTGCATGTTTAGGTTCAAATGGAAATTCCAAAAAGTCAACAAATTTTGCAAACAAATTAATTTTTTGAATTATTTAAAAAAATATCTAAGATAATGTGCTTTATTTGTTAATTTACACTTTGTTTTTAAAATGTATACTTTTTTCATAACAAACCACAGAAAAATTCCGGACGGGTCGGAAATGTTGTTTCTTTTTATAAAAATACTTTTTGCATACAAATATTTTTTTGAATTATTTAGAAATATAGCTGAGATAATTTACTTTATTTTTGCTTATGTACACTTTTTTCCTATAGTTTATAGTTATTTCGTAATAAATAACAGAATAATTCCAGACGTTCCGTATGGAAATTTGTAATACAATTTTTTGCTTAAAATAAGAGCTAGTCCTAATTATATTATTGTTGCACGAAACCATTATTTTGAAATAAAAACTGATGTACGATTAGAATTTTCAGATTAAACTTTTTTTTTAAATATTTTTTCGTGATTGACGTTTTTCTGGAAATGTCCATATGGGGTATTTGCCATCATACGTCCACCTAGTAGCGGATTGTTTTCAAATATTGTGTTAGTTCTTAGTACATATGGATGTATTAATTTGTGAATAATATTAGACACATTGCAGATCCAATAACCGAGTATCAAGGCGGAATAAAATCGTATTTTTTGAATATGTGTGATTCTACGCCACACAGAAAAAAATGTACATCATATTGATGAATTCCCTTCATCAAACCACTATTCATTGTATTGAAGAATCATTCATAATATTAATGACTAACGACATCAATGTTATGAATGCAATCATAAATATGATGAACGCTTGGTAACTGTCGAAATAGTTCACTATGATGTTCGATAGTATGAATAAGTTCATATATATAATGAATTCATTCATCAATATGTCATTTAATGAACGGTGGTATCAATATGATGAATCTGGTGGTTGGCAAAAAAATTCATAATATTTATGAATAAATTCAGCTTTTTGATGTTTTTTTTTTCTGTGTAGATCAACGGAAAATATTCAATTTTGACAGTATCATCTCAGAAAATAATGATATTTTGTAGCATGGAATTTACGACTTAAAATTATGAAAAACACAAAATTTCAGTTTGCTAAATACAATAGTTTTTTTTTTGTATTTCGAAGTTAGTTGTATTTCGAAGTAGTTTATTCTCAAGTATACTGTGCCAAAATCGCGTGTCATTTTGTTGGATATTTCTAGCCACAAAAGACAAAATCAAAAGGACGAATTTGAAAAATTGAAAATTTTGTCATGCCAAAAGGGCGAATCTTTTCGTTTTTTCGCCATAACTTTTGATTGGTATAACATAAAATAGTTGCGTAGAGGCATTTATTGTTTGTTTTCAAAGCACCTATCGATTGACATCAATATTTAAAAATATTTTGCCAAACATTAATTTGCCATTTGTTATTTGCAGGAAATATTTTTTGGCAAAATATTTGTAATTAATAATGCAGATCGATAGTTGCTTTGAAAACGAACACTAAATGCCTTTACACCACTATTTTATCTCGTATCAATAAGTTATGGTGAAAAAACGAAAAGATTCGCCCTTTTGGCATGACAAGATTTTCAATTTTTCCAATTTCTTCGTTTTTTTGCTATAATTTTTTATTGGTACAAGATAAAATTGTGGTTTAAAGGTATTAATTGTTTGTTTTTAAAGCACCGTCCGTATTTATAATTCAGTAAGTTGTCCAAATCCAAAGATATTTTAAATACGTTATAATAATTGATGAATAAACCAAAATAACAGAAAAAATTGAAAAAAATCTAAATTTTGCTAATTTTTAAAGTACTTCAAACTTTAAAATTTGATTTCCCAACATTTTTAAAAATGCACAATCGCCCCTTTGGCATGCCAGTGACGATATGTCCTTGAAGTATGAAAAATACACACAAAATGCACAAAATTGGGTTTACTTTATTAGTTTAGTTTTGCAATGTTTAAAATTGGAAATCTTTCAACTTCGAGCAAAGAAATGTTTACTTTGAATAATAATTACAATCAAAAAGGTACAACTCAAAATATCAAACTACCAAAATAGAAAAAACTCTATAGAATAATGATATTTATATAAATTTTCATTTTCATATTATTATTTTTATTTTTATGACAACTTTATACAATTATGATTTTCTTTTATTAGATTAATTCAAATGTATGGCTAATTAGATGATTACAGCAAGCAAGCCAGATAATAGTTACTTTAATTCCAAATGCTATTTGTAGCATTTTTTAACATAATTTCCCAATAAGAATTTCTGCCTTATCGCAACCACTGCTAGCACAATACATATTCTGCGTCCTTCTGCGCCATTTACCGCACAGAAGTCAGTACAGCCCATAAAATGAGAGAATTTATTTGACGTTTATTAAGCAAAGCTGTCATATTTAAGCGCGTGATGCGTTTTATCGCATTGCGTTACACAGCACGTTATGCATCCCTCCGAAGTGACTGTGACGCTCGCTGTACGTAACGAAGTGAGTGAGTGGGTCATAAAAGTGCCAAAGGATTTGTTACAATTTTCAACGGTCCTTTTGCGTCCAACGGTGGCAGCACCCAAAACATTCGGACTGTCGAGGGGAAAAGTGCCGGAAATCATTACAATTATTGCATTTTTGATTTTTTTTTTGTTTTGTTTTCTTTGTTTAGCAACTTGTTATCCTGCGCAAGAGTTGTGACAGCACGTAGCACAATAGACAGAAAACAGGATCAAAACTACGAGGCACTGCTAAAAAAGGAAGAAGGTGCGCGCGCATGCGTGCGTGTGAGGCGGCTTATTTTCTGGCTCATAATAAAATTAAAATAAAAATTAGACCGCGACATAATTTGTTCATGCCTTTGTTTTTACCATGAAAAACGCACAAAAAAAACGTTATAAAGTATTTTGAAAAATGTCTACCAGCACAGAAAAAATTAATGCAAAAAGTCAAGGTGCAAATTGTAGCACGCGTCCTGCAATTTGACCAGCAAACACTTGGCAACCACGCGAACAGATGCAAACGATGCTTGTTCTTGTGCACGAACAACTAGTATAAATTGTTCGCGTGCTCAGTCCATTAATTTTCCAGCATATTTTTCATTCAATTGCTGCATTTTTAATGATCTCGTTGCGCATGCACAGCACTTAATGTGCAGGCACAGCACATTTATCAAAAAAATACGGAAAACTGACGAAAGGATTTTTATTGCATTGAAGTTTGAAAGCAACAAAAAAAAAAGTGTCGAGTGTTGATCCATTACAACGACGAATGGTCAGTTATTTTTTTCATTTCACTTCATTTCCACAAGGGTTTGGCTTTTCGTCTGAGTTGCTCTTATGTGTAAAAGCAGCAGGATGCCTGCGCAGGACACTCTTGTTGCGACTAAAATTATGTAAAAATTTCGAAATATATAAAAGGCTGTATAGGGTTTAGTGTTAAATTTAGACGCATTTTTAAACTGGTTTTTGACATTTGCAGACGGTTAATCATTAATGTCTTATTTGATTTTTCTTATTTTTTATTATGTTACACAAACATGTATATGTTAACAAATAATTCAAGACCATATCTGAGGGATCATACTAAACGTATCATGTTTGAAATATGTATTTGGAAATTTTCATAATATATAAAAAAAAAAAATAATTTTCGCCACTGTAGAATTAAAATTCATATTTATTTTTAAATTTCAATAATTGGATAACAAAAATCTGCAACATTATTAAATACATTTTTTCTAAGGACATCCCATACATGAGCAAATCTAGAAAACTTTTAACATTCATTATAATAGTCCAAACATTTTTCTTACTAAACAAACAAAAAAACAAAAAAAATTTCAGTTTAATTAAAATGTAATTTATTACTTTCATTCTAAAGCTTAAAAATTATGTACTACACATTGAAAAAGTCCACGAGAAGAGCAGACTTTAACGATAATGTTAGGCAACTTTGAAACCTAATTTCAAAATTATGTAACGTAACAGTTCATTTGAGATGTTTATAACTCATAAATCACAAACTATACACAACATTTTATATATAGTACTAGCTGGACCCGTGCACAGCTACGCCCGTGCTACTTTTTGTAATTGCAAAACTATATCGTTTATAAAGTGTGGATACATTTACGCCCCTTTTTCCCTTTTTAGTGTAGGCCTACGTCGCTATTTTACCGCCCACATTTAACGTAGTGCCCCTTTTTCCAATCCCACTCATATTCCACGTGACTATTAAAATTTTTAAAAATCCACTTAAAAAAAACAAATTTTTGGTGGGAAGTAATAACTTAAAAAACCGATAAATCCTAGTGAAATTATGTTATTTATAAATAATCTAATAAAACCCAAAAAATCCGGTGGAGTTGATTCAAAAAAAAATCCGTTTTTTTACCAACACTGATTCTACGTGACGATTACAATGTTTAATATAATCTAAGGGTATAATCTAATCTAAGGTAAAGAGTTATAGCAATTTTAAAGTGCCACACCCCTTTGTACAATCTCGCGCACATACTACGGGATGATGTTTTATTGATCCCTTGCTTCGATTTTTAAAACTCTGCTTTAAGTAGATAAAAGTTATAGCAATTTTAAGATTTTGGTTATATGGAAGGTGTCACGCCTCTTTATCCAATCCCATCCACATTCTACGTGACGATTCTACTTTTTAATAAGAACCTTTGTTTTAATTTTTATAACTCATAGGTGGTCATAAGAGAATTTTTAAAGTTATGATTATATGGGAGGTGCCACGCCCTTTTATACATTTAGCAAAAAGATAAGTAACAATATACATTACTGAGCCATACTGAGAGAAACCCTATGGTTGGGGCACGCTAAAATGCGACAATCAAAGATATTCATTGGGTCCTATGACTTAAGAAGATTTAAAGAATACATTAAGCTATCGAAGAAAAACCTGAGAATTCTAACAGGACTTCTTACAGGTCATTGTCGGCTTGCTAAACATCTAACTAGGATGGGTATACAAACTGACAGTACATGTAGATTCTGTCTAGAAGACGATGAAGATCCAGAACACATTTTAGAAACGTGTCCAGCGCTAATGCGTACAAGAATGCAAATACTTGGGAATCGACAACCAAGTCCAAACGATATTAGAAAGATGAACCCTAACCATATAATCAGGTCTTTAACTGAGATAGGCTTGACGGACATCTTATAGAACTATTTAAAACCAGAACCCCCTATAAATAGTATAGGGAGATGCCACAGCTGAGAATGGCTTCAGTCATGGTATCATGCGGGGCACAATAGATCTATTCAGGTCGCAGTGCATCACCCGAAGCAATAATAATAATAACATGTCAGTCTGCGTTTTGGTCCATATGTTAAAATCATGTTTTCAGTCATATTATCGAATGTCTCAGGAGTGGCTTTCAATTAATTACTAAATTGACACTTTTTGTGAATTGATAAATACAAGAATTAATAATACAAGGTATGTCGCATTTATTTGTCACTAAGATGAACCAGTTGGGAAGGTTAGTTCACATGGCAATTTTTAAAGTAGGTGTTATTATGATAGTTATGATTATCAAAATTATAGTCGGTCTAAGTCGTACATAAATATCCTACACATATGTGTGGTTACCAGTCAAAGTGGTATATAGGTCACAAGGGTATACGAATCCTGAAAATAACTACAAACTTTCAATCGCTGAAGAATTTCCATTCATTTGATACCCATATTTAAAAATGGGTAGGTGTACCGAATTTCGATTTTTTTTTTATAACCACAAGTCGTTTCACGGAAAACCTTATTTTCATGTATTTGAGCATGAGTAAATATATATTTGACCAAAAAAGTTTACCTAAGCACGTATACAGTAATATTGATCGGTAGATATTCATTTTATATGAGGTATTTCAACATAAGTGGTCGGTTCTCAGGTCACAATAGACCGATCATGCCAATTTTCTTGTTCAGACAGCTTAGATATATAAGTAATCTAAATCTAAAGTTTCATTGTTCTATCTCTTCTACTTTTTCTGTAATCGTGATTTCAACAGACAGACAGAGGGACAGACGGACAGACAGACGGAAATCGTTAAATCGACTCAGGAGGTCATGCTGATCAAGAATATATATACTTTTCCATACCGGAGATGCTTTTTTCAGGGTGTTACAAACGGCGTACCAGTTTGGACTCTTAGTGTAGGGTATAATAAAGGAGCACTTTAAATATGAATATTAGGCTTAATTGTACTAAAATCCGGACGATACATTCGTACGTTTAAAACTTTAATATCTTAATGAATTTACTTGATTGTTTTGTGCTAGTAGTATTTAAATAGAACTAAACAAAAATTATAGAATTAGAATATGATGGATCAAAAGATATAAATTAAGTAGTGGTCGATCCGGCCGGGACAAAATGGAAGTGCATGTCGAGGTTCATATGAAAATTTCAAAAAGTCAACGTATTTAGTATAAAAATTATTTTTGTTTTGAATTATTTTTAAAAATAGCTGAGATAATGTGTTTTATTTGTAAATTTCAAATATGTACACTTTTTTCATAATATATCACAGAGAAATTCCGGACGGTAAAAATTTTTAACTTATTCTAAAAATACTTTTTGCATACAAATAATTTTTTAAAATTATTTTGAATGATAGCTGAAATAAAGTATTTTATTTTTGTAATGTATTATACTTTTTTCCTAATGTTTATAATTATTTCGTAATAAATCACAGAATAATTCCGGATGTTCCGTATGTAAATTTGCACTACGATTTTTTTTTTTTTGCTAAAAATAACTTTAAATCTGACAGGATTGATTAATAATCTATATTAGGAAATATAGAGTGATGTGCGAGTCGATTTTTTCTTTATTTTTTTGTGAACAACATTTTTTTTACAGTTTTGGTACCTAAGTTCCGGACGTAACAGATTTCAATTAACTTTGAAAACATTCTTAAATTACTAGGAAATCTATGCTTTTTTGTTAGTTTTTTTTTTTTAGTTTTTTTTTTTTAATTTTTACAGTTTTGTTACCTAAAGTTCCGGACGTGGCAGATTTCAATTAGCTGTTAAAAATGTTCTTCAATTACTAGAATATCGATGTTTACATTTTAAAAAATTCAGCTTTAGAAACAGAGAATTCAACTGTTTAAAAAATGTTGTTACTTTAATATGATAATAAATGTACCTTTTTGATTACGAACGTGACAATAGGACACCCTTATACAAAAATCAAAATGTGTCCCTTATTTTAATTTCAATGTTTATTTGAAGCTTTAGAATAGTAACTACCCAGTATGCCATTCGTATCGATATCGTTACGAGATCAATGCGAGTAGATGGAGAAATCACACGATATCGGACCCGTTCTCATAACGATATCGAGCGTCATATTGGACCTAGATGGTAGGTAGTTATCGAAAGGTTCTGTCGGAGTTTTCTCGATACGAGAAATTATTCGAAATCGGAACGATATCAAAGAAAAAAATGTTCAAAGTTCGAGATTGCTGCGAAAAATATAGCGATATCGTTTTGATAAATGTTTAAATATCGTTTCTTGTCAATGAATTTGAATGTACGAACATTTTTAAACGTTAGAATTGAGAATGCAACGAGATCGAACTTTTTTTATCGAAGTTATTCGAGAAAGCTTCGAGGCATCGACTGCCTCCGAGACATGGCAGACTGGGTAAGGTTATCCAACAAAAAAAAAAAACAGAAAATAATATATTGTCTTTCAAAATATCTAATTTGCTTACTCAAAGTAAAGGGTTTTTCAATAAGAGCGCTACAAATTTAGATAACAATTTTGGATATCAATGAAATTCTTTATTCCTGTCGATGCCATTATTTATTCGATGCCATTATGTATGGCACGCTTGCAGAAGTCCAGACGCTGAACGCAATTTTCGACGGTTTTCAAGTATAAATCGGCCGATACTGCTGCAATTTCACGTTCGATATTCGTACGAAGTTCATCAATCGTCGACGGCTTCTTGGCATAGACCATAGACTTGACGTAGCCCCACAGGAAATAGTCTAACGGCGGCCAATCGACTGGACCATTTCGTGAGATAACACGTTCTACAAACTTGGTTTCCAATAAATTAATTGTGGCATTCGCTGTGTGGCATGTGGCGCCGTCCTGTTGGAACCACATGTCCTCAAGTCCATATCATCCAATTGGGGCCAAAAATATTCGGTTATCATTGAACGGTAGTGATTCCCATTCACTGTAACGTGCCGGTCTTGATCATCACGGAAGAAGTACGGCCCAATGACGCCGCCAGCCCATAAACCGCACCAAACCGTAATTTTTTCGGGATGCAATGATGACTCATGGAGTACGTGTGGATTGCTGTCTGACCAATGACGCATATTTTGTTTATTGACGAAGCCATTCAGCCAGAAATGAGCCTCATCGCTGAAGATGAAAATCCGAATCATTTTCAGGTTGTTGCTCAGCCCAATTCACGAACATACGACGCTTCTGGTGGTCAAGCGGCTTCGGTTCTTGCGTCAATTTGATTTTGTTAAGATGTAGGCCAAGATCTTTTCGCAAAATTCGCCACAAGGACGTCACAGAGATGCCCAACGCTTTAGAACGACGTGTGAGAGACACATTTGGGCTTTCTTCAACTGAAGCCTCAGCGGTAGCAATATTCTCGACACTACGGGCACTTCTATCTCTCACTGGCACGGGAACATTTTGTACTGTGCCTGTGGATTCAAATTTTTCCACTAGATGCTCAATTGTTGATCTGCTAGGACGATTATGGCGACCATAAATTGGACGTAGCGCTCTTAACGTTGAGGCCACTGACTCCGAATTTCGGTAGTAAATTTTAATAAGTTCGACTTGTTGTTGGCTCGTATATCTTTCCATCATGAAATGTCAAACCATACTGAAGAGAAATGTCAAAAGAGCGACAAGAAGTATGGCGTCATTTGCTGTCCCTGTCGCTCTACTTTTGTAGCGTCCCATTTGAAAAACCCAGTACATGATTAGTAAATTAGCAAATTAGTAAATTTACAAGTTGTATTTATGATTTTTATAGAATTTTTATAGAATTTTATTTTCTGATATTTAAGATTCCAAATCCAGCGTTATTTCAAAGATTTCAGCATTTTGAATTTTTTTAATCGTGTTTGACTTTTTTCTGGAAATACCCATATATGAGATGAACATTTTTCTCGATTTGTGGAGTATTGTAATTTATTTTATATGTCTAGGTTTATAACCATTATTAATTTTCAAAGTTCAATTGTGATATTTAAAGTTTGAAATTTGCAGCTGCAATTGGAAAATATTAAAATAAATTCTAAAACTTATAGAGTACAACAGACGAACGGAATCCCGCGGCTATCCCATATGCAATGCAGTACAATTTCAAAGGATGCAACAAAGGGCGACAACGAATTGCATTACACAGCAGACGGACAGTCGCAAGTCAATGTAACCGGACACTCACTCAGTCAACTGGACGTGGACACATGTGCAATATATAACTACAGCAAAAATATGAGGTGGATTTTTTTCTGGAAAAAACTCTGTTGACTGAGATGACGCGTGACATGTTGTGCAATGTGCGACAGCAACAACAAACACATCAAGGGGTTGCTGTGTTGCCACGGCCAAAAACATTTAGAACAACGCATAGAGTTACAAAGTTAACGCCTTACAAGTGAGTTGAACTTGTGTTTTTATGCTGTATATTTTTTTTTATTTGGTTTATAATTGAAAAAATGACGCGTGTCGTGTTTGTCATAACGGTCAGCAGGATATAACTGTTATTGTACGAACAAATAAAAACTGCAATAGCAACCAAACGTCAACGACTGACGGTGCATTATGATATAGTATAATAATATCATGTTAATGATATGTTTGCGTGTCGTCGTCTGGTGGGTTTAAAGTTTGTATTTTTTTCAATTAAAAGTAATAGGGAAATTTGTTGAAATATACAAATCATGTAAAAAAATCATATGAAATTAGAGCAGAGTGATAATTAAAGAGAATTAAAAAAGTTAATTTACACACAAATTAGGCTAGGGTATTGGAGTTGATCATGTTCAACACCAATACCCTATATCGTCGTTGTAGAGTTACATTTAAAAAAAGTTAATAATTATTTAATATAAAAATTCTGTAATATCTCAAAAGATATATTTGTTCATAATGTAAAAGGGTTCATACCGAAAAAGTTTAATTCGGCCGTTATAACATAAAATTCACCCACAAATGTTAGTGCACCCAGAAAAAAAATTCATCAAATCCCATTCAAATTGATCAATAGGACAATTATTGATTTAATAGTATACAAAAAATAAATCTTTTCATATAAACTCAATGGCAATGTCATGGTATTTTCTAGTATTTAATGGTATTTTTCGAATAAAATAATAATTTATCCTATTGACTATTTTTAATAGTAAAAACTTATTATTTATATATCATTTTTTTCTGGGTGTGTTAGATGAAGTATTTGATTACACAACTATTTATTTTTGCACCAATCAAAAAGTTATAGCAAAAAAAAAACGAAAAATTGTTAATCTTGTCATGCCAAAAGGGCGAATCTTTTCGCTTTTTTGCTATAACTCTTTATTAGTGCAAGATAACATAGTAATGTAAAGGCATTAATTGTTTGTTTTCAAAGCACCTATCGATTGACATCATTATTTAAAAATAATTTGCCAAACATTTTACATGCAAATGATAAAAATTTTAAAAATTATTTTAAAATAATGATGCGAATCGATAAGTGCTTTAAAAACAAATAATTAATGTCTTTAAAACACCATTTTATCTTATACAAATAAAAAGTTATGGCAATAAAACGAAGAGATTCGCCCTTTTGGCATGACAAGATTTTCAATTGTTCGAATTCGCCCTTTTGGTTTGTCTGTTGTGACTAGAAATATCCAACAAAATCACATATAATTTTGGCACAAACTACTTGAGATAAAACTACATTCAAAAATATAAAAAACGCAAATGTTTAAAATTAAACATTCGCCCCTTTGACATGATAGTGACGATATGTGGTTGGGTCACACATCAAAATATTCCGATCATGCCAATTTTTAATACCAGACAGCATAGATGTATCAGTAATCTAACTGTGGAGTTTCAATCACGGCTAACACTAAATCGACTCAGAGGGTCACTCTGATCAAGAATGCATACAGGGTGTTTGGTTCATCGATGTCCATAATTCAGGGTGTCATTCTGTGACTCAAAAGATAGGAAAATGTAAAATAAAAACGAGTTGGGAAAGTTAGGTCACATGGGTAAGTTCGGTCACATGGGCGGATTTTTATAGTCGGTCGGGCCCGACTATGGAATACCCTACACCTTTGGTGGGGATATTAACCCTCAGAATATTATTCATATATCAGAAATTTACGTCTTATATCCCTATAAATTAAAAAAAAATTATGTAAAGTATAAAAAACTAAAAAAAAAAATTGAAAAATGTATTTGGGCGGACCACGCCTATATTTAAAATTTTGAAAGGCTAATATTTCATAGATTTGATTTTAATAATTTACAGATCAAATTTCCACTATTAAAACCGGGGAAATAATGAAAAAAAAAGTGGGCGGATCACGCCCATTTTTGGACCACATATTTTTAGGTGAATTCTAACAATACGTTTTAAATTTTATAACTATACATTGAATACTTTTCGAATTATTAGTTCCGTATGGGAGGTGGGCGTGTCCGTAGACCGATTTGGCTCATTTTCAAACTCAGTTCCTACTTTTGGCTAAAATATATTGAGACGAAATTTCATCGCATTCTGATCAGTATTTCTCAAGTTATTCTGTATTCGGACAGCAAGACAGCAAGACGGACAGACAGACAGACGGACATGGCTAAACGGACTCGGGTAGTGATGCTGATCAAGAATATATATTCTTTTCCATACCGGACACGCCTCCTAAGGGGCGTTACAATATCTGCACAAACTTAATATACCCTGTACCTCATAGGTGTAGGGTATAAAAAGTCTAACTTTGCACCCAGTTTAAGATACAGAGTTTTAGGATACAGTTTTCAGGATACAATTGCAGTTTAAATTTCTAAACTCAATTTAAGAAGTTTTTCGTTTTCGTTTTTATTTCTATCAATAGGATTTACTCCAACACTTAATTAACCCCATTAATCTGGATCTTCAGAATTCGATGACAATTCTCGAAACTTCTGCATTTTGCATCGTCAACTTCAATGCTGAATTTGGACAATATCTATTGTGCCCACATAAAATCAGCATCATTTTGCAGAATATGCTTTGTACCACAGGGATACGAAAGGACATTTACAAATGCAGTCCCTCTTATATACACACATGATGCACTAATTTGTGCTATTATTCGAGCGATCACATCGCATTTAACTATTCAATTTCTGCTTTGATTTTGGCAAAGTAGGTCAATATTTTTGTTAACATTATATGTAACGATAGGATAGTGTGTTATGTCTATGCATTGAAAAAAAAGGACATATTTTGTAGAGGGAGTTATCGAACAATAGCTACTGTTTCACAATACAAACTATTGTGTCAGTGATGCATGGCGAGGAATTAATCAGCGACTTTGTTCGATTTTTACTTAAAAATGTTCTAAATACGGAAGGTACATAGGTATCTAAATGATAGAAGAAATTCAATGCATTTTATTTGTTGAAAAATATATTTGTAATTGGAAACTAAAGATAATGATGGTAGGCGATTTGTTATTAAATGAATGGGATTATGAACTCGTATGGTTTGTGACAGTCTATCGATTCGATTGTAATAAAGTCGATTTTTTATTACTATAATTTTTGGATATAAAATATATATAATATATGTATTAATACTATAAAACATTTTTTTAATAGGTTTTAAATTATTTTATCAACATTATGAAAAAAGAATTCGGTATTAAAAATAAAAATGTTCACTTAAGACTATCGTTTTAGTAGTATTTATATCAATTATAGTTTCAATTTTAAGATAGATGTAAAAATGTTCACAAAAAAATACATATTCATCAATATGATGAAAGAATCGATGAAAATAAAGAATTAAATTATAAGTTTTGATTTAAGAAATAACGTTATCACTTTTGATTATGATTTTTATACTTTAGAGTAATTGTTCAACGAAAAATAACTGTTCATCAATATGATGAATTCCATTTTTTGGTAGTTATTCTTAATATCACTGAAAAAAAGTTATAACATTGAAATATGTTTAATATGATTTTGTTGTTCTTGAAAATATCGATTCCTGTATTTGCGTTTTTGATTTCTGCATCTGTGATGAATCTTAAATTCATCAATATAATGAACATTTGTTCATTTGATGAAAAATCTCATATAATTGAATAATACGAAATACAAAAAGCAGTTCATTGAACATATGAATCATTCATTAATATTATGAATTTGTGAATTATTATGATGAATTTGTTATCAATGAACGGATTTTCATTATACTGATGCATATATAATAGTGGTTTTAAGAAAAAACAACAAAATGATGAAATCATTTTTTGATTTCAGCAATTTAATTGGAACAATCGTTGTTACAAATATTGGTTTCAGTAACGATTTTGATTTTATAAATATACAAAAATTATTCATAGAAAAAGTTATATTCATCCATTTGATGGAAGACCGTACATTCAGACAACTGAACAAATGGACAAATTAAAAAACTTATTTTTGTTTTCGGTCGCTTTAAAATATCGAAAACTTTATAAAAAATAACGTCTTTATCAATATAATGAATATTCGTTTATTATTGAAAAATCTCTGTATTAAAGCGACAATTTTGTAGTACAAGAGCAATGTTTATTGATTCATACATTAGTATTAAGAATTGGTTCATTATTATGATGCATTTTCGTTTATTTTATTGATTATTATATAATAGTGTTTTTAAGAAAACAAAAAATGTTGAAATAATTTGTTGATTTCGTTTCTATCGTTGTTACAAAGATTGGTTTTAATACTAATTTTGATTTTATAAGTATTGTAAATTTAACCATAGAAAATGCAATATTCATCAATAGAATGAATGACCGTACATAATGAAAATTTCAGCAGAAAAAAAAATCACAATATTGATAATAGTGTTTTAAAGAAAACAAAAATGTTGATATAATTTGTTGATTTCAGTTTCGTTTTTATCGTTGTTACAAATTTAGGTTTTAATACTAATTTTGATTTTATAAGTATTGTAAATTTAACCACAGATAATGCAATATTCATCAATAGGATGTATGACCGTACATAATGAAAAATTCAGCAGAAAAAAATCACAATATTGATAATAGTGTTTTAAAGAAAACAAAAATGTTGATATAATTTGTTGATTTCAGTTTCGTTTCTATCGTTGTTACAAATTTAGGTTTTAATACTAATTTTGATTTTTAAAATATTGGTAGTTTTAGCAATTTGATGAATGTCCTTACATAGTGAAAAATTCTTCAGATTACTGAAAAAATGCACAATATTTTAGTACTATTTATTGTTCATATAAACAAACAAAATACTAATTTTATTTTAGTTTTTAATAATATCGGTAACTTTCTGAAAATTGAATTTTTTCATCCATATGATGAATATTCGTTCATTGTTGAAAATTCTTTATATTAATCCAATAATTTGTAATACAAGAAATATGTTCATTGGTTATTATATAAATAATAAAAATATATATATATATATATAATTTGTTCGTTATTATTGATGTTTTAAGAAAACAAAATAAGAAACAAATAAATATCTGATTTCAGTTTTGGTTCTATTGCTGTTACTAATATTGGTTTCAATATCGATTTTGATTTTAAAAATATGGAAAATTAATTACATAAATAGCAATGTTCATAATATAATAATAGTTTGGCACTACAGTCCTATAAGAACTTCGGCCGAGCTCTCTCACCATTTTGAACAGTGCGTGTTACATTTGTACTCAAAGTGGTGGGACCTACAGTTTATTGCCGAATCCGAACGGCGGGTGAGAGCTTTTCATAGACAATGTTTTACTCTCGTAGATTTGCCATTTACTGCCGAGAGGTAGCGCGGTATAGAAAAATGTTTCTATGGAAAGATGTTGTAAGCCCCAGTCCAGGCTTGAACCGGGGACCTTTCGGCTCGCAGTCCAACGCACCAACCACTGAGCTACCGCGGCTACAAATGTTCATCAATTTAGTGAATAACCGAATTGATGAATATTTTATTCTCAGTATTTTTGAGTTGGTGTAAATTTCAAAATATTTCAAAGTTCGGTTTCGGTTCTATTGCTATTACAAATATTGGTTTCATTGTAATGAAATATATATATATTGGAAATTATAAATATTGTAAATTTAACTACAGAAAAAGCAATGTTCATCAATGTGATGAATGATCGTACATTGGTGAGAAATTCTTCAGATAACTGAAAAAAAAAGATGTATAATAATGAAAAACTATTTATTGTTTATAACAAAAGAAAAAATAAAAATGTTGCTTTAGTTTCTCTTCGGTCACTTAACTTTGTGAAATATGAATTTTTCATCAATATGATGAAAAATCGTTCATTGATGAAAGATCTTAATACTACTAAAGAAATTCGCACATAAAAGCATTGTGCTTGGAATTTATATAGCATATATTAATATTAAGAATTTGCTTATTATTATAATGCATTTTATAGCTATGAACGAGTGTTCATCATATTGATGAACATTTATTTCTGTGTTTTTTTAAGTTTTTCTAGTAGTTATTCTTGATTTTCTCAATTTACAAATGTCATAAATAGACAGGTACCTCCTTCTTCGTCTATATAATTACTACATAATCTTAGCCAACTAATACCTAATCCGCAGCCGGTGTTTTTCGCAGTGGCACATCTTGGAAATACCGCAAATACGATTTGCACAGATTTTCCGCAACTAATGCGCCGTCGTTTTGTTAATCCTGCGTAATCTTAGGCGAAAATAAGTTTTTGCAAACATAACTTTTGACAAAACCCAAATGTTTTCATTTCTAATTAAAGAAATTAAATCCTATTTCAGCATGAATGCTTAAAACTGCAACTCAAGGACAAAAACACACAGACGCAAAGGATTTTAAGAAGGCGCAGCCGCAAAACAGCAGGTAAAAATAAAAAAAAATAGCACAAACAAATCAAAGCAGCAAAAGGTCATGACTGACAAGCAATAAAATGGGTGACACAAATGTTAATACTTGCTGAGAAAAAAAATTAAAATTATAAAAAATCCTTTGCATCAACTTCCGCATTATTTTCGCTGTGTGTGGAAAAAAAAATATTTGAAAATTTCAATCAAAACAAATTTTTGCAGTTGACAACAAAATTTGCGAAAATCCTTTTAAACGCTTGAGCGTCGCAAAAAAAGGACTTCCTCCTGTGTGTGTGTGTGTCGTTGTAGGAAGTAGACTACTGCAGGCGAAATCCTTTATTTTTCTTTAACGAACAAATTAAAAAATGAGAAAACCTTTTGTAATGATTTTGTTTTCTGTTTTGTTTTTTATTTACTGCGACATTTCGTCAATCGACCGGCCTGGCCTCCCCAAGGACTCTCACATCATGCTGCATATCCTTGTTGTGTTTAAGGCGCAAAATAAATAAAAATGCACTCAAAGAGTTTAACTTCTTTAAGTGCTGCAGACAAACACACACAGTGGAAGCCGGATGCGGCAACACAAAATGCCAAACCAAAATACGATCGACAGACGGACAGGCGGGCAGGCAATGAGGGAAAGGATACTCGACGTTGGATAAAGGGTCAATGTGGTAAAATTGTTTTTACATAAGTGCTAATAAGTATGAGGGCACAGTTGGCGGTCTGTCTTAAAGTAAATCCAAACCATTTTAAAATTGGGTAGTAAGAAAATGAGGTTTCAAATATTAGCACTGATATTTTAAAATCTATACTGCATAGATTAACACATTAAAGACGAATATCCGGTTTTTCGTTCAATTTTATAGAAAATTCACACAGTTATTTTACAAGACATAATATTTATTTACATCAGGTAAAGGTTCAAAATCTTACCATATGTTTTTCTTCATATTTTTCCTATACATTTTTTTTTATATCTGAAATCCTGCTCTTGAAAGTAATTTCATATATCATGTGTTTTGCAAAACTTTAACAGCGAAATATATATTTTGATATCCATTCCATGAAACCCGAACTGTAGATAATGTAAGTGGTTCCACCCATGTACATATTGCGTGTCAGATAGAGGTCACCGAAGGCTATTGACTCTAAGAGCGTTGTCCGTTGGTCCACTCTTCTACTCCAACATTTCTATACAATTTTCATACTGTCTAAATGTTGTTTACTTTTGACTCTCTAACTAATACCCATTGCAAAAACTATAGGAATAACTCTTTGAGTAGTAATATTCTTCCTTAATCTGTCGATGGAAACCTATTTGCGATATCACACATGGCCACGGAGGGAAAAAACTTCTAAAATCCCGAAGAAATCATGAAATATACAGAGCTAAACGGAAACATTCTGGATTTTAAGAAACGGATCCACTTAACTATCAAAAAGTATCTAAGAGCAATTATTCTTGATAATGCAGAGGTTGATGTCTTAGATATCAAAAATATTGTTGCTGTTTTCTTTCCAAAATTTAAAAAACACATGTTCGTCTAACTGTTTTTTTGCTCTGTAATATTCGCTATTGTGCTTTTTTGGGTGTTGTCCGTCTGTCATAGCCATCTGTTTCGTTACGCTAGTTTCGAAATAAGCCTCTACATATCGAGCATCGGTAGCTCGTCTGGTTAGTGCATTGGACTACGAGCAAAATGTCGCGGGTGCGTTCGACTACGAGCCCGGTTCGATCTCCAGCGACTGACAACATCTTTTTCATAGAATAGCTCAAATGGTGAGAGAGCTCGTCCTGAGTTCTCTACAGGACTGTTGCGCCAAACTATTATTATTACATCGAGAAATATTGCTCTTAGTTACATTTTTGATACCTAAGAACAAAATATCTGCATATCAAGAATAATTGATCTTAATTATTTTAAACGTGTCGACAGACATACAGATGGCGATGACAGACGGACATCGCAAAACAAAGTATACATGCGAATATTACAGACAAAGCAATATCTGTGAAAACCATAACAGATACATGAACACGTGTTCTTTTGGCGAATAATACATACAATAGTTTTGAATATTCTTTTTGGTTTTTAATAGTCAATAAATAGACTTCTCAAAATATAGAATAATAAATCGTGTTTACTTTTTTGATAACTAAATAATTTGCTTTCTTAATATTCAGAGGATAAATTCTAGAATTTTAGTAGTTTTTTTATTGATATTTTTCATTCAGGCCGAATTCCTTTTCAGTTTTAGAAATTTATTTCTCTCCGTGTAGATTTTTATACCCTACACTAAGAGTGAAAGGGTATATTCAGTTTGGTACGCCGTTTGTAACACCCAGAAGGAAGCATCTCCGGTATGGAAAAGTATATATATTCTTGATCAGCATGACCTCCTGAGTCGATTTAGCGATGTCCGTCTGTCTGTCCGTCTGTCTGTCCGTCTGTCTGTTTGTCTGTTGAAATCCCTACTACTTTTAAAATTGAAGAGCTAGATAAATGAAACTTATAACTTAGATTACTAATATAACTACGCTGTATGTGGCGAGATCGGTACACTGTGACCTATGATCCGACCACTTATGTTCAAATACCTCATATAAAATGTACATATAAAGATCAATTTTTATGTATACGTGCTTAGGTAAACTTTTTTGGTCAAATATATATTGATATCATGCTCAAATACATGATAATAATGTTTTCCGGCGAAAAGACTTGTGGTTCACAAAAAAAATCGAAATTCGGTACACCTACCCATTTGTAAATATGGGTATCAAATGAATGGAAATTCTTCAGCGATTGAATGTTTGTAGTTATTTTCAGGATTCGTATACCCTGGTGACCTATATATCACTTTGAATGGTAACCACACATATGTGTAGGGTATTTATAGTCGGCTTAGACCGACTATAATTTTGATAATCCTAACTATCATAATTACACCTACTTTAAAATTTACCATGTGATCTAACCTTCACAACTGGTTTATTAATGGTATTAGTTCCACGCGTGAGTTTTGTTTGAGTTATGTATAAAGATTTATGCCGATATCAACATCAACATATTCAGGCTGACCAATAAGCAAAAAAAAGTCGACTTTAAAAATTTTATCATTTTATTGATAATTTTCGCAAATATTAAATAATCAAAGAGTTGATATTATTTTTAAAGTTGACTTTATTTCGTTTATTGATTACGCTGATTTTATTTTACCGTACACGTAACATTGTCTATCATTATAATTCTAACCTATTGCCTGGTATGACTTGTCTCGATCTACCAATTTTTTCTACTATTATTGTCTACCATTCCCCCTACATTTGCTTGCCTTTTCCCTACCAATTTTGTGTTTATACTATACCAATATTCCTTTCATACTATAGCAGCAATAGGCAGGTTTTGTCCACATTTCTACAAGCTTGTATTGTCTACCTTTATCTACGTTTGCCTGCCATTGTCCTGCCAATTTTGTTTTTACCCAAAGCAGGAAATATCCAGGTTTTGTCCAAATTCCTACAATTCTGTATTACCATGACCTATATGTGCCTACCATTTTGTTTCTACTTTTATTGCCTACCTATATTGTCTACCCTACATTTCCCTACCTTTTCCCTATCACCTTTGTGTTCATACTATAGAAAAGTAGGTGGATTTTATCCGAATTAAGTATTGCCTTCTATTCTCTACGTTTGACTGCCAATGGCCTACCAATTTTTCTGTCATAAGGGAAATTGGTAGGAAATAGGAAGGTTTTGTCGAAATTCCTACAAAATTGACCTGTCTGTACCGACCATTTTGTTTCTACTTGTTTCTACTTATATTGTCTATCACTCCCTCTACTCCCTCTTTTCTCCACCAATTTTGTGTTTATACTATACCAATGTTCCTTTCATACTATGGCAGGAAATAGGCAGGTTTTGTCCACATTCCTGCAAGCTTGTATTGTCTACCTTTACCTACGTTTGCCTGCCATTGCTCTGCCAATTTTATTTTTACCCAAAGCAGGAAATATGCAGGTTTTGTCCAAATTCCTACAATTCTGTATCACCATGACCTTTATGTGCCTACCATTTTGTTTCTACTTTTATTGCCTACCTATATTGTCTACCCTAAATTTTCCTACCTTTTCCCTATCAACTTTGTGTTCATACTATAGAAAAATAGGTGGGTTTTATCCGAATTCATACAATATTGTATTGCCTTCTATTCTCTACGTTTGACTGCCAATGGCCTACCAATTTTTCTGTCACACTATAGCAGGAAATAGGAAGGTTTTGTATAAATTCCCACAAAATTGACTTGTCTGTGCCGACCATTTTGTTTCTATTTGTTTCTACTTGTATTGTCTATCACTCCCCCTACATTGGATTGCTTTTCTCCATCAATTTTGCGTTTATACTATACCAATATTCCTTTCATACTATAGCAGGAAATAGGCAGGTTTTGTCCACATTCCTACAAGCTTGTATTGTCTACCTTTACCTACATTTGCCTACCTTTTCCATATCAACTTTGTGTTCATACTATAGAAAAGTATGAGGGTTTTATCCGAATTCCTACAATATTGTATTGCCTTCTATTCTCTACGTTTGACTGCCAATGGCCTACCAATTTTTCTTTCATACTATAGCAGGAAATAGGAAGGTTTTGTCGAAATTACCACAAAATTGACTTGTCTGTGCCGACCATTTTGTTTCTACTTGTTTCTACTTGTATTGTCTATCACTCCCCCTACATTGGATTGCTTTTCTCCACCAATTTTGCGTTTATACTATACCAATATTCCTTTCATACTATAGCAGGAAATAGGCAGGTTTTGTCCACATTCCTACAAGCTTGTATTGTCTACCTTTACCTACGTTTGCCTGTCATTGTCCTGCCAATTTTGTTTTTACCCAAAGCAGGAAATATGCAGGTTTTATCCAAATTTGTTTCTACTTTTATTGCCTACCTATATTGTCTACCCTACATTTGCCTACCTTTTCCCTATCAACTTTGTGTTCATATTATAGAAAAAGAAGGTGGGTTTTATCCGAATTCCTACAATATTGTATTGCCTTCTATTCTCTACGTTTGACTGCCAATGGCCTACCAATTTTTCTGTCATAAGAAAAATTGGTAGGAAATAGGAAGGTTTTGTAGAAATTCCCACAAAATTGACCTGTCTGTGTCGACCATTTTGTTTCTACTTGTTTCTGCTTGTATTGTCTATCACTCCCCCTACATTGGATTGCTTTTCCCCACCAATTTTGTGTTTATACTATAGAAAAAATTAGGCAGGTTTTGAACGCATTCCTACAATCTTGTATTGCCTTCTATTCTCTACCAATTGCCTACCAATATTCCTTTCATACTATAGCAGGAAATAGGCAAATTGTGTCCACATTCCAACAAGCTTGTATCGCCTACCATTACCTACGTTTGCCTGCCATTGTCCTACCAAATTTGCTTTTACACTATAGCAGATAATTTTGTTTTGTTCAAAAACGTGATTTTAATGCGTTTTGACTGCTCGTTTTGTCTGCTTAAAATTGTACCTATGATACAAACGACGAGAGAAATAAAAATATCAAATCGAAATAGTTTTTCATTTGGAATCCGCTTACGTTATAAAAACTTTTCAAATAAAATGTCTGTAATTGTTTAAGAATACATAGGGCATATTTCCGGCACCGTTAAATGGAAGTTTTTGGGAAGCACATAACAGGTTATCGAATTTTGTGCAATTCTAAAAGCAGATTTCTGGCATATTTCGAAAAAAGGCAAACAAAATACATCTAGAGAGAAAATTTTGATCAATTTTCTGTATTATTTCTGGAAAATTTCCAGCTAAAGCAAAGTTAATTTAAAGTTTTTAAATTTTTTTGGTTTTGTAAAGGCAAAGTTAAGTGGAAGATGTTATATATTATTTTAAAGTTTTTCAAATTTTGTGGTTTTTTAAAGTCAGATTCTTCGTATAATTTGATTAAAGGCAGAATATATGTTAAAAATTCCTTCTAAACCGCCATGACACTGCCAAAAATTTTGTCTAGCGATCATTTGCTGCAAACATCACCATTGTCTGTTTAAAATCTTATTAAAATTGTTTCTGAACTGCCTTGAGCCTGATAAAAATGTTATCTAGGGATTTTTATATAAACATTATAATGCAAAATATCATAATGCCTTAATATATATTACAAAATTAACATATTTGCAAAATGTTCGAATTATATTCCATAATAATTAATCAAATAGATCATTTATAAAATATATTTCCTGTTGAACGACTTTCTTGCTAAATGTAGCAGTATTGAAGCAAAAAAAAAAAAAAACAACATACCACTGAAATTACCATTGATATTACTATAAAACCGCATTACAAGGCAGTAACCTCCGGTCTTTACAAAAATCTTTAGCTAATATAGAAAACCCTTCGCCCCTCAGACAATGTTGTATAATGTTGCGGTCACCATGTAGAACTATTTTCCAACTTCCATACATCATTAGGATCGGTAAAAGTGTCAACTTACATAACTTTGACATAATTGTAATGGATCTGTGCTGATAAATGATCTGTCAAAATGGTCTACAGATAAAAACTACAATGCGGTGAATATCACTTCAAGTGCAAGTAATACCGAACGAAGTAATGCAACTCATAAGATTTTCTTACAAATCACTTTAGAGTTGAACAAAAAGAAAAACTCACAATCTTAGATCAATCTTTTTTTGTTGACAAATGCGCAGGCAATTTTCTTTTATATTGCAACAAAGTCGAATTATTCTTTATCAAAAAAATGTGATCTAAAAAATACTTTTGAAGTGGAAATTCTTAAGTTTTTTGTAGACTTGTTTTTTTTATTGTTATGAAATTAAGTTGCTTGACTAATTGTTGCGTTTTTTATGATTTATTGATATAAAAAATAAATTCATTATTACGTCGAATGTTTTTTTAGGTGTATTTTATTTTTACATTCATGTTACTTAACATTTTTTTTACTGATTTCATACTAATCATAATTATTATGAATTTGTGTATTAATATGATAAATATTTTATCACTGTTCATCATATTGATTTCATTTTTTATACCCTACACAGAAGAAGAGTTCGGTATTCATGCGCAATATGACCTTCTGAGTTGACATTGCGATGTCCATCTGTCAGCTGAAATCACAATTACTGAATAACGAAAAGAGCCACATCAATGAAACTCCAAAAATAGACTACGGATACATTTACGCTGTCTGTTATTAAAAATAGGCATGATCGGTTTATTGTGACGTGTGCTCCGACCACTTAAGTTCAAATAACTCATGTAACACTAACTTTTCTTTAATACGCCCGAAGTAGACCTTTTGGTTGAAAGCCACTTACTTTCAGATTAGATATATTTAAAAAATTATGTTTTTTTTTCACGAACCGACTTGTGGTACACAAACAAAAAAACAAAATTCGGTAAACATGAGGGTATTATTTAGCAATTATTTTCGGAATTCGGAAACCTTATAAAATTTCCCTACTTCAAAATTTCCAAAAGTTATACACGAAATATTCAATGCTATCCGTGTATCCGTTTTATTTATTTTTTTATTTTTGATAATATTGAATTTTAAAAAATTACTTAATATCCGTTTTATTTTTTTTTTATTTTTGATAATATTGAATTTTAAAAAATTACTTAATTACCGTTTTTTTATATTATTTCAAAACCATGACTGACAACAGCCTGTCACAAGAAAACATGCATTTTGTCAGTTACATAGGTGACGAGGCAACAAAAAAAATGTCAATAACAACAAACAGACTTTGTCACAATCACAAAGTGACAGACCGACAAAAATATTAATGCATCGCGGTACTATGAGAAATTAGAAAAAAATACAAAAAATTTCAAGTCACGCGGGGTAACTTTTTTTTTTTGGTATGATATAATTTAAAAATCAAACCAAAAAACCGCAGTATGTGCTGTCTATCCTGCTGCTAAACACAAAAAGGATCTTCGCTTACAATGCAACTTCTGAGTCTGTTTATGAGATTAAAAATGCAAATCAGTTTTGTCAGGATGCGTCGACCAATATACACAAACTATAGATGGGAAACCACCGAAGCCAACCAACATTGATGAGTAGAGGACGAGAAGAACGTCACAAGGATCAAAAACATGACAGCTGCGTAGTGGAAGTAAATGAAGAGGTTGTTTTCGTGTGTTTTTTTTTATTAGTAAGCATGGATATTACTAAATCGGTATATGATAAAAAGAATTTAGTTTATAATACAAAAATCAATGATGTTTAATTTAAATTTAAATAAATGCCTGTTCAATATTCAATTTAAAGTCAATTTTGCAGGTGTTCATGTTACTTTCAATGTTTTCTCTGACTTCCGGCATCGATAGCATCAGCAAGGAACTGCTGCTTCCGCATTTAACATCTATGCTAGTTGACATAAAGTAAATCTTTACCGAATGCCAACCAAAAAACGGCACAAAAGAGTCGTCTTTTGTGGCAATACAGGTTACTTTGGGAACTTTAGAGGCGTTATTTACGAGAGGCACTGATATTATCAAGGATATGCCACATAAAGCAACTCGATTTAGATGCTAATGTGCGTTGGGAAAATGAAAAATATTATAAACTGTGATACGTTAATAGTTTTAAAATATATAAAGGAAATATTATTCACAAAGTATTTTTCACTATATTGGCAAAAGGTTGAAATAATGAAAATGTAAGTTGTAACAACCAACTTCATGAGGTTAAAACGAATAACTACAAATTAGTTTACGGCATTTCAATAAGTATTAAAAAAAAAACAGAAACCAAATTGTTTTAAAACTTTTCTATTGCGAAATATATTTAGAAAGTCGGCATAAGGTTGGAATAATAAAAAAGTTAGTTGCAACAACCAACATCATGAGATTAAAACAAATTACTAGAAATTAGTTTATGGCTTTCAATCATTATCAAAAACAAACAACAAAATTTTTTTAAAAACTGTACTATTTTAAATTGTGAAATATATTTGGAAAGTTGGCGTAAGGTTGGATTAATGAAAATGTTAGTTGCAACACCCAACATCATGAGATTAAACCGTATTACTACAAATTATCAAAATCATTATCAAAAACAGACAACACAAATTTTCAAAAACTGTACTATTTTAAATTGTTAAATATATTTGGAAAGTTGGTATAAGGTTGGATTAATGAAAAAGTTAGTTGTACCAACCACAATCATGAGATTAAAATGAAATACTAAATATTAGCTTAAGGTAATTTCAGTTATTGTCAAAAACATATACCAAATTGTTCTATAACTGTTCTATTTTAAATTGCGAATTATATATTAAAGTCGTCATAAGGATGGAATAATGAAAAAAGTTAGTTGTAACAACCAACATCATAAGGTAAAACCGAATTATTAGAAATTAGTTTAAGGCTTTTTATCATTACCAAAAAAACCATCACCAAATTGTTCTAAAACTTTTCTATTTTAAATTGCGAAATAGTTTTAGAAAGTTGGCATTAGGTTAGTTGTAACCACTAACTTCATGCGATTAATACGAATTACTACAAATTAGTTTATGGTATTCAATCATTATCGAAAAAATAAACACCAAATGTTCTAAAACTTATCTATTTTAAATTGCGAAATATTTTGAGAAAGTTGGCATGAGGTTGGAATAATGAAAAAGTTAGTTGTAACCACTAACTTCATGCAATTAATACGAATTACTTTAAATTAGTTAAAAAAAAACAAATTGTTTTAAAAATTTTCCATTTTAAATTGGGAAATATATTTAGAAAGTCAACATAATGTTGGAATAATGAAAAAGTTGTTTGTAACAACCAACTACATGTGTTTGAAACGAATTACTAAATATAAGTTTATGGCATTTCAATCATTATCAAAAATACACAACAAATTAATTTAAAACTGTTTTATTTTAAATTGCGAAGTGCATTTAGAAAGTTGCTATAATGTTGGAATAATGAAAAATTTAGTTGTAACAACCAACTTCAACAGATTAAAACGATTACTACAGATTAGTTAATGGCACAATCATTATCAAAAAAACAGAAACTTCTATTTCAATCATTATAAAAAAAAAACAGACACCAAAAATGTCTAAAAGTTTTCCAAATTCCAACTACTGGCTATATGCACCTATTTTACAGTTGCGATAACCGCATAACTTTGTTGATGAATATTTTAGTAGTGTAACACTTGTGAAGAAAATACTCTTTGAATTCTTTGATGTAAAGTGCTAAAGTTTTCTTCATAATTTATTCATAAAAAATATCAACTTACTTCAAACAACAAAAGTGAATGTAAATCCGTTACCACACCCAAACAATTAGAACTATGTAAATCAAAGGTAAAATATTACTTAAAAAAAAAAATATTGAAATTAAAGATATGCTAAAAACTTATAAAAGATGCAACAAAGTTTCACAAACTAAAGAAAATAGAGCGAAATCTTCAAAGTCAAAGGGTTACAATACAAAACCCAAAATATGTTGTATGCAGGGCTTGACTGCAAATGAATAAATGACTGATTAACCTTTGACAGCTGTCAATCAAAATATGCACGACCATCTAATATGAGGGCAACATTATTTCAATTGAAAACAAAATATGCATAAACAAAAGCATAAATCGAACAAATTGATTGATTGCAGCAAGGCGAATTATAATTAAAATTTAATATTCAAAGATGTATAAGAAAACGATGTTGGGAAAATTTGCATATTTAATTTTTTTTTTTTTTGATATAAGACATTTCAAAATTATTTCAAAAGTCATAAGTTTTGATTTTTGCAAATTTCACAAGAATATTCTCATGATAGGATTCACATTATACCTTATAAAGTATATGTGTAATGTAGAGGTTTGCAGAATATCTTAAAAAACATTGTTGCCATTTTATATAAGGTATATAGTTTATTCTATATAAACTTGAACCCTTTTTTTTTGTAATTGTGACTTCCCTCATCCCATAACTACAATTGTCATGTTCTGTCTTGTTTTTTTTTGATTTGTTTGTTGCATTTCAGTTGAAATTTATCTCTTGTTTGCACCTTTGTTCGGGAGCATCTTCGCATTTCGACGATGTCCTTTAAATCTCTTTGACATGTTCGTGTTCTTGCCCTTGGTTAAAGGGTTTTGTTGTTGTTGGATTTTTGAGAGCATGTGAACGCCCAACGTATTTGTTTAATTAGCGCGTTTTGTTTGCTTCTTTTCTTAACTAATATTTATTGAGGTAATTATGTGATCTGCTAGCTGTTTGAGAGGGTATTATATAGCTTAAAGTAGATACTTAAAATATTGCTTAGAGCTAGGTTTAAATACATACTTTTTTTTTAAAGAACTGAAGAATTAAAGATATTTGAAAAATTCTATCTAAAAGTGGATATTACGTTCATATAACTCAAGTTTGATAAGTGTTTCTAATTATTTTGGTACACCCAGAAAAAAATACTATATAAATAATAGTTTTTTTACTATTAAAAATATTCAATAGGATAAATTATTATTTTAATCGGAAAATACCATTAAATACTAGAAAATACCATGACATTGCCATTGAGTTTATCTGAAAATTTTTATTTTTTGTATACTATTAAATCAATAATTGTCCTATTGACCAATTTTAATGGGATTTGAGGGAATTTTTTTCTGGGTGTACCATTTAAAAGCTACTATTCTAACCTTTCAAATAATGTAAAAATTAATCTACTCGGTTAAATATTTTTGAATATGTATTGGAAAAGACATACACATTGGTTTTTGAGAAATGGTATCGATCTGATTTGTTTTTAGCTATAAACTGTGTGAAAAGTGCTTTTTTTTTTAAAACCATGAAAATGTCGTCATTTTTAACGCAAGATTATTTTGGTAATAAAACAAAAAAAGTCCCAAAAAAATAAAAACAAAATTTGCGACCAATTCCAAATTATGACTTACGTTAATGTTTAATAAGTGTTTCTAATTAATTTAGTAACTGTTTAATGTTAATTACAAGTTTTCAAATAATACAATGCAAATAGTTGAACACTTTTGAAAATTTTAATGAAAAGACATACAAATTGGTTTTTCGAAATGGTATCGGTCTGGATTATTTATAGCTATAAACTGTGAGAAATGGCTAAAATTTTATTGAAAAACAATTATAAAAAACATGAAATTGTCACCAAATTGCACTTAAGATAAGTTTGGTAAGAAAACAAAAAAACCTGAGACCAATTCTAATTTATGGATTATTTTGAGGTCTTATATTGAGGCCTACATACCTCAGTATGATAAGTATTTCTAATTATTTTAATACCATTTCACAGATATTATTGCAACCTTTCAAACAATATAAAATTGAATAAAAACAGTTAAATACTTTAGAAAATATAAATTAAAACACATAAAAATTGTTATTTTGAAAAACGGCATGAACATGAATCGTTTATAAATATAAACCACATAAAATGTGCACAAATTTATTACTTTTTTTAAAAGCAAATTCGAAAACCATGAAATTGTCTTATAATTTAACGTGGTGATAAAAAAATACCATATAATTATTTGACAAAATTAAAAGACATATCATAGAACAATTCTAAATTATAGCTGTGGTGAAGGCTTATAAACCCCACGTTAGAGAAGTGTTTTTAATTATTTTAGTAATGTTTAAGAGCTATTATTGCACCCTATAAAATAATATCGTCGTTGTAGAACGAAAAGTTACATTTTTATAAAAAAACTTAAATTTAGATTTTGATGATTAATATGATAAAAAGTAATTGATAAATGTTTAAAGTTGAAAAATCAATTGATAGATTTACATTTTCTTATCATGTGGTGAAAAAAATTGAGATCAACGATAAAAAATTGACAGATATATAAAGATTTTTGTAATTGGATATTTGGCATTGTGAAAATGTATTTGGTGACTTTTCGTTCTACACACAGAAAAAAAAGTGTGTAAATATAACTAAAATGTTAATCAATCCAATTAATTTTTAATTGAAACTCAGCCGATGTCACTTTTAGTAGCATTGAAAACCATATTCGTAATAATGAGAATATGTTAATTGGAGAAACTTTAATAAATTTGTTGTCATATTGATATTAAAGTTGTTATATATATTATATTTTTTATTGGGAATTTTTAAATCATTAATTAATTAATTAGTAACATCAATTAAAAATTTCATTCGATAGAAATTGAATCAATTAAATATTTTGTTAAATTAAATAAAATATTAGTCGAATAGAAACAAATGAAAATAAAAATAATTAAATACAATATATAACATAAAATAAATATTAATTTATACTTTTTGATATGCTTTGTAAAATTCTTTCAAGCTAACGAATGTTTTACCGAAGTTAGTTTTCACAACTTCTACAGGTGGACCAAGTAATTGAGTCAAACATAAAATTTGATAATCGCTTTTTAATGATTCAATATGCAACAAATTGATCACCATAAGCTGTTTCTTCAAATTCTGGACAGCAAAAATAAGTTGGGCCATTTAATGCTTTAATAACATAACATAGACTAAAAATGCAATATTCTGCAATATTAAAATAGCAACAAAAGACAAAATGAAATCCAGAAGAAAAAAACAGTGTTGCAAAATGAATAAATCAAAAGTAACAAATAAAAGTAGTTAATACTATTAAAGATTTAGTTGTATTGAAATTATATTTAATTTATTCCTATTAATATTTTAATTAAAAAAATGTGTACATACAATTAATTAATTAGTAAATACAATCATATTTTTAATTGGAATACGATTTTGTTTGCTATTAATATCAATTGTTATATATACGTACAATATTTTTTCTATGTACAACGACGATACATAAATTAATAAAAACTGTGAAATACTTTTTAAAATATAAGTGAAAACACGTAAAAATTTCTTTGTGAAAAATGGTACCGACTTTGATTGTTGATTGTGCTATAAACCGTGTGAAATGTGCAAAAGTCTCGGAACTTTCTTTTGTAATTTTTAAAAACCATGAAATTGATTTGAAATTTAACTTAAGAAATGTTTTGTAAGTGTTTCTGTTGATACTGATACGGATTTAAAATTTTTTTTTTGCAAACTTTCAAACAGCACTACTCAACAATACAAGAAAAATATGTTTTATATGAACATGCCATACATCAATTCTACATAATTCATGAGTACTGACTGCGTACTCTGTTTTTTTCTTTTCTATTAGGTAATATTTAAAAAAAAATTGCTATCAAAAATTTAGGACCTTTCCAGACGCTTTTTAGAATTAAAAAAATATAGTCCCTTACACAACTAGTTTCCAAAAAAACTGTAAACGCAATTTTTCTTTAAATTGTCAAGACTAATTATAATATACCAATAAATGCTAATATTATGATATGCTTTTAAGATATTTGTATCTTAACTTGAAAATTATGATTTTTTTAGACTATTATAGAATAATTTTTATAGCATTTCGGATCTATGCTAAATAAGAAAATGATTTATGGTTCTATAGAACATATTCCAAACCACAGCTCAAAATTACTAACTTTTATCTAACGATTCTAATTTTAAAAATATAATTTTCAAAATATGAATGAAAACACAATAAAAGGATTTAAAAAAAAAATGGTATCGATCTTTTTTTTTTGTTGTTAGATGGCTATAAACCATGTGAAATGTGTGAAATTATTATTATAATCGGAAAATACCATTAAATACTAGAAAATACCATGACATTTGCATTGAGTTTAAATGAAAATATTTATTTTTTGTATACTATTAAATCAATAGTTGTCCCATTGACCAATTGTAATAGGATTTGAGGGAATTATTCTCTGGGTGTTGCGTCTAATTGGACCTACATGGTTTTTTTGGAAATCGGAATGATATCAAGAAAAAAAAAATAATCAAAATTTGAGTTTGCTTTGAAAAATATTTCGATATCGATGTGATAAATGTTTAAATATCGTATCTTGTTCTTAAATTTTAATATACGAGAAATTTTAAAAATTAGCAAAAAATGATATCGATCTTTTTTTTTTTTTTTGTTAGATCGCTATAAACCGTGTGAAATGTGCACAAAATATCGTAAATATTTTTGCAATTTTTGAAAACCATGAAATTGTCGTCAAATTTATGATTTTCTGGTATTAGCAGGCAGAGCAACCCTTACACAAAACGACAGCAATTATCGCTCAATGTAGGCAATTAAAAAGCGCGAAACCATAATTCATAATTTTTAAGTATAACAAAAGGATAATAGAAATTACAAAAAAAAACTGCAAAACATGATATTAACAGTTATTAAATGTGTCTTGTGCAACAGTACCATAAAACCATAGATAATATGAGGCATGCCGAACAAAGGATGAATTCTGTATTTTTGCAAAATGAGCCATAGCACAGAGTAGCTATACTGTCATAAATCAAATAAATTCTGCAAGAAAAAAAGAAACATATTTCGAAATGAACTCTTATAAAAGAAATGGAAACAAAATAAAGAAGAAGAGATGCCAGGCCACACATAAAGAAAGGATATCAGCAAAATTGTTTTAGACATTTGCTCTTTTTTTATTATTTATTTTGCCTGCTGCATGCTTAAATGTTTTTTAATTTGAGACGCAATACATGTCAGAATGGATAACAGCAACATGTCCTGTGAATGCTTTTAATTATCAATGTTTAGTCAAATGTAAAAAAATTAAGCAAAAAGGATAACATCATATCCTTAACATTGCTTTTGTAATGAAACTGATACAATTATGTCAGACATGGAAGGAAAAGAAACGAAAAAAAAAATGCGTTGTAAGAAAAAATAAAAAGCATCCTGCCAGATACTCTACTTTGTGTTGTTTGGGAGAAATGGTAAAAGTTAGTCAACTTTTGCAGCGATCTTATTACGTTGATCTTTTTCATTTTTTGCCTTTCGAGTTCGATGTCAGATTTACGCGGTGCTGTCAGGCGGAAAATTACGCGTTTTATTGTTTCTTTGAACGGACGGAAGGAAGTCTTGCACATGCCCAGTAAAAATTGTGCTAAGGTCATGATCGAGAACTGAGCGTTGAATTTTTACTTTCTAATAAACCGACCATGATCATGTCTTTCTTTAATTTTCTACTAGGAATATCAGTTGTTCATTTCCAAAGTGTTACAAGCAACTACATTGAATATAAATAGGAATTACAAAATTTTACACTTCGAATATTGAATTTTCTATAAGCACAACATATATATTTTTATTTTAAAATTAAACTCAATTTGTCACTGCGTAAATTCCCTCACATTAACACCAATAAATAGGTCAAAAGAAGTCACTTCGCTAAGAACCCCGACAGCATCCACTCACTTAAAAGAGCCACAAAGTGCGCTCACTTAAATCACACTTAATGTTGCACAAAAAAAAAAAATAATAAATGATGCAAAAAAGAAAATATTGCACTGGTTCAATCAACTGTACACAATGACACTCGAGTTGAAGTCAGTTGAAAAAAAGAAATCCAACTACGGTGCGGGCATCATGACCCGCATTTGCAAAGAAAACAAAATTTGCGCAAATCTACCACACGACCCAAAAATGTGTCACGTTACAGCGTCAGTTGCACTAAATGACATTCGTACGCATTCGTACGTCAATATTAATTTGATGTTGTATTAAAATTGCAAAATTATATCCTTTGACACATGTGGTTATTCGTTGTCACTAATGGATTTCAATGCGGTACGCTATATTCAACATTAATCACCAAGCCATTTGATTCACACAATCGGTTTTCAGGTGATTAATAATTTTTTGCAATATTTTAAATTTGTTGATCGGTTTTCCGGTGATTAATAATTGTTTGGAATATTTTAAATTTGTTGATTGCAGCGCGATTAGCCTAATGGATTTTTGAAATAATTGCGAAAACACATCATTAATGTCACTCAATGGTGGTTAGCTATTTTTATAAATGATATATATATATTTTTTTTTAATTTTCATTATTTTAACTTTATATGACTTCTTATAAAATAATTCTTAATGCATAATCTGTATTCACAATCAAATGAAAAAGTGTATCAATATTCCAAAATGGTTTACAAGCGAAGTATTCGTTATAATTGAAATCCCCAAATTTGTGTACTAGAATTCGAGTTATCCATACAAAATAAAAGTATTTTAATTCGATTTTTATAGTTTAATAACTTAACATATCAATTCTACATACATAATAAGCTGTTGCTGATTTTGACTTTTTAATAAAACTTCTATGTATTGTAATATAAATTTATGGCCCTTACACAACTAGTTTTCCAAAAAAACTGTAAACGCAATATTTCTTTCAATTTTCAAGTCTAATTACTATATACCAACAAATACTCATATGTCAATATATTTTTAAGATATTAAAATCTAAACTTGAAAAATTTTTAATTTCTTAGACTATTTTTTGAATGATTATTTTGCACTTCGTATTTAATGATAATTAAGAAAATAAGTTATGGTAATGCAGAGCATAGTTTAAGCTAACTATCAAAATATCTAACTTTTTTTCATCGATTCTCATTTTTAAAATCCCCCATCAACCACACAGTTTTCGTAAACAAAAATTAAAAGTTTCAAATGCTTGTACATTTCACATATTTTAACCGAATTTTTCTTAAAAAACCTACGTAATAGAACAAAACTGTATATTCAATAAGTATTAGCACACTTTAAATATGAAGTAATAATATTTTCAAAATACAGACATAAGTATTATTATTGAAAATTGATTATATATAAAACTACCAAAATTAGGTTCACAGGGCATATTTGAAAAAGTAGATCTATTAGAAAAATGTTAGTAATATTGATAGTTAGTGTTGGCTATGCTCTGGATAACCATATATAATTTGCTTTTCATTAGGAGAATGAATAAAGTATTTATTGAAATAATTCATGTAGTCCATCATATATTAATCGTATTTATTACATCTTTATAATCATTAATATCACAGTAAGCCATTCGTTTCGATATCGTTACGAGAGCAATTCGAGTTGATGGAGAAATCACACAATATTGGACCCGTTCTCCTAACGATATCTACACTAAGAAAAACATACTATATAAATAATAGTTTTTTACTATTAAAAATAGTCAATAAGATAAATTATTATTTTAATCGGAAAATACCATTAAATACTACAAAATACATTTCCATTGAGTTTATATGAAAATATTTATATTTTGTATACTATTAAAGCAATAGTTGTCCCATTGACAAGTTATAATAGGATTTGAGTGAATTATTGTCTGAATGTAGCGTCTAATTGGACCTACAAGATACGATACGATAAATTTTTGGATATCGGAACGACATCAAGAAAAAAAAAATAATCAAAATTCGAGAATGCTTTGAAAAATATTGCGATATCGATGTGATAAATATTTAAATATCCTATATTGTTCTTAAATTTTAATATACGAAAAATTTTAAAAATTAGAAGCATTAAAGCTAAGAGATCGAATTCTTTAATCGAAGTTATTTCACAGAAAAAAAAATTGAACGTAAATATAGCAACTGAGATTAATTGATACAAAATAATTAATTCTATTAATATAATTAATTGAATATACGAATTATTTGATAGTATAAATTAAATGTTGGTGTATTTGCTAAAATATATGCATATAGTATATACATCAACCGAAAGTTTTAGAGGCACTACACAGTTTTTAATTCACTACACAGTATTACAGGTTTTGTTGTACCGATCATATTTTACATTGGTTTGCTTGCTTGCCTTTTCCGTTCATCAGATCGTTTCTTCATACATCGTGCGTATAACATGGCTTTGATATTCTTTTTCATTTCATTGTCCTTTCAATATATACCTCAACTGGAGACTTCGAATAAAAAAAGTAGTAAAAAATAAAAATGACAAATAAAATAAAAAAAAAGCTTCGGAGACATAGCAAATTGGGATAATGAAAATATTTGACTTATGCGAAATAAAATTTTAAATACGTTTAAATAGACATATTTCAATGAAATCTCACAATATTTTGAATTGTTTTTTTTTTCTTCTTCTTCTAAATAAACCGTATATTAGAAAAAAATATTGCCCTGTTGAAGAAATTTTGAGAAACTTTTCGCGAATATGTTTGTGTACTCCGAATTTACTTTTGTTGATTAAACATTTTGCAATTTTAGTTTTAATTATTAATAAAAATATAGTACTCAATTGTACGTAATTCGATGATATTTGAAAAATTTGTAAAATTTTGATTTACTATATCTGAAACCTGATTATCTAAGTTCAGGTCAAGGTCATCTATATCTTCTAGGTTCATCCGAAAATACTGGATACATGAAAAACGGGGCAAAGTTCAGATTTTTAAACCTAAATGTTTTTTATTGATATTAGATATTTATTTTTTATATACTTTACATAGGAATTACCAATGATTTTTCTTGGTTGGTATACTTTGACCATCATTTTGAAGACAAATAGTGAACAAAAATGCCACTTCAACAATTTATAATGAATGTAGTTATTAAAAAAGATAAAAATTGTAGTTTCTAATGATTATTTATATTTTTTATTTTAAATATTGTAAAGTTGATTTAGTTTTAATTTCTCATGCGTTAATTCTTGAAGAATTTATCATATTGCGAAAATTATCATATTAACGACAACTACTCAATAAATAGTTTTGAAAGGGTAGCATTTAATTGTTGTCAACTAAACTCTATACAAAATAAAAAAATCTTCTTCACATTGACGAATATCGTTCTTCAAACCATAATTCATTGTATGAAAGAACAATTCATACTATTGATTACTACAAAATTCATCAGTGTTGTAAATTCATCATCAATTTGATGAATTACTAAAAAAGAGTTCATCAATTTGAGGAAGTGTAAGCGAAGAATACGTTTCATCACACTAATGAACAAATACATAAGACACGAAATATATGTACATCATATTGAAGAATTTTGTTCATTACAGGATAATTTCTTAGGATACTTTGTTATTTTAGTTTATGTGGTTTGTTCTATATTTCTCTTCTCTAAAAATAAAAAGAAAGAACATTTAGATTTTGCTTTGAATGTTTTTAGAAAGAGAAGAAAATTATGGTTATTATATCAGTTGATATATATTAAATAAAAACCTTTAAACTTTAAATTTAGATATATTTCATGTATATGTCCGAAATACTTTCAAATGTAATACTAAACATACTCTCCGATTAATACTGATTGACCTCAAACAATAAGAAATTTGAAAATCCCTAGCCAGAGCAGCTGGACCAAGTGCGCTGCACATCTCGCATTTTTCACACTCGACTTTTGCACTAAATTCCAATACAAATCTTAAAATCGCATTTCCAATGTGTACCAAAAATGAAGATGAAAAAAAAAAAAGTGAAAAACGCACAGATAGGATTCAGCATGAAGTTGATCCTTTAAATAATACAAACGACCGACCACCCGGTGGACACACGCTGTGCGCAACGGCGTTGAGCTCGTGTGTTACTATAGCAAAAAGAAAAAAAAAAGTAAAAAAAATATATATATAGACTGTTAATGTTTCCATTTGTACATGGATGGCATGGCTTAAAGTCGACATGAAGATATCCGGCTGGCGCTTTCATATTGAGTGATTTTATTTTCACTTTTTGTCTATTTTGGCTTTAAACCAAATGAAGATGTGTTTTATTCTCTTTGACAGTAAATCCGATTAAATATTTTTAATTATGATTTATTGGAAAATATTGAATTTTTGTTTTTTGTAGGTCTGAGTTTGTGGCATAAGCGGTTTAAAAGACACGAGCGTAATTTGTTGTTTTCTATCAATAGTTTTGGTTTTATTTTTAGAGTTTGCTATAATAAATTTGTTGCTGTTAAAAAGGAGAATAATATTGTGACAAGCATTTTTTTTTTGATTATTTAAAAAAGGACCTTCTACCATTTCTGTATTTTTTCTTTGATTTGACAACTGTTCAAAGTAATTTGCATATCTGCGTTTTACATCTTGTCAACTCTTTGTGCGCAAAACTCAAAAGTGTTTCTTTCACTTTCGTTTTATGACATGACCCAGTTTAATTAACCCTCTCTTCAGCAGCTTTGTTGGTGCAAACAAGATCCATGCACAGCATCCTATCCTCCTTTCGACGTTTATCCTGCTGCATTGAGGCTGCAGCTAATTAACGCAGTATTCAAGCCACATAGCCAGTGCTCTAATGTTTGGTGCTACGAAAATTAGAAAAGTCATTCATGCATAGTACCTTCTGATGCAAGCGAACGAGGACATTCGCTGCATAGTATGTTCTAGTTTTTTTTTAGTTTTTGTGTCTGTCGAAGCAAATATTTGTGTGCTATAAAATTTCACTTTCGCATAGTTTGCCAAGGTATTTAAAAATTCAGTGAATGTAGATTAAAGTAAAAACGGTTTTCAAAAGGACATTTAAGACCGCTTAAAAAACTTTTACTTACTGCATATGTGAAAAGAGAAAATGTGACATACTGAGAAAAAAATTGTTTGCAGGAAATAAGTTATGTTTGTGGCAAGAATAAAATAATTGAGATAAACATATTATGTTTGCAGCAAATATATTATGGTCAAATAATGTTTACTACAAATATTTCTAGAACAAACATTTCCAAAACCTATTTCCATGTAAGGAGATGGGACGTAGCTTCAAAGCATGTCCTCGTTATACCCTACACTAAGAGTGAAAGGGTATATTCAGCATGACCTCCTGAGTCGATTTAGCGATGTCCGTCTGTCTGTCCGTCTGTCTGTCTGTCTGTCTGTTGAAATCCCTACTACTTTTAAAATTGAAGAGCTAGATAAATGAAACTTATAACTTAGATTACTAATATACCTACGCTGTATGTGCGTAGGTATCGGTCCATTGGCGAGATCGGTCCATTGTGACCTATGATCCGACCACTTATGTTCAAATACCTCATATAAAATGTACATATAAAGATCAATTTTTATGTATACGTGCTTAGGTAAACTTTTTTGGTCAAATATATATTGATATCATGCTCAAATACATGATAATAATGTTTTCCGGCGAAAAGACTTGTGGTTCACAAAAAAAAAAATCGAAATTCGGTACACCTACCCATTTGTAAATATGGGTATCAAATGAATGGAAATTCTTCAGCGATTGAATGTTTGTAGTTATTTTCAGGATTCGTATACCCTGGTGACCTATATATCACTTTGAATGGTAACCACACATATGTGTAGGGTATTTATAGTCGGCTTAGACCGACTATAATTTTGATAATCCTAACTATCATAATTACACCTCCTTAAAATTTTTTTTTTTTTTATTTTTTGTGTCTGTCGAAGCAAATATTTGAGCGCTATAAAAATTTACTCTGCAAAGTTTGCCAAGGATTTAAAATTTGAATAAATTAGATTAAAGTCAAAAGTTTTCTAGAGGACACCATTTAAACAACTATTAGTTGCTCAGTACGTGAAAACAGAAAATGTCAAACATAAAATGCAAATAATGTATATCGCAAATATATTATGTTTACAGAAAATGTCAAATATACAATGCAAATAATGTTCATCGCAAATATATTATGTTTAAAGCAAACTTATTATAATTACTGAAAATATATCATAATTACAATAAAGGTATTATAATTGCAGGAAACACATTATAATTGTTATGACCATTTTATAATATTCGCAAAAATATTTAGATTGCAAAAAACATATTATAATTGCATCAAACATATTAGTCCCTAATCTAGGTTGTTCTAAATTCCCTCTAAAGCTAGAGACAGCGTACATCAGCGTAATCAACTGGATTACGAATCAAGCAAGGCTGTACTGTGATCCGCTCTAAGAGATGAATTTCGGTATGCACATCTTGCAATTTCTATCATGTTGAATAGGGTCGACTTTAAGATTAAATACATTCTTTGTAATAAATCATATGTAATCTGTAAGTGGAATATCACAGGAGACGAAATAAAATAAATTAAAATTATGAAAACATAGAATTATTGTAGCAGACATAAAATACTTGAGGGTAACATATAATGTTTGCTGCAAATATATATTTTTTTTCATATGTTTGCTGCAAAGTATTTCTAGAATGAAATTTTCTAGAATCATTTCAATGCAATTTTACCATTTATGTTTTTGTGTTTTTTGTTTTTGTAATTTTATCAATATAAAAAATAATATGCTTGAGAGTATAATGATTTTCTTCGGCGACACTACTTTTATACATCACTAGAGAGTAACTATTAGAAAACTCATAAAATTTCAATTCAAAACAAATGTTTGTGGCATTCCTTTGTATGCCAAAGAATTTTATGATGCCATGTGAAAAATATCGAAAATATATTTGCAATAATAGACTATAAAACATTGAGGCATATTTAATGAACCGCAACAGTTTTTGAGGGTTATTAAAATGGGAGATGTCATAAATTGTACAGAACAACACAGCAATTTACGAGTCAAATTTCAGCCAAAATGTTGAGCACTGCAGGGACAATAGAATGAACAAAGGTGATAAATATGACATATTTTAAAACAAAAATCAATTTATGGTTGAAAATAAAGGTAAACATACATATAAATATAAAATTTAAATAAATAAATGAATAATTTAACAAAATAAATGGATAGAATTTAACAAAATAGATTTTATAAGAAGAAATTAAAATATTAATCAGATTATAGTAGAAAAAAGGACGAAATAAATGAAATAATAATTTTTCTAACTGTATAGAAATTTAAAAAAAAAACACAAATACCTGACACAAAATGTTGCTTTTAAAAATATAGTCGAAAAAATTCACTAAAACCGTGACGACTTGCTAATGTCCCGCATAGAATTCAAGTAAATTATATAGAAAAACTCACATTAACACATTATAATATCATAATAGCTAAATGTACCTTGCGGGCACCAGATGCAGCAGACTTCTAGACACCCAAGTTATCGAGTAGAGTGTGACAAACCACAGGACATTTGCTGTCTACGAATTGCAACAAAAAAAAATTGCCGCAGAACAACGCACTTTCCGAAATCAAAGAAACCCAGAACAAAACATACTACATAGTAGTTATGAACTGAAAATTATGAAAGCATTCAGTATATTTTTTTGCATTCTTATAACTTCATTTGTTCAGGACTCACTGAACACAACTAGGACGAGACAATATTGCAAGGTGTTTTGCCGTAAAATCACATCATCTCAGAGAGCTCGATAGAAATTCGAAATGGACATAAATTGCAAACGAAATGAGCCAAAACGAAAGCAAAATTCTATACAAACGACGATTCAACAATATACGCCAAGTTTCGACAATATACGACAAGACATTGTCCGGTCGCATCAAATAATGTAGTTGAATTCCTGCACGTTTTGGACATTAGTTTGCAATTGTTTCATGAGTTGTGAGCTGTTTGTTTTTGGGTAAAATATTGATCATATTTTAGAATAGTTGTCTGTGAGGTCTTAAATTATGATGTTGATGATGATTCTGACATCGTTCAATGTGCAAAGAATTAGAACTCAAGTAGAGTGCAAATGAAAAAACGTTTTTAATAAATTGTTTCTGAGCTGAAAGATCAAGAGGGTTTGTGCTCGAATGAAGTGATTTTTGAAAAGATTTTTCTAATATATGTTAGTAGTTCCAGGAAAAAATATGAGGCGAAATTATGAAGAGGTCTTTTTAGGCAATTATAATATTGGGAAAGATTAAGGAAGAACTTATTTATAAAATACATGTTTTTTAAAATGAGATTTGAAGTGATTTTTTTGAAATTCAATATATTGAATTGTTTGTGAAAAAATTTAATAACTAGTGAAAAATTGAATTTTTAGTGAACATTTTAATTTATAGTCAAAAATTGAATTATTAGTGAAAAATTAAATTTTTAATGAAAAATTGAATTTTTAGTGAAAAATTGAATTTTTAGTGAAAAATTGAATTTTTAGTGAAAAATTGAATTTTTAGTCAAAAATTGAATTTTTATTGAAAAATTGAATTTTTAGCGAAAAATAGAATGTTTAGTGAAAAATTGAATTTTTATTGAAAAATTGAATTTTTAGTGAAAAATAGAATTTGTAGTGAACAATTGAATTTTTAGTGAAAAATTGAATTTTTAGTGAAAAATTGAATTTTTAGTGAAAAATTGAATTTTTAGTAAAAAATTGAATTTTTAGTGAAAAATTGAATTTTTAGTGAAAAATTGAATTTTTAATGAAAAATTGAATTTTTAGTGAAAAATTGAATTTTTAATGAAAAATTGAATTTTTAGTGAAAAATTGAATTTTTAGTGAAAAATTGAATTTTTAGTGAAAAATTGATTTTTTAGTGAAAAATTAAATTTTCAGTGAACAATAGAATTTGTAGTGAACAATTGAATTTTTAGTGAAAAATTGAATTTTTAGTGAAAAATTGAATTTTTAGTGAAAAATTGAATTTTTAGTAAAAAATTGAATTTTTAGTGAAAAATTGAATTTTTAGTGAAAAATTGAATTTTTAATGAAAAATTGAATTTTTAGTGAAAAATTGAATTTTTAGTGAAAAATTGAATTTTTAGTGAAAAATTCAATTTTTAGTGAAAAATTGAATTTTTTGTGAAAAATTGAATTTTTAGTGAAAAATTGATTTTTTAGTGAAAAATTGAATTTTTAGTGAAAAATTGATTTTTTAGTGAAAAATTAAATTTTCAGTGAACAATAGAATTTGTAGTGAACAATTGAATTTTTAGTGAAAAATTTAATTTTTTGTGAAAAATTGAATTTTTAGTGAAAAATTGAATTTTTAGTGAAAAATTGAATTTTAGTGAAAAATTGAATTATGAGTGAAAAATTGAATTTTAAGTGAAAAAATAAATTTTTAGTGAAAAATTAAATTTTTGGTGAAAAATTAAATTTTTAATGAAAAATTGATTTTTTAGTGAAAAATTGATTTTTTAGTGAAAAATTGAATTTTTAGTGAAAAATTGAATTTTTAGTGAAAAATTCAATTTTTAGTGAAAAATTGAATTTTTAGTGAAAAATTGAATTTTTAGTGAAAAATTGAATTTTTAGTGAAAAATTGAATTTTTAGTGAAAAATTGATTTTTTAGTGAAAAATTAAATTTTCAGTGAACAATAGAATTTGTAGTGAACAATTGAATTTTTAGTGAAAAATTTAATTTTTTGTGAAAAATTGAATTTTTAGTGAAAAATTGAATTTTTAGTGAAAAATTGAATTTTTAGTGAAAAATTGAATTATGAGTGAAAAATTGAATTTTAAGTGAAAAAATAAATTTTTAGTGAAAAATTAAATTTTTGGTGAAAAATTAAATTTTTAATGAAAAATTGATTTTTTAGTGAAAAATTGATTTTTTAGTGAAAAATTGAATTTTTAGTGAAAAATTGAATTTTTAGTGAAAAATTGAATTTTTAGTGAAAAATTGAATTTTTAGTGAAAAATTGAATTATGCACTAAAAATTCAATTTTTAGTGAAAAATTTAATTTTTAGGGAAAAATTTAATTTTTAGGGAAAAATTTTATTTTTAATGAAAAATTGAATTTTTAGTGAAAAATTGAATTTTAAGTGAAAATTTGAATTTTTAGTGAAAAATTTAATTTTTTTGTGAAATATTTTTTTTTTTTTTAATTTAAAATTTTAGTGAAAAATTTAATTTTCAGTAAACAAATAAAATTTACGGTGAATAATAAAATTTTAGTTTCGCGCCATATCTATAAAAATATTTCTTAAATTATAAATAAATATTCGTATCAATTCTAAAATAAGTGGCAATTAAGAGATAAGATATAGAATATTTGTTTGTACAAATAATTACAAATGCTTGTATAAATAAAAACTTACTGTTTATATATGCAGTCAAATAATAGTTTTATGAGACTCACCTAAAATAGAAAAAGATAGAAATTACTAAAAGTACAAAAAACTATATATTTTTAAATTCAGATAATAAATGATTAACTCAAACTTAATACTATTTTATTCCAAACCAGTAAAACAATGCAATATGGGTTATTATTAAATCAAAACTTTGTTTTTATTATTTTCCACATTATTTTACAATTTCTTTTTAACAAATCGGTGCAACCGGCACCACATCATCACCCGCCAGACCCATGATCAAAGCAATCAATTCCACCATGGAGATTTGCTTCAAAGCTCTATTAGCCGGTGGTACTACCAAATTTTCGACTGCTGCGCTTACCTCCTCGGGACTGTCCTTAAATAGCAAATGTACGAATTCTTCCACCCAGGCATTAAAGAACTTGGTAAAAATTTTGTTATTATTAATGGCGGTTGTGCTCGACACAGCCGAATCCAATTCAAGTTGCACATTGAAGGCCCACATCTGTAGACCACCGGATAGTGATAATTTCGGACGTAATTTAAAACTGCCGCTGGCGCGTAGATTACGTAGTAACAAATTGAAAATACCATCACCAAATACGTGCACCGGCGAGCCAAACATACGCGTGTCGGCGTTCATTTTGTAGAATGATTTTATTTCAATTTCATTAAAATTGAAATTAAATTTCATTTTTTGCAGCACATTATTCCAGTCGAGTTCGATGATATCGAATTGATTGAGTCCATTTATAGTGAGTTGTGTAAAGTTACCCAGTAGACTAGCGAAAAAAAAAAACAAAGTTTAATAAAAGAAAAAACCTTTTTTATAATTTTCACAACTTACTCTATAGCCTTATTATGTATGGCAAATTCCTGAAATTCTGTGGTATAAGGTGCTAATGGTGGTATATCTGCTGCTGGATAACCGCAGACCATTTGCAATTTTATAAATTCTACAAATTCACGCAAATCATCATCGAATTTGGTGCGTGTTTCTGGTTGGTTATTTTTTAAAATAGCCGTTGCTTCACTTTCAAAGTGAAACAAGGCAAAAATTGCCAGAAATGCAAAGATTTTGAATAACGTCTGCATTCTACAGTACTCGTTTGCCAACTATTCGTTTCTTATGGTAAGAAACTTGCAAAAATATTTTTTTACTCAAAAGTGCTAATCACAATTGTAGTCTTTAGATAATAATCCAGTGATTAGATTTAGAAAAGCACACATTTTTAAAAGATTGTAATGTATAGTGTTTTATTGGCAATGCCTAAAAGCAAGCAATAGTCCTCTGCATCACGCTGACTATCACGGTTCCAATAGGACTTTGTGATGTTTTTAAATACAGCAAAGTCACAAACCCTATTTATCACATATAAATTATCCAATAAGAAACAACATTTGTATGCTGTTCAAAGTCTCTCCAAAAGGAATTAATCTTATTCATCCTACACATAAAAACAAATTCATCAATATAATGAATTTATTCATAAATATTATGAATTGTTTCACCAACTACCAGATTCTCTTATTGATACCACCATTCATTAAATATATGAACTAACTCATACCATCAAACATCACAGTAAAGAATGAATTATTCAATACAATTAATTTAAATCATCATATTGACGAATATAATCATAGTATTGAAATTTGGTTTAATTTAAAATTTGTTTGCAAATTGTTCATAATATTTATGAATATAATATTCAATATTTAGAATATTGTTGAACTAATATTTATATTTTTTTTTTCAAAATAAATTTTGTTTACGAATTTTTCAAAAAAAAAAAAATATACAAAAAAAAAATGTTCGAAAAAATTGTATAAAAAAATATAAAAAAAAATGTTTAAAAAAAAAAAAATTGTCTGAAAAAAATTTCGAAATTTTTTTTTCAAAAAAAAAATGTTTAAAAAAATAATTTATGCATATAAGAATTACTTGAGAACTATTTGTCGAAACATTAACAAAAAATAAATATTTTGATTGAAATTTGGTTTGATGAAAAGCATTCTTCAATATGATGTACATTAATTTTGTATTTTATGTATTTGTTCATTAATATGATGAAACGCATTCTTCGCATATACTTCATCATTCTGAAGAACACTTCGACCATTCATCAAATTGATAATGAATTCATAACATTGATGTTTTGTAGTTATCAATATTATGAATCGTTCTTCAATAAAATGATTCATGGTTTGAAGAACGAAATTCATCAATATGATGATTTTTTTTCTGTGCAGTATGTCCGAAAATGGCTATATTTGACTCCAAAAAGTCAAGAAGTTAGAACTATTTCTGTTGCCGTAGAAAAATGTTATTCGACAACAAGATCAAATATATTTGGCAGCATTAAGTTGCCCATCTTAAAGTTCATACACAGAAAAAAAATCTTCAATATGATGAATATATTCATAAATATTATGAATTTTTTCACCAACTACCAGATCACATTCATTAAATGACATACTGATGAATACATTTATTATATATATAAAATTATTCGTACTATCAAACATCATAGTGAAGAAAGAAATATTAAATACAATGAATTTGAATCGTCATATTGATGAATTTGTTCATAATATTTATGAATACATTTTTTTTTACGAATTTAAAAAGCTTTTTGTTATCAAATAATTCGAAAAAAGTGTTGTAAAAATTTTATTTAAAAAATAACAGAAACATTTTTTTTTTTAAAAAAAAAAAAAAAATTATCCCAAAAAAAAAAAATTACAAACCAAAAAAAATTATCGAAAAAAGTTTTTGGAAAAAAAATTTCAAACTTTTTTTTTTTATATAACTTTTTATTAATAAAAAGTTTCAATTATAAATAAATATATTAGAAAACATTTTACTAATTTATGCATGTCGAGCAAGCATTATATAAGAAATAACATGCAAGAACTACTTGAGAACTGAGAAGTACGGCAAAAATTATCAAAAAATAAATATTTTTATTGAAATTTGGTTTAATGAGCAGCATTCTTCAATTTGAAGTAAAATATGTTGTATTTTATGTTCTTGTTCATTAATATGATAAAACGTATTCTTCACATACAGTTTATCATATTGAAGAACCCTTTTTCGACAGTTACCAAGGGTTCATCATATTTATGATGGCATTCATAACACTGATGTCGTTAGTCATTAATATTATGAACGGTTCTTCAATGCGGTAGCTCAGTGGTTAGTGCGTTGGACTGCGAGCCGAAAGGTCACCGGTTCAAGCCTGGACTGGGGCTAACAACATCTTTTCATAGAAACATTTTTTCTATACCGCGCTACCTCCCGTCAGTAAATGGCAAACCTCCGAGAGTAAAAAATTGCCTATGAAAAGCTCTCACCCGCCGTTCGGAGTCACCAATAAACTGTAGGTCCCACCACTTTGAGTACAAATATAACACGCACAGCTCAAAATGGTGAGAGAGCTCGGCCTAAGTTCTTATAGAGCTGTAGTGCCAAACTATTATTATTATTATTCAATGCAATGAATCATGGTTTGAAGAATGTACATTTTGTTTCTGTGTACCTAAAGTAGCAGAAAATTTGAAAGGAAGTCAATAAGTTCCTGAAAATCTAAATACCCCGTGGGAAAAAGAAAACTAGTCTAAACAATTTTAGTTTTCAGAACTAATTCAAGGTGAACTAGAAAAAAAAATACTATTTCTAAAACTAGTTCAGAACTAGAGAATAGTAATTGAAAAGACAGTCAACTGACTCCCCGCAAAAACAAGCCCTCTCTTTCCGTCGAGCTACTTCTGCAGGTTTGGAAACTGAAAATAGTCGCAGGGGGCCTTAACGTAGTCTCCTTTTACCTCGATAAACTTCGTCCACCTACGTTTCATCAATTTGTTGATGCCCTCCAAATAATAAAATTTCTCGAGGCACTCAAAATAGACGTTTGAGTCATAGATAACCTGGTCATTCGACCCAACTCTCTTTCCGTCGAGCTACTTCTGCATGTTTGGAAACTGAAAATAGTCGCAGGGGGCCTTAATCTGGATTAGGAATCCATTGGTAACCTAAATCATGCAATTTTAGGTAATATTTTAGATAACTTTCGCTTTGCATAAAGACATTTATACTCACACGTCAAAATTTCGTCATATAATTTTGGAAATTAAATACTTTCTTTTAATGTACGTGTCCTTCGTCTTGTAGTCATTCGTTTTGAAATGCAGAAAAAGGCATTCAGTATAAGTTTCCGTATTACTAGTAGAAAATGTGCTAGGGTCATAATCGGGAACTAATAATTGAACTTTTACCTTGTCATAAATTCAACAGTTACATGATTAAAATGATCTACCTATGATCATGTATTCCCTAGTTAGAAAAGTCTACTACGAATTATGCTTTAATTTGTTGTACTCAAACTATATGAAAAACATTTCTTGCTCAGTTCTCAAAATAATTTTTATTTAATAAAAACTAATTCAAAACATTTCCTCAACAATTTAAGCCCATGAATCGGCAGGAGCAACACACTTCACAACAATGGAAAAACATTTCTTGCTCAGTTCTCAAAATAATTTTTATTTAATAAAAACTAATTCAAAACATTTCCTCAACAATTTAAGCCCATGGATCGGCAGGAGCAACACACTTCACAACAATGGGATCATCCTCGTTCTCGCCTTCGCTGCTCGAGAAGATCATATCGATGATGGTCCAGAAATCATTACCCTTCAACAGTTTGTTAACCTTTGGCACCAAAGTATCTTCGATCATGTTGGAAATAATGGCCTGGTTGTTGTTGATGCCCAACTCGACGACATTTTCGATTTGTGTATTTATAAAACCATTGATCTTGCCATTGCCCATAAATCCGTTGATCTCAGATGTGCACTTTTCCAACGAGACAGTAGTCTTCAGGGAGGTAATCTTGATGGAACCCCAAAGAATTGGAATTTTGTATTTCAGCACACCGGCAAGACGTAGATTCTTCAGTCCGAAACCGAGATTACCATCACCTTCGTATTTGACGGTAAGACCAAGTTCATCCATAAAATTGATAATAATATCAGTTATATATCTCTGGGCAGTGGCATCGATGTTTTTAAACGTAAAGTCGAAAGTAATCTTAGAGGTAATAACGTTCATTTTGAATTTGTTGATTTGGAAATTGTCCAAACCGGCGATCATAAAACGCCAGAGAAAATCGAAGGTTCTAAAAAGAAAAAAAAAACATATATTTAAATGTTGTTAATAACAGTATTTTTAATAACTTCAAAACCGTTAAAAGATACATTTAACGTTTGGAGATACCCAGTTTGTCATTCGTGTCGATATCTTTACGAGAACAAAACGAGATGCGGATCTACATGCTAGTTTGAGATAGCTTCGAGGCATCGAATATTTTCGAGACATGGCAGACTGGGTATATGTTTTTTGAATACTTACTCAAAATGCTCCTTATTCAGGTACATGCTCATCCTATCCTTACGGAATGGAGCTAATGGTGGAATACCATACTGTGGCCAACCGCATGGCATCTGCTTCTGTAGTTTCCGGATGAAACGACGCACCTGCCAGGAGACAATGAATTGTGGGGCAACTAATGGAAGAAACCAAAAAATAGATTAAAAACAATTGTTCGTTTTTAGAATGTCGGAAACTTACTCTCGACGGTACCATCCTCGTGATCAACAACATATTCAATCTCACCATCGTTTCCCAACAAATCGGTGACATATTCATCGATCTTATTGGTCATGGGGCGTGCTACCAGATTCTCAGTAGGCAGAATTGTACCGGCGCATGCCATCGCGGCAAAGGCCAAAACTAGTAAAAAACGCATTTCGGAAAAACAATTTTCTTATTCCTCTATGAAAGTAACTCTGCTAAAAGTTGCTAACAACTGACTGCTGCTGTTTTCGCAGTTTAGCTTTTATAGTATTTTGCGGTGGATTAAAATGTATTCTAACTTTATGGTTATCTTATTCAATATTGGATTGGCGAGTGTGTAGTCTTATCTGAGTGCTGATTATAAACCAATGAAGACTTTTTATTTTGAGAAAGTTAGTCGTCTTGTTTTGGTCAATATTACTAGTTCTATGGATTAGGACTTTAATAGGTAAGAATGACAATAAATCGCAAATAGCTATCTAAAGAGTGATAAAAATCGTTAGATGACTTTTCGATTTCATATTAAAAAAATAAATGTTGTATTAAAATACACCCCGTTCTCGATTAGTGGACACAATTTAAACCAATCTAAATTTCAACAAATTTTTGAACTCAGGTTTTTCAAAACAATTTATATTTCAAAATTATTTCAAAACATTACATATACATTTCAAATACAATGCGTCTTCAACAACTTAAGCCCATGGATCGGCAGGAGCGACACACTTCACAACAATGGGATCATCCTCGTTCTCGCCTTCGCTGCTCGAGAAGATCATGTCGATGATGGTCCAGAAATCATTACCCTTCAACAGTTTGTTGACCTTTGGCACCAAAGTATCTTCGATCGTGTTGGAAATAGCGGCCTGGTTGTTGTTGATGCCCATCTCGACAACATTTTCGATTTGTGCATTGATAAAACGATTGATCTTGCCCTCACCCATGAAGCCAGAGATATCGGATGTGCATTTCTCCAATGAGACGGTAGTCTTCAGGGAGGTGATCTTGATGGAACCCCACAGAATTGGGATCTTGTACTTGAGCACACCGGCAAGACGCAGATTTTTCAGACCAAAATCAAGAGTACCATCACCTTCGTATTGCACGGACAGACCAAGTTGACGCAAAGCATCGATAATGGTGTCGGTGGAGTATTTCTGGGCAGAGGCATCGATGTTCATGAAGGTAAAGTCGAAAGTGATCTTGGAGGTAATGACGTTCATCTTGAATTTGTTAATTTTGAAATTGTCCAAACCGGCAATTTTGAAACGGAAGACTTCATCGAGGGTTCTATGGAAATGGAAAAGGATGTATGTTAATTAAATGCAACTCAAAAACTATTTCATAAGAGGACTTCTAGTTTGAAATGCCCAAACGCTAAATACTTACTCCAAAATACCCTTCTGCAGGTGCACGCTAGCCTCGTTGACACGGAAAGGAGCTAATGGTGGGATACCGTATTGTGGCCAACCGCATGGCATCTGCTTCTGCAGTTTGCGGATGAAACGACGCACCTGCCAGGAGACAATGAATTGTGGGGCAACTAATGGATGAAACCAAAACAATATCTTAAACACGTTCGTTACTTTTGAAAATATTTCCAAACTTACTCTCAACGGTACCATCCTCGGGATCAACAGAGTATTCAATCTCACCATCGCTTTCCAACAAATCGATGACATATTCATCGATCTTATCGGTCATGGGATGCGCCACCAAATTCTCAGTGGGCAGAATTGTGCCGGCGCATGCCATGGCGGCAAATGCCAAAACTAGCAAAAAACGCATTTCTAAAGATTTTTCTTTAACTTGTCCTGAAAGTAACTCTACTAGAAGTTGCTAACACTTGACTGCTAAATATTTTTTGGAATTTAGCTTTTATAGCTAAATTGCAATCAAGTATTGGCCTAAACAAATCTTTGATTCAATTCAATATTGTATTGAACATTATGGTAATCTTATTCATAACTTCCTCTGGTATTGTGTGTGGTCTTATCTGGGTGCTGATTAGAAACCAGTGAAGACGTTATTCATTTTTTTTTTTTGGATTGTTTTGGACGTCTTGTCAATATAATTAATACCATGTATTGGGACTTTAATTGGCATGAAATTGCAGGTGTGGCTATCTAGAATATGATATAAATCTAGACACAACGGATTATGGTGTGATTGAGTGACGCGTATCTTGCGCGTACAATGGAATTTTAAGTGATGGCTATAGTTTAAAAGAAAAGTCATATTATTTTTTAAATACATGATAAAAATGCTTGTTTTTCGAACCATATAAGTTATACAAATTGAAATATATAGCACAAAAAAGATATATTATTAGTATACCAAATAAGAACTGAAAGAATAGATATTGTGTATGATTTGTATAACTATTGCTCTATTTCAGTTTAAAGTGTATTTGTATTTATTTGACTTGATTTTACTACAACAATGTATTACAACACCATGTCAACACTTTTAATCGGATAACCAATGATCCATTGTGATTCTATTCCTATGGATTGCCAGTATCTATCACATTTATTACGACTGATTTCCAGTGAACCATTTCTTACTCTTTATAAACCGGACATTTGGTTTTCTGTATTTTTAAATTTTCGCAACGTAAAAAACACTGAAACGAAGACAAAGGCATAAGATAAAACATTTTCTGTGAACGTGTTACTAACGCATATTATTCATATGTGGTATAAGTGAAAAGCAATACATAATTTGTTGTGATGCCTTGGTGTTGTCAGAACAGATGATGATAAAGTTAGCAAAGTTAGTACAGCATGCCGTAAAAATAAATGCAGATGTAGTAATTCCGGTGCTGCACCTCATTCATGCAATGAACAGAGTTGATCGAAGACAAAGGCATAAGATAAAACATTTTCTGTGAGCGTGTTACTAACGCATATTATTCATATGTGGTATAAGTGAAAAGCAATACATAATTTGTTGTGATGCCTTGGTGTTGTCAGAACAGATGATGATAAAGTTAGCAAAGTTAGTACAGCATGCCGTAAAAATAAATGCAGATGTAGTAATTCCGGTGCTGCACCTCATTCATGCAATGAACAGAGTTGATCGAAGAAATCGATTATAGAGAGGGAAGAAAGATGGAGTAATGTCGGTGGATGTTGGTTTTGAAATTGCCAATATTTAAAATGTCGGAAATGCCCTTGATTCATGCAAGGCACAGTGTTGATCGAAAAAAACGATTATAGGTTAAATGGAGAGAAGAAAGATGAAGTAATGTCGGTGGATTTGGTTTTGAAATTGCCAATATCTAAAATGTCGGCCAAACAGACGCAGGGACATTGTACCACAAATGTGTGTGGCGACAGAAGAACGAATATTCTCTGTAATGCGTGGCTCTATTGAGAACTGAAAGGACTACGAAGAAGAAGGATTGGTTCGAAGAACGAGTAGATTGAGATAATAAGTTGATGTATTTGCTTGAACTTTCTTTGAATTGTAATACCTATCAAACAGGCTTACACACCCGTGGATTCTTCGGTGCCCAAGAGAACAAAAGAAGATGAAATACATTCATCCGCTATTAAATATATCGCACGATGTTCTATTCGGTTCAGAAACTCCAAAGAAGATTTTGAAGCCCCTGCCCAAATATGCGAATTATGTTCTATCTTAGACCGAATATATCGTTTTAGAAAGCTAAGGCACTTGGTCGCTTCATTCGATACATCAAATATACGATCGTTCCAATGGAGAACACATTGAATTGATATGCCCAGACGTTCAAGAGCAGTTGACTCCGCAATATTCGAAGCGTTCATATTGAGAGAAAGAAGAGGTGAATCCATTCCCCTCTGAGATAATATAAAAGAACTCTTACAATACAAATCTTAGTAATTCACTCTTTCCTTTTAATGTTTCCTACTGAACAAAATCATGTTTATACTACGAACAAGCAAATTTTCATTGTTTACTTCAAGAAATATAAGAAAAATACCAAACAATTTCATTAAAAAATCTTTATTTCATCAATAGAACACACATTTCCAAACATTTTATAGTTTATGCCTCAATAGCACTCCATGGCGCAGGATCTGGATTACACTTCTTGGACGAACCACCCAACTTGCCCAAAACATACCAGACCTTCTTGCCCTTCATAAATTCATTCACACGTGGCACAACAGTATCCTCAATCATGGCGCTGATCTCCTTCTGATTGCCATTGATGAATGCAGGAATCATATATGAAATCTTATCATTGATAAACTCATTGATGCCGCCATTACCCAAAATGCCACCAATGTGCGAACGAACACCGCCCAAACCAATGACACACTCAAATTTATAAATCTTCACAGAGCCAAAGATCAGGGGCATCTTGTATTTGAATTGACCCTGAATGGAAAGATTCTCCAGAGCAAATTCCAAGGGACCGTCACCTTCGTAACGCACGGACAGACCTAACTGTTGCATTAAATCAATCAGAGTATCAGTGTCGAATTTACGTGCGGTGGCCTTAAGTTCCTTGAAATTGAAATGGAATTTCACTTTCTTGTTGAATGTATAGGAAACCTTCAGTTGCTTAATTTCCATATCGTTGAGACCATCAAAACGGAAACGTATAAATTGCAGCAGTGAACTATGGTAAAAATTTGTATATTGAAGAAAATATTATTTGTACTCCATGTTGGCTGACTTACTCGACCACAGATTTGGCCAGGTGCATCTCGAGATTGGGATTTGTGTAGGGTGCCAATGGAGGAATACCATATTCGGGCCAGCCGCAAGGCATTTGATACAGAATGCCATTAATAGTTTTTTTGGCTTGTCCATTCAGAATCCAACCGCGTGTCTCAGGTTCGATGGCTGGATAGAGTAAAGAATTTATTATTTAAATTATATATTTACAATATCCGATTTACATAACGGTTTCCCAGTATAAACTGTCAGTTGTAAAGAAAACTGAAAATTTTTGAAAAGGCGCTATGTGTTGAAACATTTGGCAAAATACACAATAATCTATATAAAAAAAGGATTAAACTAAGTTTTTGCCGGCCTCAGCAGTCCAGAGGTATGTGCGCTGGAATTGCATTGCAAAGGTCTCGGGTTCGAATCCCGGTTTGGGCGTGGGCGCTCGTGGTGATATTAAAGAAATTAATAATAAATGTGTAACAGATTGGAGGAATAATATGCGATTTATATGGACAGTACTCAATGATTCGGATTACTGGACTTGACATGTCTGTTACAGTTTATTCCATTAAGAGGTTAGTTTTTAAAAGTTTTAAAATATAAATTTTCAAATCTGTCAAATGTCAATAGAAGATATGCAATTATAGCATTTGAGAATATCTCAAAATAAATTCGATTATTAGCTAAAAACTGAATAATCGACTCTAGAAATAACGTAAGATTACCACGGAAAATGTTAAATGGAATTTTTAAAACATATCGCTTAAATAAATTGTAATTGGTTATGATTTACCATGATCTTTATCCGAACATTTACATGGGTACAAAGGTTCATAATCATACCTTTGTACCCATGTAAATGGGTACAAAGGTATGATTTGGCGCTATAGTCCTGAAAACTTTGACCGGTCTCACTCACAGTGTTGGGACTTACACTTTAATGTCGAATTCGAACGGTGGGGTAAAATTCCTCATAGGCAATGTTTTACGCTCGTAGATTTGCCATTGATTTCCGGGACGTAGCGCAGTATAGAAAAATGTTTTCTATGAAAAGCGCCGATTTGTACATGGAACCTTTCGTCTCGAAATCCAACGCACTGACGTCTGAGCCGGCGACTCCAGATTATGTTTACGATTGGGAAAATTCGTGACAACCATTCTTCTTCATAATAAATATTGTGTTATATTGCCAAATAAATCAACGTTTTATGATTTTATTATAATACTTACTGTCATCGGTCAGTAACTTTTCCCATTCTTGTTCCGATAAAAGATCAACCTCGTAGGCAGCCGTAACGGTTGCAACCAAGGCCAACAAAATAAATAAGAATTTTTTCATTTCTATTTTTTTTTTTTTAATTTAAACACCGTGTTGTGCACCAAAATACAATATTTTGATAGCTGTTGATTCTCAAGCATGCAGGTGGCTTTTATAGGAGCACAGAAAATTACAATATTTACTCAAGAACAATATAAAAAAAACGTTTTAATTTGAGATTATCAGTATGTTGATAGTACATACTACGATTTAAAAAGATTTCTATGTGATGATCATAACCCAATCGATAATACACATGCAATATAGTACCCAAAGTATTTGATTATCATAGAAAACCACTTGAATATAGAATTAAATTTTTGTATTTTCACATTAGGGGGGTCTTGGTGTGGTTTTTAGTACTATAGACTATCCGATAGACTGAATAACATGGCTTATAGACATAAATAATGTTCTTTTATTAGCAACAATATAAACTGTGAAATATTAATATATTAAAATTAAGTGCAAAACACTTGTATAGTTATTATTATTGTTTTATAAATTGTCTAATCTTCCATATAATCTTCCGATTAACAATGCATAAATATAATAAATATATAATATTATAGTTTTATATAATATGTGGTACATGTTAGTTCCAGAAACTGCAAAGGCTAATTGTACTTTTTATACTGCGTTATATTTTAATGAAACTTTGGGACCACTTAAAAATAACGCATATTTATCGCAGCTGCTGTAAACTAAATTAATATTGATTTCAATATCATAAACATCGGTTTTAGGTTCTAGAAAAATAAATACAACGTATAAAGTTTCTAATAAATTAAATATAAAATATGAATAACACATGAAAACAATTGCTTTTCATGAATAACTTTTTAAATTGGAAATTATTCTTTAGTCTATTGAAATAAAATTGAATTTTAAATTATACCGAAAACTAAACATTATCACAATTTTGGAAACCCAAACGATCAACAAAACACAGAAAAAAAAAATCATCTTGATATTGATGAATTTCATTCCTCAAACGATGATTCATTGTGGTGACGAACGATTCATAATATTGATAACTATAAAACATCAATGTTATGAATTCATTATCAATTTGATGAATGAGCAAAAAAGTGTGCTTCAATATGATGAAGTGTATGTGTAGAATACGTTTCATCATATTAATGAACAAATACTACATATTTATAAATCATATTGAAGAATGCTGTTCATCAAACCAAATTTCGATCAATATATTTGTTTTTCGTTCAGTTTATGCCATACTTCTCAGTTCTTGTTTATTATTTCTTATATAATGCTTGGACGCATAATTTAGTAAAATGTTTTGTAAAATATTAAAAAAAAAAAATTATAATGGAGATTTTTTTTTCGAACATTTATTTTACATTTTTTTTTTTTTTTTAAATTTTTCGGAAATTTTTTTTGGAATTTTTTTTCAGGACATTTTTTTCCTAAGAATTTTTTTTTATGTTATTTTGAACTTTTGAATAAAAGTTTTGTTTTATCCGTATTTTCAATAACTGATTCACATTTTTTTCATTGAAAAAATGAATTACAAACCAATAAAGAAAAAATAATAATAATAATAATAAAGAAAAAAGTTTTATAACTTTAATATGAAAATTTAAAGTAGATCAATTTTTCAAAATTTGTTTTTCTACAATTAACCAAAACCGATTTAAACGCAGCTACATTTAATATAGATTTATTTTGGATTTTTATATTACGTCTCACTGAAAATTCTGTATTAAATAGAAACAAAAAAAGTATTTAGGTAAAATAAATACATATGTATTTGATTTATTTTTAAAAGAAAATGTATTTGTTTTATCTTCACTGATGTAGTTTTTTTTATATATAAATTAATTACATACCATACAATGGTCTAAAAATGAAAATGTTTGCCATTTTAATATATTTAGCAAAAACATTTGCTAAAAAAGTTACTTGCGTCCAAAACTATACGCAAAGCTATTGCGTAAGTAGCAAATTATTGAATTGATATGGTCGACGTTTTAAAAGTATTTTTTTTTTTATTATTTTCACAGTATATTTATAATTCTCTCTTAGTTTATTAAAAAAGAATATTATAAATTCTTGTAAAAGTACATAAAAATATACTTTTCCCATAATGAAGTTGGTAGCATAACTAAATATGCAACCAGTGCCATCATCATCACTTTTGACGACACCAATAGAGGCTATTTTTATGTGTTTCTTTTGACATTAACCAAATATGAATGATATGCACGCTACCAAACGCCTACAAAAAATTCTAATTCAAAGTGAATTCGCTAAACCAATGCTGTAAGCTAATACATAAACCAACGAGCGAGTACACACAACGTCGGCGACTTGCGGAATCAGTTGTTGTCAGCAATTGCGATTGCTAATATAAAGATGTGTACGCTAATGCAATTAATAATTTAGTTGGCGCAGTTTCAGCAAAAATTTGATTGTATTGATGTAACTTTTTGGTTATATTAACGATTTTTTTCCTTCTGTTCACAACCTTTGTCATCATAAGCTCAGACGACTCAAAGGAATAACAACCATATCTTCTTCCTTATACCAAATATGAATAATTCGTTTGTACCTTTCGTTTGAACCTTTCACATTTTCGCAATACTTCCTTCGTGTACGCACACTTCAATGAATTCAAAAATTCAGAAAACAAATATGTACTAAAGTTTAGAAATCGAATTACTAACACACTCTGTAATAAAATAAAGTCAAACATACGCAGTTGTATTTAAAAACAAAATATTTTTAGAAAAGCTAAATTTTTTCAAAATATGTATATTTTTGTTTCACTTTATTAACTATTTAAGCAGCCGTTAATAAAGTTTTATGTTATAGAAATCTGTGAATTTATAGAAATAAAACTAGAATTATAATTGATAAGTAACCATTGTATTTTTCCCTTAACATTGTCCTGAGCTTCCCTCGGTGTGTCTGTCAGTAAATATAAAATTTTGTTCAAACAATAAATAAATACACAAATTAAACAGAAAAAATATATATGTAAATATAGCAAAAAAATGTTTGATACAATTAACTGTTTCATCGCAGATTCGACATTTAATTGTATTGATTAAATATTTAATTATATTAATTAATAAATTAATTAAATATAAATAAAAGGAAATTAACACAGACGATGAAATAAAAACTATTTTTTTATTATTTTATTATTAAATATGTAGTTATTTATGTATATTTTTTATTTTATTTTATATTTATTTCATTTTACTGCTTTACCTTACTACTAGTTATTCGAAATTTGAGCCACGTTCACATCAACAATAGAGCTATATATAATGAAAGGGAAATGTTAAACACAAATAAGAGAAAAGAATATAAAAGTCATGATATAAGCACGATGTACGGAAAAACGACCTGACGAATGGAAAAGACAAGCACGCGTTGCGATGAACCAATGTAAAATAAGATCGATAAAACAGTGAATTTAAAATTGTGTGACTGTAAAACTGTATAGTGCTTCTAAAACTTCGGTTGGTGTATATGGTATATATGTATATATATTTTAGCATATACATCTCAGTTGCTAATTTAAGTTCAATATCTTTTTCTGTGTAGATATAGAGAAGACCTATTCAGACTGAGAAACGGCTGATGTCTAGTTTCAAGAGATTGCTCTGACTGGGAAATGATTTTTTGTGGAAGTGAAAGACCGATTTAATTGAAAATTGGATTTTAATACATTTTAAACATTTTCGAAATTAATAAAAAAGGTTTTTTAAATATCGGAACGCCTCTTCATGGTCTACATGATTTGACCACGATTATATTTTTCAAATGGTATTAATTTCGGATAGGGATATAACCACTAATTATCGAATAAGCTATCATTATATATTTAAAGACCTAAAAATAGAACCTTTAATATGTACTACAATTTAATATAGTTTATAAATTATCAACACTACAGTTTATTGCCATAAGTAGCTACCGGAAGATTTACAATAATTTACAATATCATTAAATCTAATCTTGTTGTTGAAATATAGTGCATTTTGTACTTGAACTTGCTCCAATTTCCACTTCAGAAAATTTTCAACTGATAATAAATATTACTAATTCCCATATTACACCTGTTTAAAACAATGACATATTAATGCCAATGGAAAAAAAATGCATTATTACCAAATTTTTGAAAAATATATCTAATTAGGTCAAAGATTTAACTGCAAGTCATATAAAAACTGTATAGAGAGACTTTTTATAAATTAGTTGTAATAAAAACTATCAAGAAGCACAACGTATACAATAAAATAAGCAATAATTTAAAAATGTTAAAACTAAATTTATTAATTTGTATTTTTCTAATTGCAACAATAAAAGCACAAAATTCGAATGAAAATTCAGTGAATATTTCAGAAAACCATAATAAGTGTAAATACAACTTTTTTTAATTGGATTAAGTTTTATTAATAATAATAATTGTCAACAGTGGAACCACGTGGATTTTTTATATCCTGGCAGGCACGAAATTCACTGCGTAAGATACTCCATCAAATGCCCTGCGGTTGGCCAGAATACCAGATACCGCCATTGGCGCCATACCAAAAGTCGAATTTTACACTAAATACTACAAACAACCAGACAAAGTATGTTTCTATAAAATTAAAATGCATTTTATTTAAATATTATTTTTAGTTTTAATGCTTCGATACAAAATTTATACATTGTTGGACTTAACCACATGGAAATCTCTAAACTCACCGTTAGCTTTACTTTCCTGAAACGCATTAATTTTGACTTTAATTTTCCCAAAATCAGTATAACGGGCATTTTCAATACAAGCTATATGCCAAATTCCAATAATAAAACTGAACGCAATATAAATATTAAAGGCAAGGGTAACTTAAATGTGACATTTGAGAATTTACGTATCAGCGGCTCTTTGCATTATAAACTGCCACTTCTATGGGGTTCTGCAAAGATCAATAATTGTAAAATGATAACATCCTTAGGTGGTATGCGTTCGAATATTAAAGGAAAATTAAATGTTATGCCTATTACAAGTTTGATTAATCGTGCCATCGAGAAATATATTTTGAACTTTGTTAATGAAAATTCACAACTGATTGGTGATTTGACTGAAGAATTTTTTGTACCTTATATAAATGAGCAATTGGTGGACAAAAGGATGTGGAATCTATTATCCTGGGCTGTGGGTAAAAGTGAAAGTATATGTGTGGGCATCGAGGAGGGACGTTCGACTAAGGAAATTACAAAATCCTAGCTTTTGAATTGTTTGAAATATAAATTAAATAAAATGTGACTATATTAAAATTAAGCTGAAAGCAGTGGAACTTATTTATTTAGTAAACAAAAAGTTTATTAATTGAAATGAAAATAAAAATAATGAAAATGTTATTTTTTTATGTAAAACATGTTGTCTTTTTATTAAGAAATATGTATTTAATTTTGAAAATTCGCAGTTAATCGATGCATTGACAGAATAATGCCAAAAAAGGGGTGGAACCTATTATCTTGGGCTGTCGGCAATTTTGAAAGTATATGTGTGGGCATCGAGGAGGGACGTTTGAGTGAGAAAATTAAAAAATCCTAGCTATTAAAATGTTTATATTAAAATTAAGTTGAAATATGTGGAACTTATTTAATTCGTAAACATAAAATTTAATGAAATTTAAATGAAAATAAAAATAATAAAAATGTTATTTACATAAATAAAACATGTCTCTTTTCATAAAGAAATACATATTGAATTTTGAAAATTCGCTGTTAATCGATGCATTGCCAAAGTAATGCCAACAAAAAATGTGTGGAACCAATTATCTTGGGCTGTCCGCAAAATTAAAGCATATGTGTGGCAGTTGATGAGGGACGTTAAACAGAAGTTATTATGAATTTATAAACATTACTAATATTTAAAATATCAATTATATAAAAAGTTACTTCTCTGTCATTAATTTGAAAGTTGTGGAACCTATATATCAAGTATAATGAACGTCTGTAAATGAAAAAGAGAATAAGAATAAAAAAAAATTGCATTTGTGTGGAACTTGTTGTCTTTTAATTGAGAATATATATTGTACTTTTGGAATCGGTGCTCTGACAGAAGAATGAAAAAATACAAGTGGATTATATTATCTAGAGCTGTGTTGGATTAGTTTAAATGTAATATATGAGCTCGGCTTAAGTTCTTATAGGACTGTATTATAAAACTAATAATAAAAAAATGTGGAATTATTGTGTATGGCGGTGAACAAAAACGAAAGTGTATGTGTAAGCGTTGGATTAGTTAACATATTAAAAATGATCATAATTTATACAAAAAACGACTACTGCAACATTATTGTATGAGATGTGGAACTTATTAATCCAGTTTATATGCATAAATGTGTTTATACATTAGATGTATTTGAAATATAAATATAAATTAAATTTGATACAATATTATTAATGAATGTGGAACATGTTGTCTTTTTATGACGAATATGTGAAGAATACATAAAAATTACTTTATTAACACCATATCAAGAGTTGTGGAACCCATTAGATGGCTAATTGAAACCAAACTTAAATTAAGAAAAATAGTATTAATTTATGTCGATAATATTGATTGCTTATGCAGTAGTTATTTTATATGGAATAAAACCTAAATTAGTCTAATTAATTATGATGTTATTAAATTATGAATAATTCCTCGAAGTGGAACCTATTGTCCGTTATTTGAAGTGAGTTACAACAGTAGGTAAAAATACGTGCAAATCATGTGAGATATTACTTAAATGAGTAGTCCTCATAATGATGTTATCAAAATATGAATATATAAGTAAATATAATTTCTGTATGTGCAATCCAATTTCTGTTCAGAGTTTTTCTGTAATTTGGTATTTTTTTTTTTTTGGTTGGTATATATCTTTACATACAGACAGAATAGAGATTTGTTGCGTCAACCAACTTATTCGGTTCTCTCAACCGCTTAGTCGGTTGTATTGTTGGATAAATATAGTTGTAGTTTATACTGCAATCAGTTTCGAACTGTTTTAGAACAATTTAGTACAGATTTATGAGTGTGTATAGACTAACATTTTATGCGTATAGGATAATATGGTAGTTTCGCTAGCAAATTTGTAAACCATTCGATTGAACCGAATGAAGTTAGTTGGTACAACTAACTTTTTCACTCTTCCAATTTCATGCCAAAATAGATGTTCATTTATTGGCAAAGAGTTGGTTGACGCAACAAATCTCTATTCTAGGTTCCACATAAATCTGTTTAATTGTAAAAATGAAAAGAATGATTACAAATAAAATGTAAAAATTATAAACAAAATTTAAACTTATAAAACTCGTTAAATGCAGCAGTTTAGAAGTATAGTTCTTATTAATCGAATCAAAACAAAGTTAAATATTTAAATAAATATTGCAATATTCAAATCAATGAAATAAAATCAGCTAAGTTATGCAAAATCTAATATATATAATATACCAATCCGAAAATAGGTATGGAAATGAAAAATGAACTTGTCATGCTTATTTTTACTATATCAAAGAACGTTTGCATGATTTCTTGCACCGGAAAAACATAGTCAGATAATTCAAAATCTAAATATTTCAATTGCAGATTATGATACAGATTAGAGGTACTCAAAAACAAATATTTTTAGACGATTTTTGATTAAGAAATGACGTGGGGGTAATGTCTGTATAGAATATACACATATTACATTGAGATTTCTTATATTACATTTTTTAATTAAAAGTGATTTGTAATATAAATTTATTCATTTACAAAAAAATGTAGTTTACTAATTGTGCAGACAAGAATTGTTTTATGTTTATTCATATCAAGAAATTCTAAAATTAGTTAAAAATATAACAAATGTCCAAACTCAAATATAAAATCAAGAAGTAAAGTTTCTAACATTTCTCAACCGCACATGAGGTCGCTGACAACGCAATGGCCAAAAGAATCTGCGAAAGCAATACCATACCCCTATCACCTCATTTTATTTTCGAGTTTTAATATTGGCTACGAAAAAACAAAATCAAATGAATGATAAGATACATTTTGTTCAAATACAGCTGCGAAATTAAATCGTTTCTTATCGTGTGTGAATTCGATTGTTTTCATTACTGGATTAGCTGAAATCTAATGGGCCGATCGATGATCGATGCCCGAGTCGTACCGCGTTCAAATGGTATATGGTGCGCGCGCGATCATTCCCGACGATGGACACCTATAAAAGCCAATTGTCAGGTTGCATATGAAAGTAGTTTACTAACTGTTAGTATTTCGAACAGTTCTACTGAATACACAAATTCGCAAATATGAAAACCGCTATTGTCTTTTTGGCAATTGTTGCCTGCGCGGCTGCGGCCGTAGAGATCGTGCCCTTGGGTAAGTTTGTTAGGAGATTCAAGTAGATCATTTTTGTAAGACCGATCATTTTAAGTGATCTTTTTGCAAAAATCTTTAAGATTCCATAATCAGAACTTATAAACATGATCAGTCCCTAATTGTGGAACTAGAGGACTCTCTACTGGGGAAGTGATCTATAAAATTGAATTTAATTTGTAATTTTCTCTTTATCATTCGTTTCTCCAGCTGATCGTTCCATCTCCAGCACTGTTGTCGATGTGATCGAGGGTCTGCGCGATCAGATGCCTTGCGGTTTCCCCGCCCTTGGCGTTCCCCCATTGGCTCCCCTCAAGATCGCCCACAAGGAGGTCAACATCAACACCCCCGCCTTGGCCATGCATGGTTCCGTCGATAACTTCCGTCTGAATGGTTTGAACGATTTCGATATCTCCGAGATGAAGGTCAACGCCATTCTCTCCAAGGTCACCTTCCGTTTCATCTTCAAGAACGTCAACGTTGATACACAATACGATTTGTCTGTTATGCTGAAGAAGGCCGGTTTCACCATCAACATGATCGGCGCTGGACCCGCTAAGTTCGCCATCAAGGACATGCACATCTGGGGTACCATGAAATACTCTCTGGGTGTTTTGAGCGGCAAATTGAAGTTGAAGACCTTGGAGGTGCGCACTCGCATTGGTGATGTTGATTCCGAAATTGAGGGTATGTTGGGCGAAGGTTTCGTCAACGAGAAATTGAACGACGTTTTGGCTGAAGCCGTCGAGTTGGCCGTCAACGAGAACGAGAACATGATCACCGAGACCATTGAAGGTGTTGCTTTGCCCATGGTAAACAGCGTTTTGGATGAGATGAGCCTGGCCGATTTGGTTGGCAACATCGGTGGTGATGGTGAGGGTGGCGAGAAGGAAGTCTGCATTCCACCAGAAGCCTAAGTTGATTTCTTTAATGAAATTTGCCATTGGATTTTTGATAAATTTATGACGAAATAAAATAAAAGATTTTTTTGTAAAACAAAGAATTCAAAATTTTGTCTATATTAAATGATTTATTTGGCTGTTAGGTTTTATTTTTTGGTTTGGCTCATATGCATTGGAAATTATTTGACCTTTTTGCAAAAATTATGTAAACTTTTTGCAAAATTAATACTGAACGCTGGTTTCGAATTCGGACCTGACCATGCTCAAATTTTTGGTTGAAATTTGAATTTTGAGAAATTGATTGTTTTTTGTGAATAACATTGTGAATAACATTATTTTAAGTATAAATTTGAAATTCGAATTTTGAGTAAAAAAATATTTGAAATTTTGAATTAGTAATTTTCAGTGAAAATTTTATATTTTTAATTTTCAGTGGAAATTTCAGTTTAGAGTAAACATTAAAACTCTGAGTGAAAATTTGAATTTTTCCTGAAAATCAGAAATCTGAAAATTGAAATCTAAATTTTTATTCAAAATTTTAAACTTTTAGTGTAAATATAAATTTTGAGTGTAAATTTTAATTTTTGAGTGAAAATTAAATTTTAATCTGAAAATCAGATTTTGATATTTTAAGTGAAAACTTTGATTTTGAGTGAAAATTTTGATTTTGAATGAAAATTTTAATTTTGAGTGAAAATTTTAATTTTGAGTGAAAATTTTAATTTTGAGTGAATATTTTAATATTGAGTGAACATTTTATTTTTGAATACATATTTTATTTTAGTGTGAAATTTTTAATTACGAGTGAATATTTAAATTTAGAGTGTTTTGAGTAAAAATTCAAAATTTTTATTGAGAAGTCCAAATATTTGTTAATTTTTATTTAGTGAATATTTTTATTAATGAACAAATTTATTTTGAGTGAAAATTTTAATGTATACAAGATTCGAGTAATAATTTTAATTATTGTTTAAAATTTTGATGAAAAAAACTTGTAGAAATCTACTTTTCTCAACCATGATCCTTTTCAGACGTTGAACCAAATGCGAATTGTACAAATTCCTAGTAGAAATTTAGGTAGGGCCATGGTCATGAAGTGATCATGTCATTATTTGAGATGATCGGAATATGACGAGGCCCATAATGTCCTTGCAACGCAGTGTCCTGATCATGTATTGATCTCAGGCCATGATCATGTACTGATCGGGCAATTTCCGATTTTATTATTTACCCGACAATTGCCTTGTCAGAGCCCGAGCATAATAGGGTTTCGATCATTGCCTGATGCTAATTTCGTTATGAGGAACAAATAATAATGTAGCTATGATAGAGCATGATAAGGGCATGCAAAGGCAAAGGCAATGATCATATTTTCCCTAATGGGGCTTACCTAATGATGCCCTAGTAGAAATTTTGGTAGGGCCATGGTCATGAAGTGATCATGTCATTATTTGAGATGATCGGGATATGACGAGGCCCATAATGTCCTTGTAACGCAGTGTCCTTATCATGCACTGACCTCAGGCCATGATCATGTACTGATCGGGCAATTCCTCATTTTATTATTTACCCGACAATTGCCTTGTTAGAGTCCGAGCATAATAGGGTTTCTCTCATTAAATCTCGATCATTGTCTGATGTAATTTTGTTATGAGGAACAAATAATGTAGCTATGATCGGGAACATTGACTATTTAGATAATGCTAACCCTGGTATGGTTAGCATGATAAGAGCACGCAAAGGCAATGATCATATTTTCTCTAATAGGGCTCACCCAATGATGGCGCATTGGGCAAATTTCTACTAGGGATGGCTGCCGAGGTCAATTTGCAAAACATTTGCTTTCTTCAGTCTCGTTTTTTAATGTTTAAATTTCTCATTAATATTTGACTATTTCAGTATAAATCTAGGAAATCTGACGACTAGATATCAATTCTAAATAATTACTACCACAATTATTTGGGAGAAATTGTTGGAAGAAAAAAAGCTTTCTATGTAAAATACAAAAACTTTTTTCTGCCAACAATTTCTCCCACATATTTGAGGAAGTATTTATTTAGAATTGGGTTGACTTTAAAAGTTATCTAACTAAACTATTAAAAGTTTAAACAGATTTTTGATAATTAAAAATTCTTATCAAATCGAAAAACCATTATATGACATCTATAAAAAATGTCGATTTTTCAATAACACGTTTTTGGTATCTACAAATTATAACTGTCTGTAATCTCACGTGTTCCATTACGCAGCAATTATAAAAAAATGGCTTCTGTATAAAGTGTTTTCAGACATAATGGTACTATTACCATTTTTGTACGGAATGTTTGTTATATGGAAAAATACAAAAAAGATGAATAAAATCAACCGCTAAATAGAAATAGGCATACCTTAGTGTACTCCAGCTGACATTGAACATTGAATAATATCCTTGTCATAACCCGAACAGTTACAAGAAGAACATTTTCTGATAATTAACATTTCTACCATAATAGGGTACATTGCCACTAGGGTATCTACACTCAGAATAGATATAGTGTTGCGTCAACCAACTCTTTTCTCAGCCATCTTATTAAGTGCTCTTAACCGGTTAGTCGGTTATTATTGTCAACTTATGTATAACTAACTGTTTCGTTCTTCCAATGCCAAAAGAGAATTTGTCTGTGTGTATAGACCTCAGGTGTTTTTTCAGTACTTTAAAACAATATTCAACTCTCTGATTTGCAATTTCTTCTTCCACCATATTAGCCTATACACATGTAATATTAGTCTATACACACTCCTAATAGTTCTAATAAGTTCGAAATTTGTTGAAACAACTCTTTTTATTTTGACAATAACAACCAACTAAGCGGTTGAGAGAACCGAATAAGTTGGTTGGGCAAAGAGTTGGTTGGCGCAAGAAATCTCTATGCCGTGTGTTGAAAATCCTTTAAAAAATTGTAAAACTTGTCACAGAAAAATCCTCTTTTGGCATGAGCTTGGAAGAATGGAAATGTTAGTTGTACTAACTAACTTCATTCGGTTAAATCGAATGGTTTACAGATTTGCTGGCGGAACTGCCAAATTAGCATATACACATGCGATATTAGTCTTTACACACTCCTAATGGTTCTAAATCTGTACTAAATTGTTCTAAAACAGTTCGAAATTGGTTGCAGAACAAACTACTACTCTTTTTATTTTGACAATAACAGCCGACTTAGCGGTTGAGAGAACCGAATAAGTTTGTTGTGCAGAGAATTGGTTGGCGCAACAAATCTCTTTTCTGTGTGTATATAATATTTGTTTCCTTGTAATAACCCAAGAAGTTATAAGACTGCACAACTCTTTGCCCAACCAACTTATAAGGTTCTATCAACCGCTTAGTCGATTCATATAGTCAAAACTAAAAGTGCTATAGTTTGAACTACAATCATTTTCGAACAGTTTTAGAACCGTTTGGAGCGTGTATAGGCTAATATTTCAAGCGCTAACCAAAAATATCAGTTCTGCCAACAAATTTGAATAAAATTTGTATTAAATTAAATAAATTAGTTGTTACAACTAACTCTTTTGTTCTCACAAACTCATGCCAAAAGAGGATTTATCTGTGTGTGTCTCATTATCTACTGTTTCACAAAACTCAGGAATTTAAAAAAAATATATAACATTCCTAAATATAATTTATTGACAGTAGATACTTTGATCAATATGTTAAACCATTTTAAGGAACATAATTTCCCTAAAAATTAAGCTTACGAAAAAAGCTTTTGATACTTCCACCTACCAATTCCATAATCGAAAAAAGCTAGTTTTATTTAACAACGCTACAAAATTTAACGGCTTTTAATCTTTAACTCTTTTCGCACAATTCGTTCACTTTTGCCGTTGATAATCTATATAAAATCCATAATATTTGCAAATTTATCATCGCTGAGCAATGTATTAACGTGTTTCCTGATTACATATTATCAATAGTAATATTTCAATGGTATCAGCACTGTTTTTTTGTTAACCACTAATCAGACGTATATAAACTGTAGGAGAAAAGGCTAACAAGTTTAGTTTAAAAACTCCATTTAAACGCACAAACTGTAGCAGAAGTGTTTAAAAAATAAAAACAAATTAAACATGAAGTTTTTCTTGGTACTTTTAGCTGTTGTAGCGGTGACATCCGGTTATGAATTTGCGGAAAAATTAGATGGTATGTTACAAAAAAAAAGACCAGTTGATTATAAGTTTTAAATGTAATTTATAAATCTAAAAGTTTTTGATAATAAAACTATTTTTTTATTAATATTTTAAAATAATATGTCAAATTTGTTATTAAAAAAAAGTGTAAACCAATAGATCTACTATCAGTAATGTATTTTATTAACTATTGATATTTTTAGACCAACCACGAAGATTATAATAACCACAAAAATATTATAAACTTTTATAACGCTATAAATTTAAAGAGATTACTATCATTTATTATAAGAAGATTAGCATATTTAGTGAAATTTATTACGAATATAAAATTCGCGTATTTAGTAATTTTGTTATTTCCGATTTTTATGAAATAATTTTGGAAATTCTAGGAATTGCTATGCAGTAAATGTTCCAAATATCGAAAGAAATCGATTTCGAAGCAGTTTGCCATATCTCGAAAACTTTCGAGGACTTGAAGCTTACTCGAAAATCTTCAATAAAAAAGTTCGAGGTTGGAAGAACGAAAAAATTAGTTATGACAACTAAATTAATTCGAATTGTCTATAAATTTGTTGGCGGAACTGCTATTTTAGCTTATACACTTGAAATATTAGTATATACACACTCTAAATTCTAAAACGGTTCGAAATTGGTTGCAGTACAAACTACAACTCTTTTAGTTTTGACAATAACAACCGACTAAGCGGCTGAAAGAACTGAATATATTGGTTGGCGCAACAAATCTCTATTCTCTGTGTATGTAGATAAGTCAACGTAATTTTCATTAATTCTATTAAAAGACTAAAAAGACTAATACATTTAGTGTACTTCAAGAATTTATTTCATATTACAAAAATTATTGAAAATACAAAATTCTAAAAAATACATTTTTAATAACCTAATTATTTATTCTTCTCCCATTTAGCGAAAGATCGTTCCATCTCTAGTCAGGTCGTCGATGCCATCGAAGGTTTCCGTGACCAAATGCCTTGCGGCTTCCCCGGCTTGGGAATTCCCGTTTTGGCGCCGCTCAAGATTGAACACGAGGAATTGAACATTGAAAACGAATCGTTAACGCTCAAGGGAACCCTTGATAAACTGCGTGTGGATGGTCTCAATAACTTTGATATTATCCAATTCAAAGTCAATGCCATTCTGAGTCGTGTAAACTTCGAGTTAACCTGGAATCATGCCTACCTGACCGCTTTGTACGATTTGCTGGTGAAGACGGAACAGGTCGGCACCTCCATCAATGCCCATCGCCAGGGACTGGCCAAGTTTGGCATCAAGGGTCTGACAATCAAGGGTCAAATCAAATACTCGCTGGGTGTTTTGAGTGGCAACATTAAGCTGAAGGAGTTCAAGGTATACGTGACACTGGATGAGGTCAATTCGGAAATTGAGGGCATCTCAACGAACAAGCATTTGAATAAATTCTGCAATAAGCTCATTGAGCAGTGGATTATGTTGGCCGTCAATGATAATACCGACAATGTTGCCGAGTTGGGCAATGATTTAGTGGTGCCAATGGTAAATAATATGATCGGCGATATGGGTCTGACCGATATTATTGGCATGATTGGTGGCGGTGGCGGCAGTGGTGGCGATCCTGTGATCAAGGAGCCATGTGTGCCACCAACCGAGGATTAAGTGCAATGGATTTTCGTTATGTGATTTGACATTTTTTTGTTTTTATAAAGAATGTAAAAATTTAAAAATATATATTGAAAATAATTTGAGATATCAATAGTCGCACAAAGTATTATTGATTGTTACTCAATGAGATTATTTTGCATTTTTTTATAGTGCTAAATTATAGATTAAATAAAACGTATAAATCAACTGATTAAATGGTAATACATATTGTTTTAAATCCATAATCGAAGTGATAACGTATTATAGCCATAAATAGTTTGAGCAATTAGAGATTATGAAGACGTATAATTTTTTTTATATATACATTTATTAATTTTATGGGACTATTGTCAAATAAAAATAGCATGATGCAGATATTTTTTGATTAATGGACAATTAGTAAGTTTAATAATAAATGTATTTTTTTGGACTTAGTTAATGCAATCATTGAAATTACAAGGTGTTATAAAAATGTCTAATTTTTTGCGCAGGCCCCTATTTTGAATTTAAGTAAAGACGTTGTAGAAGTTACCATCAAAGTAATCAGCAAATTCATTTTAAATTGAATTTCCAATTCAAATAGAGAAGAATCGAAATATAAATGATACTTTTTATTTGAATGCGATTTAATTTTCAATGTAATTTTCTCCATATAAATGGTATAATTCAAATTACAAAAAAAATGTTAATACTTCATATTAGAAACCACAATTTCATTTGGATATATCTTAATTTCAAATGATACCTATATTTTTAAAAAGAACTTGTATAAAGAAATAAATAGAGCTACGATATTCAAATATTAAAAAAAAAACGCTTCCTTAAAGGTAAAAAAAAAATATTTTGGATAAATAAATTTCTATAAAAAAAGTAAAAATAAAATATTGACCACACAATAAAGACAGCACGTAACTCAACCAATTGCAACCAACGGTATCGCCATCTTTATTCCGCTTCGGGAACTAATCACTTAGCAAATGCACAAACCATCGCCTACAAAACAAGGCACAATCAATTTACGAAAGGCAAAAGTCCCTCCAGAACATTAGTCTGGACGCAAACCTTCGGGATTTTTTAGGAATTTTTGATGCAAAACTGAATTTTTAGTGCTAAATTGACTTTTTAGTTAAAATTTTCAGTTTTCAGTGGATATTTGAATTTTTATTAAAAAACTGAATTTTTAGAGAAATATGTAATTGTAGTGAAAATTATATTTTTAAGTGAAAATTTTTAGTTATAATGAAAAAAAAATTGAAAAATTTATTTTTAAGTGAACATTTTAATTTTTAATGAAAAGTGAAAATTTGAATTTAATTGAAAAATTAATTTTTTGTGAAAAATTGAGCTTTTAGTGAAAATTTAAATTTTTAGTGAAAATTTAAATTTTTAGTGAAAAATTAAATTTTTACTGAAAAATTAAATTTTTAGTGAAAAATTAAATTTATACTGAAAAATTGAATTTATAGTGAAAAATTGAATTTTTAGTGAAAAATTGAATTTTTAGTGAAAATTTGAATTTTTAGTGAAAAATTGAATTTTTAGTGAAAAATTGAATTTTTAGTGAAAAATTGAATTTTTGGTGAAAAATTGAATTTTCAGTGATTTTAGTGAAAAATTGAATTTTTAGTGAAAAATTTAATTTTTTAGTGAAAAATTGAATTTATTGTGGAAAATTGTATTTTAGTGAAAAATTGAATTTTTAGTGAAAATTTTAATTTTTAGTAAAAAATTCAATTTTCAGTAAAAAATTCAATTTTCAGTGAAAATTTTAATTTTTAATTTTAGGTGAAAAGTCGAATTTTTAATGAATAATTGGATTATTAATGAAAAATTGAATTTTTAGTGAAAAATTGAATTTATAGTGAAAAATTGAATTTTTAGTGAAAAATTTAATTTTTAGTGAAAAATTGAATTTTTAGTGAAAAATTTAATTTTTAGTGAAAAATTTAATTTTTAGTGAAAAATTGAATTTTTAGTGAAAGATTGAATTTTTAGTGAAAAATTGAATTTTTAGTGAAAAATTGAATTTTTAGTGAAAAATTGAATTTTTAGTGAAAAATTGAATTTTTAGTGAAAAATTTAATTTTTAGTGAAAAATTAAATTTATACTGAAAAATTGAATTTATAGTGAAAAATTGAATTTTTAGTGAAAAATTGAATTTTTAGTGAAAAATTGAATTTTTAGTGAAAAATTGAATTTTTAGTGAAAAATTGAATTTTTGGTGAAAAATTGAATTTTCAGTGATTTTAGTGAAAAATTGAATTTTTAGTGAAAAATTTAATTTTTAGTGAAAAATTGAATTTTTAGTGAAAAATTTAATTTTTAGTGAAAAATTAAATTTATACTGAAAAATTGAATTTATAGTGAAAAATTGAATTTTTAGTGAAAAATTGAATTTTTAGTGAAAAATTGAATTTTTAGTGAAAAATTGAATTTTTAGTGAAAAATTGAATTTTTAGTGAAAATTTGAATTTTTGGTGAAAAATTGAATTTTCAGTGATTTTAGTGAAAAATTGAATTTTTAGTGAAAAATTTAATTTTTTAGTGAAAAATTGAATTTATTGTGGAAAATTGTATTTTAGTGAAAAATTGAATTTTTAGTGAAAATTTTAATTTTTAGTAAAAAATTCAATTTTCAGTAAAAAATTCAATTTTCAGTGAAAAATTTAATTTTTAATTTTAGGTGAAAAGTCGAATTTTTAATGAATAATTGGATTATTAATGAAAAATTGAATTTTTAGTGAAAAATTTAATTTTTAGTGAAAAATTGAATTTTTAGTGAAAAATTGAATTTTTAGTGAAAAATTGAATTTTTGTGAAAAATTGAATTTTTAGTGAAAAATTGAATTTTTAGTAAAAAATTGAATTTTTAGTGAAAAATTGAATTTTTAGTGAAAAATTGAATTTTTCGTGAAAAATTGAATTTTTAGTGAAAAATTGAATTTTTAGTGAAAAATTGAATTTTTAGTGAAAAATTGAATTTTTAGTGAAAAATTGAATTTTTAGTGAAAAATTGAATTTTTAGTGAAAAATTGAATTTTTAGTGAAAAATTGAATTTTTAGTGAAAAATTGAATTTTTCGTGAAAAATTGAATTTTTAGTGAAAAATTGAATTTTTAGTGAAAAATTCGAATTTAAGTGCAAAATTGAATTTTTAATGAAATTTGATTTTTTAGTGAAAAATTGATTTTTTAGTGAAAAATTGAATTTTTAGTGAAAATTAGAATTTTTAGTGAAAAATTCGAATTTTTAGTGAAAAATTGAATTTTTATTGAAAATTTTAATTTTTAGTGAAAAATTGAATTTTTAATGAGAAATTGAATTTTTAATAAAAAATTGAATTTTTAGTGAAAAATTGAATTTTGATAAATAGAAAATGTAGTGAAAAATTGAATTTTAAATGAACAATTAAAATTTTAGTGAGAAATTGAATTTTTCGTGAAAAATTAACGAATAGAAAAATGTTTAATTGAAAATTGAACTTTTAGTGAAAAATTGGATTTGGATTGGATTTTAGTAAACAAATTAATTTTCAGTTAAAATTTAAATTTTTGTGAAAAATTGAATTTTAGTGAAAAATTGAATTTAGAGACATCAGTCTCCATTTTGTTTCTAACTACCTTTTCCAATTCAAAATTGTTTGCTTTAATAAATTAAAAACTATTGACAATTTTGACAATTTTAAGAAATGGAAAAAATTGTAGAACGCGCGCTGGCACCGAAAACCTTTTAATTCCGCCAACAATTTTGGCCACGTATTACAGCAATAATTCTCAATTATGTCGACATAAATTAAATGTTGCCGACCAAAAGTTATACACCAGCGACAGCTGTTGTTGGGCGACATGTTGTTGCTGCTGCTGGTGCCTTGGCGTAGTCGTCAGTTCTTTACGAAATTTTCATTTATTTTTATAGTCTGCAGTTTGGCATTTCAAAGGACCACATATTGAAAATAAAAAAAAATGCATAAAATGTGCACAACCGAATTAAGTTAGGTAAGCATAAAGCTTCCTTCTTAATGCAGCTGCTTATTAAACACTAAAACAAGAAGAAATTCGAATCAAATAAACGCAACCTGGCAATATTTAGCCGAATGTAGTGATGCTGCAAAGTAGACGATTTAGCACAAGTGAATTAAGCAGATCCTTGGCTGTTACTCACTAAATTACCTACAAAATGGCAGCCAGGTAGTGTGCAAGAGATGGCGCCGGAAGTGCGGGTGGGTGGTACGATGTAGTAGAATTTAATAAAAAGCAAAACGTGCAGACATAACGCACTAAGCGAATGGCGTCGCATTCATTTCCGTTTTGCTTTCATGTATGTTATTTTTATATATTATACATCAAATCGTTAGTCACTGCGAAAAAAACATACTTTAAAATTAAGAAATAATTTTTAAAACTGAAATAAAACGCAATGTTTTAAAATTAAACTCAAATTGTTTTTAATTGAATCAAATTCGTTTTAAAATCGAGAATTCGTGACATGCCCCTAAAAGTATGCAACATTAAATGCAATGTGAAATGCATACAACATACATCTAGGGGCAGTATTTACGCGTTAAACTCAAATTTTGTGTTCGATGTCACACTGCCATATTATTCATAGCCCCTTTTTGAGAAATCAAATTTTATAAAACAGGGATAATAAGCAGTGGTAATGTTGACCGTTAGTAAAATAAATTATTGGCTTGAGTTTTAACAAAATTTCATTTAATTTAAACACATTTTTCCCTAGGTGTAACTTAAAAAAAAATATTTTTGCTAAATTTTTCAAACGTTGCACTTGACTTTATTGGGCGCCCAAAGGGCGACAATATAAATTTTACGAAATGAAAACCAAATATTATGAACATCAAACAAACCAAAGTGAAGAGCAACTATTTCTTTTATTTTGCTACACATTCACGTAATGCAGACGATTTAAGTACCGGAAGTTAAATGTCTACGAAATATAAATGTCCTTGTCTGTCTGTCTCAACGTTTGTGTATTTGCCGTCTATGCTCACAGGCAAATCTTAGCCAAGTTAAGTGAATTTTTACACAAAGTCACTGTAGTGTCGACAAAAACAAGTCTGGCGACATTTTTCTATTATTTGTTTTTCGTCTATGATTTTATTTTATTTTTTTATTTGTAGATTTTTTCTATATATTTAGCAAATGCTGTAAAATGAAAATAAATCTTATGTCCTACGCTGTCGTGCTTCGCCTTTCGTCCTTTGCGCGGCTCATTTGTATTTGTCTCAATACGTTTTCCATTTTTGTTTTTTCAAGCGCCAGTGATTTGTCTGAATTTAAGTTTTGCCTGCGAAGACGCCGACTTTTGATCTTGAGGTGGGCGACAAATTGTAGAAAAATGTTATGGCTTATTTTCTTTTGATTCTTTTTATTTTTATTAAAGTCTTTTGTAAAGTGCGACAATAGCTGTTTGCGGATTTAAAGTGTTGGTCGATCCCTGCCGCCTTATTTCGGTGGATTAGGCACTTGGCAACCTTGTAGACGGTAAAGCGAATTTTTCCAACTGCCGACAGAGTGCGTTGTATGTATTTAATTTTGTTATGGCTTATTGGAACTTGGAACTTTTTAACTAAAAAAAATATTTTCAGTTATACTTAATTTTTTTACTAAAAATTAAATTTTTCACTAAAAATTCAATTTTTCACTAAAAATTCAATTTTTCACTAAAAATTCAATTTTTCACTTTAAATTCAATTTTTCACTAAAAATTAAATTTTTCACTAAAAAATCAATTTTTCACTAAAAATTCAAATTTTCACTAAAAATTCAAATTTTCACTAAAAATTCAATTTTTCACTAAAAATTCAATTTTTCACTAAAAATTCAATTTTTCACTAAAAATTCAATTTTTCACTAAAAATTCAATTTTTTACTAAAAATTCAATTTTTCACTAAAAATTCAATTTTTCATTAAAAAATTCAATATTTCACTAAAAATTCAAATTTTCACTAAAAATTCAAATTTTCACTAAAAATTCAAATTTTCACTAAAAATTCAAATTTATACTAAAAATTATTTTTTTTTACTATAAATTCTATTTTTCACTGAAAATTCAATTTTTACTAAAAATTATTTTTTTTACTATAAATTCTATTTTTCACTGATTAAATTTTTCACTAAATATTAAATTTTTCACTATAAATTAAATTTTTCACTAAAAATTAAATTTTTCACTAAAAATTCAAATTATTACTAAAAATTCAATTTTTCACCAAAAATTAAAATGTTCACTAAAAAATTAAAATTTTCATCAATAATTCAATTATTGACTAATAATTCAATTTTTTACTAAAATTTCAATTAATTTATTTGTTCACTAAAAATTCAATTTTTTATTCAATATTGCGCTAAAAATTGTTTTTTTTTTTTTAATTTTTACGAAAATTTAAAATTTACACTAAAATTCAATTTTTAACTAATAGACAAATTTTTCTCTAAAAAAATTTTACTAAACATTCAATTTTCCACTAAAATTTAAATTTTCAATCAAAAAAATGCAATTTTTCACTAAAAAAAAAAATCAAATTTTCACTGAAAATTCAATTTCAATAAAATGTTCATACTTCATTCCTCCACAATCGAGGTCATTTTGAGTCTCAGCTCGTTCGATTGATTTGCCGCAAAAATTATGCCACTCGTCCAAGTAGTCGTTCGTACAACGACCTTAATTTTTCTAAAATATCCTTTGCTGCAAAACAAATAAAGCAGAAATAAAACATGAAGATGGGTTTAATAGAGACTCTGGGTGTCGACGGGCATACTGAATAAAAATAGTAGCTGTTCGTTCGACGTGCCATCAACTGATTGAAAGGCATTCAATATTGAGGCAGTCAGGCGGCAACATTCGCCAACATTCTGTGTAACGCCGTAGATCACACAACGTGCCGAATTGGCGATTTTCAAACAACGCGCACTGCATACTAAATGAAAGGGAAAAGAAAGGAGTTATTTTCGCAATAAAAATATATAAAAATAAAAAATCAAATAAAATCATATCGAATAAAAAACATAAAAATATGCTTGACAGCAAATCACGTGAAACGTGAGTGTTTAAATGCCATGATGTTAAATTGTTTGAAAAATTCAATTTTATTCATTTAAATTTTGCATAAATATCAAATCAAATTTAAACATTTTAAATAAAATTTATTGATATATTAAATTTCAACAATAAAAACATCATTCAGACACTATTCAATTTGCCAAGAGCCAGCACAGCCTGTGTACATTGAATTCATTCACTGCACTTCATTTAATTTGGAAAAATCTCATTGAACAAAGTTCTCAATTTTATTTATGCGCAAGTATGCTTTGGCTCGATTTTATGCTGCCCTATTATAGCATGTTATACACACAGACAAAAAAAGAATACTCTTTAATTTTATTAATTTTATAATTTTATAAAATTAAATTCTAACAAGTTGGGGATTTATGTTATAAATTTTTCAAAATGCATAAATCGAAATAATAGCTTTTTCGTAATTTCGATTTATGCATTTAGAAAAATTTATGACATAAACAGCGATAAAAGATACAAAATAAAATGTATTTTTTGTATTTGTTTCTCGAAACTACGAAAAAGGTACAACGAATTATATGTTTTGTATTCGTTCACACTTTTATAGTTTGTTCTCAAACCGCTTTAGTACATGCACAAACCCTCTCACTAAGGTTTCTATGAATATTTCTTTGAACATTATATCTAATATTTATACACATTTTTTTTCTGTGCACAAAAGGGCAGCATGAGTAAAAAGAAAAGAAAAAATATCCTTTAAGTGAAACTTTGCTTAATCAAGTTGAATGTGTTTGCAACAAAAGGTGTTGAAAGTTTACAAAAAAGGAATTAAAAATAAATAATAACACAAACTTTTATAAATTAAAGATTAAATTCATTAACATTTCTGAAACACATTTTTTATTTTTAATTACATTTTTTAAAAAATCACATATTCTGCTGCTGGCAGTGACTGAAAGCTTGCTTCAATTTGACCAAAAACATTTTTCAATTGCCACCACATGACTGCATAATTAATGTTGTACAACATGAGCAACAAACAAGCAACCCAGCAACAGCATAACATAAAAACAAATGACATTTCAGTTCCATAGTCGCGAAAAACACGTGCAGAGGAAAAGACAGACAGTCAAACAGTCAGATGGATGCACAGTCGAACAGTCAAAAAGACAGACAAACTGCACTGCACTAAATGCGACTGCATAAAAGACGAACACCTAAAAGTATGCAATGCATTTTGCCACTATTGCACATACACAAGATCATTGTGGCAAAAACCCCAGTAGGAAAAATTTCATAATGCCTTCGCAGTACTTTGAATTTGATTAAAAACAATTATTGATTAAAATTTAAATTTTAGAGAAAATTCAATTTTTTGTGAAAATTTAAATTTTAGTATTACCAAAGATATACAATATTCGATCTTAATTAAAAACGACGAAATTGTCAGTTTTGATAGCAAACAGCAACACTCTAAAAAAAAAACCTTTCAAAATCATATTTTTTCAATTGTTCTCGAAATGCATTAAAAATGTATTAATTTGATTATAAACATGGATGAAAAAATTGATGCCTAATTAAGGAGCACTTGACAATGGTTTTTATTTTTTTCACTGTAAAGGCTTGTCCAAAAATTGCAATTTTACACATTACCCCATGCGCCAGCTTTTCCTTAGATTCCCCTATTTATTAAACAGTTGCATTATATAAATTTATGAAAGATAAAGTACACACAGTTCACATAGAGATTTGTTGCACCAACCAACTCTTTGCTCAACCAATTTGGTTATCTCAACCGCTTAGTCGGTTGTTATTGTCAAAATGAAAACAGTTGTATTTTTTACTGCAACCAATTTCGAACTGTTTTAGAACAATTTAGTACAGATTTATTTAGATTTTAGAACTAAATTTGTAAACTATTCGATTTAACCGAATGAAGTAAGTTGGTACAACCGAAAGCAAACCCTTCAATTGATTTTTTTTTTTTTAATTTCCACTTTCGGTCGAAATAGTATTAAAATTTAAATTCGATAAAAAGAATTCGAATTTTCAGTTCAAAAAAAAAACGCATTTCAGTCAAATACAATTTTTATAGTTCTGCAAAATAAATTCAATTCGAAGTTTGTTGTCAAATGTGAATTTAGAAACATGACCACAAATACATTATAAATTTACTGACAACTTTTAATAATAAAAGCCAATTGTTTGTTGTTTTATTTGTTGGTACAAAACACCCAATTTGAACCTAGAGCGGGACCTTGAGCAAGTTAAGACAATATCTTAAAATAATGAAGAGAGGTCATAAAACAAAAACAACTAATAAAAGCAAATTTTAAAAAATATAAAAAAAAAAATTTATTAAAGTTTGTAAAGTTTGTACATTAAACAAAGTTACAAACTTTACAAACTTTATTCTTGACAAAAATATTTTTTCTTGAGACCAAATAATATCTTCCAGATGAGTATTTCCTACTGGGTGCTCTTGCGCCACACTCTCCAAAGAGTGATATGTATTTTATGCTCACTCATTCACTCTTTCCGTCGGAATTGTTTTTAATTTTTTATTAACTATTCATGAGATTGTGAGTGGGTGAGTTGGTGGGTGCATGAATGAATGAGTGAGTGAGTGTTTGGTTGTGTGTGCAGAGCAACTACAGTGTGTGGTTTAAGTAGAAGCGTAGAAGAAGGTCCTGGAAAAGTTCTGCGAACTCGCGTTCAACAAACGGCAGTACTACTATGTAGTACGTGTGGAAGTTGAAGATTTTCTATGCGATTTTTCATATTAAATGCGGTTTTGTGGAGCAGAAAACAGAATAAAAAGAATATAAAATAAGAAAAGAGTACATAAAAAGGGTTAATTTAAAGTTAGCTAAAAAGGTAAAACAAGGAGCTGCATAAAACTTGAATGTGAGGATTGTAGAGGGAGGTATTTGATGCGAAAAGGTATTGGAGAATATGGGTTGATGCTCGGTAGATGCTTGGTTCATATTTCGTTGTGATGAGATTTCATTAATGTAATGAATGCTTTACAGGCACCTCAAAAGATGTCAAGTGCCATAAATAAACGACATCAATGTCGAGGAGAGCACTTGAAGGATGTGTGGTGACATAATTCTCATGAACGTGTCATGAACTGGCAGCCGGGAGGGGAAAGATTTTAATTTAATGAGAAATTAATTAAAATAATTATATAAAACGAAAAAATATAATAAAACTTTTATTTAAATGGAAACCAAATCCAATAAAACAAAAAAATAAAACCTATAAAACAATATAAAACCTTTCAACCATATAAAATCTATAACTAACACATTATAAAACCTTAAAGGTAAAATTAAAACATCATAAGAAAATATAAAACTTAAAAAAAAAAACTATGTAAAAATTTTACAATAATACAAATCTTTTAAAACATATAGAACAAGGTACAACTAAATTAAAATCAATAAAAACAATATAAAACCTATAAAACAAACAAAAACATACAAAAATGTAAAATCCATAAAATAAAATAAAACTTTTAAAATAAAACCTATTAAACAAAATAATATTCCTAAATTATTTTAAAACCTATAAAACAAAATAAGTCAAATAAAACCTATAACACAAATTTAAACCTGCTGAGTAAAATAAGACCTTTAACACAAATAAAAACATACAAAAAAAGAAAAATTTAAAACCTATAAAACAAATGAAAACGTATACCCTAGTAGAAATTTGCCCGATGCGCCATGGGGAAATGATCGGGTTTCCGTTGGGTAAGCCCTATTAGAGAAAATATGATCATTGCCTTTGCAATGTTCGAGATTAATGAGAGAAACCCTATTATGCTCGGGCTCAGACAAGGCAATTGTCGGGATCATGGCCTGAGGTCAATACATGATCAGGACACTGCGTTACAAGGACGTTATGGGCCTCGTCATCCCTAGTAGAAATTTTCCCGATGCGCCATGGGGAAATGATCGGGTTTTCGTTTGGTAAGCCCTATTAGAGAAAATATGATCATTGCCTTTGCATGCCTTTATCATGCTTACCATAGCAGGGTTTACATTATCTAAACAGTCAATGTTCCCGATCATAGCTACATTATTTGTTTCTCATAACGAAATAAGCATCAGGCAATGATCGAGATTAATGAGAGAAACCCTATTATGCTCGGGCTCAGACAAGGCAATTGTCGGGATCATGGCCTGAGGTCAATACATGATCAGGACACTGCGTTACAAGGACATTATGGGCCTCGTCATGTCCCGATCATCTCAAATAATGACATGATCACTTCATGATCATGGCCCTACCAAAATTTCTACTAGGGATATCCCGATCATCTCTAATAATGACATGATCACTTCATAACGATAGCCCTACCAAAATTTCTACAAGGCGAAAATAAAACCTTTTAAAAAAATAATATTTCTAAATCATTACAAAACTTATAAAACAAAATAAAAACTATTGAAAAATTGAGACATGTAAAAAAAAAACAAACAAAAAAAAAAAATCGCAATAAAACCTATAAAACACAATAAAAAAATTAAAACCTAAATAAAATTGTGCTGGATTCATGATTGTAAACTAATTATAAATATTTTAACTTATTATAACGCGACCAGTAACATCAACCAAAAATGATTATGTCTTCTACAATTAGGTAATAATTAATTTATACACACTGAATAGAGATTTGTTGCGCCAACCAACTCTTTGCCCAACCGACTTATTCGGTTCTCTCAACCGCTTAATCGGCTCTCTCAACCGATTAATCGGTTGTTATTGTCAAATTGAAATGAGTTGTGTTTGTATGCAATCAGTTTCTAACTGTTTTAGAACAATTTAGTACATATTTAGAACCATTAGGAGTGTGTATAGACTAATATTTCTAGTGTATAGGCTAATATGGCAGTTCCGCCAGCAAATTTGTAAACCATTTGATTTAACTGAATGAAGTTAGTTGATTCAACTAACTTTTTCATTCATCCAATCTCATGCCAAAAGAGATTTTTTTTTTAATGTGTACCTGTAAAACAAAATAAAACCTTTAAAACCAATTAAAACCTATAAAACATAATAAAATCTATAAAATATAACCTATAAAATAAAATAAAAGCTATGAAACATAATGAAATCTATACAACATAATAAAATCTATAAAATATAACCTATAAAACAAAATAAAAGCTATGAAAAATAATGAAATCTATAAAAGAAAATAAAACATAAACACAATAAAATATATAAAACAAAATGAAAACTTTTAAATAAAACCTTAAAACCATTTAAAAGCTTAAAAAAATAACACCTTAAAAAACAACTAAAACCATTAAAATATTATAAGCCTTCTGAATTAAAAAATAACATATACGAATTATATGAATTAAACTGCACATAAAATAGTAAAACATACAAACACATAATCTTAAAATAAACTATTCAAATAATTTATCATATAAAGTAAAATGTTCAAAATAAAATGTAATATTTTTCAAAACAATGTAAAACATTTAAAAATATTTCTAAAATAATATAAACCACTAGTTATTATTTTTTTATTCCTTTTTTTCTGTTTTATTCTTTCCTCCAAAAATGAGCATTTTGCGCTTCGTTTAGTTTTTGCAAAAAGGCGCACGTTCCGCGTGATCCAAAAATTCCACTTAAATGTAAACAAAACCGCAAGAGTTGGTTGTTTTCATAGTTTTCATCAGCTTTTAGTCGGGGGTAACTAGCAACAAATTTAGTATTTAGCAAATGGTGGCAACACCACCGAACATTTGACTGATTGCCTTTCCTGCTGCTGCTACTAAAAATAGTACACGCAGAAAAATAAAATACTATTCGTTTTTGTGAAATAATTTCAATAGCTTTTGTTATAAAAATTAATATCAATTAATTAATATTAAAAATACCATACAATTAATAGTTATTTTTTGACATGATTTCAATAGTTTTCGATTTTTTTAACAAATATTAATTGAATAATAAGGTAAATGTCATTTAAAATTACAAAATACTATTGAAAAATGATAAACAATTTGATTCTGATATTCACTATTTAGCGAAATTCAAATATCGAATAGAATTAGACGCTTATTTTGTATTATTAACTACACTAAGAAAAGAATATGTTTATGAAAGTCTTACTGCAACTATCTGTTTAAATTTGCGCCTTGTAGCAAATATTCATACATCCCATAAGTTTCAATAAAGTTGCAGCAAAACTATTAATATTCTTTAAATATGACATATATGCAGATAGTTACGAGATGTTTGCCACAACAGCAATTATAATTGTGAAATTTACAGTTGACTGATAGCAAACATCCTGAGTTCTTGCACATTTGCAGCAAAACTTTTGAGGTATTTTAACATTTGATTACTATAAAAAAAGGAAAATGGCGTACTTTTTCCTAACTCTCGATTAAGAAAATCCAATGGTGTAAAAAGTGTCAATTCAAATATTACATTTTAATGGTAAAAGTGAAAATAAAATTTCCTGGTATTGAAATTATCAACACGTGATAGAAAATATTTCTTTTCAGAGTTTACTTTGATGACAGCATCGCCGGTCGGACTTGGTTCTTTTGGTTGATTTCAATTCAACAAAAATTACTCCGCGAATTCTAATGGAGTACCTTTTCCAAATATTCATCAACTAACTTCCTATTTGTGAGATGTTTAATTGATGGTTGCTATAAACAATCGGAAATTTTGAAAGATATTTTCCAGAAATTGTAATCGTATTTGTCGGATGTTTGAGAGATGGTTGTCTCAAAGACGATCTAAATAATTTGTAAATAACTTGATATTTAGGGCTGTGTAATCATCTTTGTTTTCTTAGTGTATGTTGTAAAGTTTACCAGAATTTAAATTTCAATTTGATTTCGATCTCAAGCTGAAATATCCCTACTAAGAAAGACATCTTCATGGCTTGCTCATGTTAATCATGTAACTGGTGCTAACCACAATTAGAAAGAAAACCATATATTTAATAGTTTCAAATTAGTCAATTGGATAAATTATTTTTTTTAAAATGAAAATATTATTAAATACTACAAAATACAAATACATTGAGTTTATACGGTCACTGACATGCCAAAAGGACGAATGTGCATTTTACAAAATGTTGGGAAATCAAATTATACGGCCTTGTTCGATGTCTCAGTGAATTCAGTGACTTCAATCCGTTTGCTTTTAATTCAACGATTTGAAATCGTTTGAAAAACTATTGTGACATTGAATTCAAAACCGTTTGTTTACTAATTTTATATGAAATTCGATCGGAATTCTATGGAAAGCCGGAACACGGCCGATAAAGTTTGAATTGCTTTAAAAATGAGTAAAAAATGTTTTTTTTTAATCATTTTTTTTTTTTTGTTATTTTGGTTTATTCATCAACTAGAATAACGTATATAAAATATCTATTTTTGTTTTTTTTTTTGCCATAACTGGGTACAAGATTAAATATTGATGTTAATTGTTTGTTTTTAACACACCCATCGATTGGCATCATTATATAAAAATAAATTTTCAATTTTTTTTATTTGCTAGAAAAATGTTTGACAAATTATTTTTAAATAATGAAAACTTTTTTGCTAATAACAAAAATAAAAAAATATGTTTAAATAATGAATACAATCGATAGGTCAAAAACAAACAATAAATGCATTTGCACAATAAAAAATTATCGATTGCAAATAGGAAAAAATACAAAATCTTGTCATGCCAAAAGGGCGAATCTTTTCGTTGTTTTGCCATAACTTTTTATTGGTACAAGATAAAATAGTAGTGTAAAACAAATAATTGTTTGTTTTTAAAGCACTTATCGATTGACAACATTATTTAAAAATAATTTTTCGATTTTTTTTTATTTGCTAGAAAAATGTTTGGCAAATTATTTTTAAATAATGATGCCAATCGATAGGAGCATTAAAAACAAACAATTAATGCCTTTACTCTACTATTTTATCTTTTAGCATTAAAAAATTATGGCAAAAATACCGAAAGATTCGCCCTTTTGGCATCACAAGATTTTTAATTTTTCAAATTCACCCTTTCGGTTTCTCTTTCAATCAATATTTGATCTCATTGACCAATTTTAATGGTATTTTATGTAATTTTTTATGAAGGTAAAAAGGAAATGATCAGTTCTCTATAATGACTTTAGTACAATTTTGAATATGGATGCCCGAATATTCAAATATTTTGTGTTTATGCAGCATTTTTCAACTTCCAATCGAAAACGTATTTAAATTTCTTGTTTACTGTTCCAGAATTACAAAAAAAAAAAAAAAATACAATACGTTAAAGTGATGTGAAATGAACTCCACACAGAAAAAAATAATCAACGATAATATGGCGACATTAATTGCATTTATTAATCAATCCAGCAATGAAATTCACTAATTTGAAGAAAACATTTGCTATTATACGTTAATTCAGCAATTCCGTTTGATAATATGAATATTTGTACGTCAATGCAGTAAATTAATTAGTCGGCGCAGATTTAGCAATTTATTAACGAATAAATGCAATTAATGTTGGATGTAACATAATATTTACGTCGATTATTTTTTTCTGTGCACTCGATTATTGTGGTCGAATATTAGAATTTTGATCTCAAGTGAATTTCAGTACATGACCGTCTGTGAACATTTTATTTTGAATACTATTAAACCAATAAGGGTTTTATTGATAAACTTAATGGACGTTTTTTTACTCTGAGTGTAGAAGCTGTGGGAACAGAAAATTACGGGAGTATACCCAAATAGATGCAGACGAAGGATGTTGTGTTCAGCAAAGTTTCATTACATTAACAGCCTTCGGTGGCATGGGGATGTTGTATATAGTTGAATAGCGCTTAAATAAATTCATTGACAGTGTGTTGAGTTTTAATGAAGCTCGATGGAGAATACTACACAGCAGTGAAAATAGTTCTCTGTGAATTTTAATTAATACTTGGAATTTAGTTGAAAAGTTTTTAGCGCGCAAGTGGGAAAATTTTATAAGAAGAATTGAAAGGATTTAGCACAAAACTATGAAGAATATAGGAAAAGAAAGAGGCTTCGAAAATGATTAAGTTCGTGTGGCAGATGAATTTTCGATTGTGTCTGTGACGTATAAAACTTAAATAGCACTTGATACACTACGGAACATCAGTCTGTCAACCATCAAAAAGCCAAACCAAGTTATAATGTGCCGCCTTCTTTGTTTCATTTTTTTGCCACAGCGCCACTGAGACTGCGGTAAAATGTGTTATTACTATAAAAACAGTTAAAACAACAATAAATATTGCTAAAGAATAAATCGTGTTTTTTTGCAGCATACCACCGAATAACTGGGGGTTCGTTTTGCAATATAGCAGAGGGTCTTTTTGTGCAGCGTTCTGTTTGTTTTAATGCAATAAAAAACTTAAACAAGTTGTAAAAGTTTAATTATGAATATTTATTAAAACAATTGAAAGTTTACACAGTTGTCTAAAGGAGGGCGCACCAAAAATAATATAGAATATGGTATATAATTTATGTTCTGAAGGACTTTTTGTAGCTATGAAATCAAGGTATTTTCATGGCCACCAACAATGCAGTAATTGTGCGAAAAGAAACCAACGGCAATATAAAATAAATAAAAAATATATATTAAGTGCATAAAACGTATAAAATTATTATAAAGATGAAGTTTTGCCAAGAAAACGTGGTGGTACAGGTAACAATTTTAATTGCTATGAAGTTTTATGGTGCGCGTGGTGGAAAATTGGCTGTCAAAGCGCAATTGCGAAAAATAAAATAAATATTTGATAATTCAACAAATTAAAAAATATACATGGTATACATGGTTAAAAACATATGTTTTGTATATTTGTTTTATATATTTTATATATATATGTATTTAATATGTATTTTATATTTAAAATGTATAAAAAAATGAAGTTTCAGTGAAAATTTAAATCTTTAGTCAAATTTAGGATGATAATTTTGGGATAATTTTTTTGTTATTTATATTAATTTATTTTAAATTGCATATTTTCAAATTTTGATTGAATTTCAAATTTTCGAAATTTAAATTTCACTTTTGAGTGTTCATTTTAATTGTAAGTGAAAAGTTTAATTTGGAGTGGAAATTAAGAATTTAGTGAAATTTTGAATATTGAGTGAAATATTTTTTTTTTAATTCAATTTTATTTTAAATAATTAAATTATGAGTGAAAGTTAAAATTTTGTGTAAAAATATTTTAATATGAGAAAAAATTTAAAATTTTTTATTTTGTTAGAGAATTTTATATTTGGGTGAACATTTTAATTATTCGTAAAAATCTATATTTTGAGTTAAGATATAAATTTAGAGAGGAGATTTGCATTTTTAATGCAAATTTAATTTTTAAGTGAACTTTTATATTTCAAGTGAAAATTTAAATTTTTAGAGAAAATTTTAATTTCGAGTGAAAATTTTGAGTGAAATTTAAAATATTGAGTGAAATTTTAAATTTTAAGTGAAATTTAAAATTTGAGTGAAAATTAAAATTTGAGTGAGACTTAAAATTTTGAGTGAAATTTTAAAATTTGATAAAATTTTAAATTTCGAGTGAAATTTTAAATTTTGAGTGAAATATTAAATTTTGAGTGAAATTTTAAATTTTGAGTGAAACTTTAAATTTTGAGTCAAACTTTTAATTTTGAATGAAACTTTAAATTTTGAGTGAACATTTTAATTTTGAAAAGTTATATTTAAAAATTTTGGAATGAAATTTGAGCGAATATTTAAATTTTGAGTGAAAATTGAAATTTGAGTGAAATTTTAAATTTTGAGTAAAACTTTAAATTTTGAGTGAAACTTTAAATTTTGAGTGAACATTTTAATTTTGAGTGAGATCTTAAATTTTGAGTGAAATTTTAAATTTTGAGTAAAACTTTAAATTTTGAGTGAAATTTTAAATTTTGAGTGAAATTTTAAATTTTGAGTGAAATTTTAAATTTTGAGTGAAATTTTAAATTTTGAGTGAAATTTTAAATTTTGAGTAAAATTTTAAATTTTGAGTTAAATTTTAAATTTTGAGTAAAACTTTAAATTTTGAGTGAAACTTTTAATTTTTAGTGAAACTTTAAATTTTGAGTGAACATTTCAATTTTGAGTGAAGACTTAACACTGACTAATAAATTTTATTTTGAGAAAATTTTTAAATTCAAAAAAAAAACATTTTTATTTGAGTATAAATTTTAATTTTATTGAAAATTTTAGTTTAGGTGAACATTTTATTTTTGATTGAAAATTTATATTTTGAGTGAAAATATTAATTTGAGGTGAAAATTTTATTTTGTGTGAAAAATTTACATTTTCAGAGAACATTTTAATTTTGAATAAAAATAAATTTTGAGTGAAAATTTGATTGTTGAGTGAAAATTTGAATTTTGAATGAAAATATGAATTTTGAGTGAAAATTAAAATTTTGAGTGAAAATTTATATTTTGAGTGAAAATTTGAATGTTGAGTGAAAATTTGAATTTTGAGTGAAAATTTGAATTTTGAGTGAAAATATGAATTTCTGAGTGAAAATTTGAATTTTGACTAAAAACTTATATTTCAAGTGAAAATTTAAATTTTAATTAAAAATAAAAATGTGTGAAAATTTAAAGTAAAATATCGTAAAATTTTAATTCAGGTGGAATTTTTAACATTAATCAATATTACTAAAATATTTTCCTATGCTGCCCTTGACTATTTTAAAATTTAAAGAGTTTATATAATGGAGACAAAAAGTGAAAACATTTATGATGTGTAACATAGTTTGCAGTCGTTGTAAAGCTAAATTTAGCACGCAGCAAATTGCACAAAACATTTCCAGATGCCATAAAAAATAAAAAAAGAAAAACAGAAACGTATAAAATACCATTAAGAACAAAGCAAATAGTATACAATTTTCATCTTGTAAAAATACGCTAAAAATAGTTTAAATACTGCGCCAGAAACGATATCGTTGATGATGATGACGATGTTGACGATAGACAGAAGCCAAGATGCGTCATCATCCATATCATGGCTGGAAAAGCAAAATAGTTGAGTGTGGAAAATATGGTAAAAAAGACGGCAAATAAAAAATACTCCAACAAAAATGAATTTGCAATATACCAAAAATTCTAAATATAATAAAAATACATAAAATATATAAAATCTAAATGTAAATAAATCAACATATTTAACCAACAAAAACAGAACTCCAAATGAAACGAAACGAAACGAAAAGAGTCGGGGGGCGGCAAAGTTGAGTCTAGACGTCAAAAGCGACCCTTTTTCGTATAAAGTTTGAATGCTGCCGGCATTATCCTTAAACATAATAGAGTCCTTGGAGCGCAGGATATGAAAATAAACATAAACACTTGCCAGCAGAGAGAGGCTGACTGACTTGACTGACTGGCAAGTCAAGCAAACACAGCCGAATGACGATGATGATGGTGACGACGCGATGCATATAATGAAAAGTTGCATTAAAAATTCATAATTTCTGTTGGCAGCCACTTGAACGTAAATGTCGCAAAAATATCTAGCGCTGAATTTTGCGGTTTAAAGCATAATACTTAAAACTATAATATACAAATTATGGGTTAAGCTGAAGGCAGCCAAACTTTATTTATCCAGTTGATGAAGAAATTCATCAAAAGTTTATGGTATGCGCGATCAACTGTGCTGTGCGGTGGCGACTGTCTGCAGCTTCGTCAAAAGTTGGCTCAAAAGGTTCAATGCAATCGCATCAGAAGCAGCATCAGACTAGCAGCAGCCAACGAAGCAGCGAAGCTCAACAAGCGCCGGATTAAAAAGTTAGCGCCGGAAATGTAAGGATGTCGGATTTAGCTGCATGCAAAAGCACATTTTTCAATTTAAATAACTTTTTGAAATATGCACATTTTTCAGTACAATTGCAAAATGCAATAAAGTTGCGATATTGTTAAAATATTTTCGTTGAATTTTCGCTAAACGCACAAAATAAGCTTTGGCTGCTCTGTCACAATAAATAAATTCACAAATGCGATTAATAACGGAAATGTAGTCAATTCCAACACTTAAAAAAAAAATTATTTTAACTAAAAAAAGAAAAAAATATAGAATAAAAAATAGTAAAAATAGTTACGTTCTATATGTTTGAAACAATTCATTGTTCGTTACTTTTTATAAAAATATTATGATATAATAAAAATAAATAACATGTAATAGGCAATAACCAATTTTCTAACGACCATATTCTACCAACATTACTTATTATGCCTGTTTTATAAAATTGTCCCCCTGAAAAAGGGGCTATGAATAATAAGGTAGCATGACATCGAAAACAAAATTTCAGTTTAACGTGTAAATGCTGCCCCTCGATGTATGTTGTAAGTATTTCACGTGGCATTTCACACTGTAAATGCTGCATACCTTTAGGGGTATGTTTAAAACTAATGTGATTAAATTGAGAACAATTTCGTTTAATTTTCAAACATTATGTTTAATTTGAGTTTTAAATATTTGTTCTTAATATAAAAGTATGTTTTTTTTCACAGTGTAGTACTGTTGAAAAATAGTAAACGCTATTGCTTTTTGAATGTTTAGTATAATAATAAATGCTAATATACTAATACGTTTTAAAGATAATTAGATCTAAACTCGGAAAAATTGGATTTATTTTTGAATTTTTTTTTTTTAAATATATTTTTTAGCATTTATTATATAATGATAAACAAGGAAAAGACTTATGATTATCCAGACCATAGTTCAAAGAAACTATCAAAATTACTAACTTTTTTCTATATGCTTTACTTTTTAAAATATGGGTATTTCCAGAAAAATGACAACCACGACCGAATAATTCAAACTGCTCAATTCTTTGAATTAACGTTAGATTTGGAAACTTAAATATCAATCGAAATATATGAAAATAAAATTCTATTCCGTTAAAGGTAACGTTTAAAAAATACTAATAAAGTTATGTTATGTTACTTGTATATATAACAATTTTTCATGTACTTTGAGTAACCAAATTAACTCAATTTAAAGGCAAACAGATACAAAATATTGTTTTCTGTTATTACAGAAAACCCCAATTTATATTTCTAAAATTTTAATATATAATTAATTTAATTAAAATAACGAAAAATGTCTGATTTGTGTATAAGGGAGTCTTATGGCTTAGTTCGAAACCAAAAAGATATATTTTTTATCATATTAAACTAACCATTTCAACAAAAAAAATTATCAATACAATTAATTTTTAATTGTTTCATCGCCGATACGACATTTAATTGTATGCATTAAATATTTAATTATATTAATTAATAAATTAATTGTACCAAAATTAAATGAAAATAAAAAAAAATGTTTTTTTAGTCATTTATTTATATAGGATTTGATTAATGCAATTATATATAATTCGTATATCCAATTAACTATATTAATAGAATTAATTATTTGGTTTCAATTAATCTCAGTTACTATATTTACGTTCAATATTGTTTTCTGAGTAAAACAGAATTTCCTCGCCATTTTAAAACGATTAACATCGATATTCTAGTAATTCTAGAAAATTGTGTACAGCAAATTGAAATCTGTGTCGTCCGGAACTTAGTATGAAGTGTAATTTATTTTTTATCTAAAAATATAATTCTCAAGAAATATTTTTAAACAGTTTTTAATAAAAATGTCAGATAAAAAAATATTTTTAAAATAAAATCATATTGCAAATTTTCACCCGTGATTTAATATGAAAAAATTATAAATTTTAGAAACAAAGTCTAAATACACAAAGTACATTAACTTAACTATTTTTTAAAATATTTCAAATTTAGATACATTTCAGATAAAAAAAATATGTTTAAATAAAATCATCAATTTTCAGTCATCCGGAATTTATTATGAAAAAATATAAATTTTAGAAACAAAGTGTAAATATGCAAATAAAGCACATTAACTCCGTTTTTTTTTTGAAATATTTCAAATTTAGATAAATTTCAGATAAAAAAATCATTTTAAAATAAAATCATAGTTGAAATTTTCACCCGTCTTTCTTTATGATTTATTATGAACACATTATAAATTTAAGAAATAAAGTGTAAATACATAAATAAAGTACATTAACTCAACTATTTAAAATATTTCAAATTTAGATAAATTTTAGATAAAAAAATATTTTTAAATAAAATCATCAATTTTCAGCCGTCCGGAATTTCTTTGTGATTTATTATGAACGAATTATACATTTTAGAAACAAAGTGTAAATACATAAAATAAAGCACATTATCTAACCTATTTTTTTAAATATTTCAAATTTAGATAAATTTCAGTTAAAAAAATATTTTTAAAATAAAATCGTAGTAAAAATTTTCAACCGTCCGGAATTTTTCTGTGATTTATTATGAACAAATTATAAATTTTAGAAACAAAGTGTTAAAGCACAAATAAAGTACATTAACTTAACTATTTTTTAAAATATTTTAAATTTAGATAAATTTCATATAAAAAAATATTTTTTAAATAAAATAATCGATTTTCATCCGTCCGGAATTTCTTTGTGATCTATTTTGAAAAAATATAAATTTTAGAAACAAAGTGTAAATATGCAAATAAAGCACATTAACTCAATTATTTTTTGAAATATTTCAAATTTAGATAAATTTCAGTTAAAAAAATATTTTTAAAATAAAATCATAGTGCAAATTTTCAAACGTCGGGAATTTTTTTGTGATTTATTATGAACAAATTATAAATTTTAGAAACAAAGTGTAAATACACAAATAAAGTACATTAACTCAACTATTTTTAAAATATTTCAAATTTATTTAAAATTCGCAGTCTTTATGGAATTTCCATATAACCCTCAACATGCACTTCCATTTTCAGTCCCGTCCGGATCGACCAATGATTAATTTATATTTTTTAATCTACCGTATAAAAGTTTCTAGTTTTTTGCAGATATTTAGTTCTTTTTAAATACTACTTGCGCAAATGAAAAAATCAAGTAAATTCATTAATTTTCCTTCGAAATATTACAGTTTTAAGCGTACACATGTTTTTTATATGCTCATTTTTTAAATACGAAATTCACGTTTTTCAACACAAATAAAATCGTGCAAGTTCTGTAAAAAAAAATATTGAAAACGAATTTAGTTTGATATTTATTTTAAAATGCTTGAATTTCGATTGATTGTAAATTTCAGAATTTAGTAAAATTTAGAAAATCAAAAATTTCAATAAAATACCTTTTGGCCTTGCCTTATAATAGACAATTAAAAAATAGAAGTGAGCAGTCAACCAATTCATTTCATTTATGGCACAACAATCAGTTTCCAATTGGCATTAAAGGATTTCGACATGAAGAGGACAATAGCAGAGAAAAGCCACACATGAACGAACTCAAGTTCTGTTTTGTTGCAATACACAAAGTACAAACTATAGCCAAAGGATGTAGTTTTTTTTTAAAGATTTGTTATTTTTTTTTTGTATAGATTTTCCAATTCTATTGCTGCAACTACTTTGCACTTGATTTGATTGCGAGAACTTTCAGAAAACATTTTCGAATAGAGTTCGGTAAATGGTAAATGTTTGAACGCATTTACATAAAGCTGTCTACTATTTGCAGTTCAATACATATGCAAATTTTATGAAAATAATCCTTTGGAAATTGTGAAAATTTTAAATGACATACAAAATGCACAACACAACAGACAGCGTACGATGTGTGCAAGGAAATGTGTTCGAAAACGGAAATATGTCTGGCAGAGACAATTTGCCAAAAGTCTACGTTAAACATATTTGAATATTTTCAATGGATTATAATATATTATGACATATTGTGCTAAAGTTTATGAATTTATGAACTAAAATAGTGATTGTGGTGTTATCAAGTAGAAACTAATAAATTATGTTATATTCTCTAAGGCAGGATTTTTCATTGATTTAAAGACAAACTGGAAAGGATACGGAAAAATAAAATAAAAATTTATGTAAAAAGATTTTCGTTTTTAGTAATGCTAAATTATTTGTTATGTTTTTAAAATTAATAGTTGATGGAAATTTGCATTTTTAAAAAATATGAATTTTTAGTGAAAAATTGAATTTTTAGTAAAAAATTGAATTTTTAGTAAAAATTTGAATTTTTAGTAAAAATTTGAATTTTTAGTAAAAATTTGAATTTTTAGTGAAAAATTGAATTTTTAGTGAAAAATTGAATTTTTAGTGAAAAATTTAATTTTTAGTGATAAATTGAATTTTTAGTGAAAAATTTAATTTTTAGTGAAAAATTTAATTTTTAGTGAAAAATTTAATTTTTAGTAATTTAGTTTTTAATGAAAAATTGAATTTTTAGTGAAAAATTGAATTTTTAGTGAAAAATTGAATTTTTAGTGAAAAATTGAATTTTTAGTGAAAAATTGAATTTTTGTGAAAAATTGAATTTTTAGTGAAAAATTGAATTTTTAGTGAATAATTGAATTTTTAGTGAAAAATTGAATTTTTAGTGAAAAATTTAATTTTTAGTGAAAAATTGAATTTTTAGTGAAAAATTGAATTTTTAGTGAAAAATTGAATTTTTAGTGAAGAATTGAATTTCTAGTGAAAAATTGAATTTTTAGTGAAGAATTGAATTTCTAGTGAAAAATTGAATTTTTAGTGAAAAATTAAATTTTTAGTGAAAAATTGAATTTTTAGTGAAAAATTGAATTTTTAGTGAAAAATTGAATTTTTAGTGAAAAATTGAATTTTTAGTGAAAAATTGAATTTTTAGTGAAAAATTGAATTTTTAGTGAACCATTGAATTTTTAGTGAAAAAATGAATTTTTACTGAATTATAGAATTTTTAGTGAAAAATTAAATTTTTAGTGAAAAATTGAATTTTTAGTGAAAAATTGAATTTTTAGTGAAAAATTGAATTTTAAGTGAAAAATTGAATTTTTAGTGAAAAATTGAATTTTTAGTGAAAAATTGAATTTTTAGTGAAAAATTTAATTTTTAGTGAAAAATTGAATTTTTAGTGAAAAATTGAATTTTTAGTGAAAAATTGAATTTTTAGTGAAAAATTGAATTTTTAGTGAACCATTGAATTTTTAGTGAAAAAATGAATTTTTACTGAATTATAGAATTTTTAGTGAAAAATTAAATTTTTAGTGAAAAATTGAATTTTTAGTGAAAAATTGAATTTTTAGTGAAAAATTGAATTTTAAGTGAAAAATTGAATTTTTAGTGAAAAATTGAATTTTTAGTGAAAAATTGAATTTTTAGTGAAAAATTTAATTTTTAGTGAAAAATTGAATTTTTAGTGAAAATTTGAGTTTTTAGTAAAAATTTTAGTATAATTTTAGTATTTTTAGTATAAAAATAAATTTTATATTTATATTTTAATTTTTAATGAATTGAAATTTTATTGAAATCTTTTTTTCAAAGAACGACTTCGCGATATAAAATTAAATACAAACATTTAAAATGAATGCATTCCAATGAAATACGTTTTTGTTTAATTTTACTATATTATTTATTTTTTTGTTTTCATAAATCGTTGCAATATTTGTTTGTATTATTTATTATTCGACGGATATTCGACACTGCATGTTCCGCTGCGACAGACAGACAGATGTTCCAACATATTTAGTAGCTAATTTGCGATTTGAAATCGCATTCAGTGGTTGCCGGCCGGCCAGACTGTGCTGTTTGTTGAATGAACTAAAGCCACAGCGCATTGAATTTGAAATTTTGCAGATGCGGAATTTGTTGCAATTGAATTTTAATGAGTTTATATTATACACATTTTTTTGTTTTATTTTTGTTCTACCCAACACTGCGAACGCCTGGTAATTTGTTTTGTATTTGTTGTAAAATTAATTGCTGGTTTGTTTGTTGTTTGAAATGGTGGAATGCATTTCAATTCATTTCCATGGCCTCGTATTTCGAAATGTTTGTACAAGTGCGGTGACCGGCATGTAATAGAGTTACGAGTGTTTACATGTTTTCGGATTAGCAGTGTTTTTATTTATGAAAGGTTTCAATTGGTGGATTACAGAAAATACTTCGCCGGACACAGTGCTTTCCCAAGATAATTTTTAACAACTCAATTCTTAGCTCAGACTATTCTTCCCCGATATAAATGGTCCCCTGATAATTCTTTTCCGAATGAATTTTTACTGAGATACTTATTTCCCAACTCAATGTTTACCTCGTACAATTTTTCCTCAAGACCGTTTCCGATAGATAACATGTTTGCCATGACAATTATTACCCGAGGGTTCTTTTCAAAAACAAAATTTCTCCAAGTCAAATCTTATCTCAGGCAATTCGCCCTCGTGATAGTTACTCCCATGATTAAATTTTTGCAGAGCCAATTATTTCCCGGACAGTACTTTCCCAATACATTTTTTTCCATAAGTCAATTCGTACCTCAGAGATAATTCTTCGCGAGATAATTGTTCTTCGGCCAATTTTTTCCGATCAAATTATTGCTGAAACAATTATTTTCTAGAAAAGTTTTTCCTGAATATAATTATGTTTCCTGAACAATTCTCTCTACACAGAAAAAAACAATCGACGTAAATATAGCAACCGATATTCATTGCATTCATTAATCAATCTAACAATGAAATTCACTAATTTAATGAAAACATTTGCTATTCTTCGTTAAATCAACAATTTCGTTTACTTACTTACTAACTTAAATGACCCTTTCAACCGTGGGTCGGTTTTGGCCGCTGAGATGAAGCCGGATCTGCTTTGCGCGCGCTGACGCCAGTTAGAAATACCAAGCGTTGCCAGGTTGCTAATATGAATATTTGTACGTCAATGTAGCAAATTAATGAGTCGTCGCAGTTTCAGCAATTTTATTTGCTAAAACTGCGCCGACTAAATTATTGCTGCATTGACATACAAATATTCATATTAGCGAACGCATTGCTTAAATAGAGAAGAATAACAAATGTTTTCGTAGAATTAGTGAATTTAATTAATTAATGAATGCAATTAATTTCTGTTGCTATATTTACGTCGATTATTTTTGATGTTCATTTTGATGTTTTGATGTCGATTATTTTGAATGCAATTAATATCTGTTGCTATATTTACGTCGATTATTTTTGATGTTCACTATATGAATAAAAATTAAAAATAAATAAATTAGATATGTTCGTGCCTTAAAAATAAAGATTCGGTATACACATTCACTCAGTAAAAAATACCACACATCAAGTTTTTTATATTATTGTAAAGTTTAGTTTTTCAGTAACATATATCACAAATATTTAAAATGTCAAATTAATTGTATACTAATTGTCTACCTGACTGTAAAATTCAAAGACATTTGGCCATTTTGAATAGGAACTATGAACGTTTTTAAAATGTGGAACAGTTTAAACTAAGTTTAAACTTCAACTAAAAGTTTAAGTTTAAACTTGAACTGAAAGTTTAAGTTTAAACTTGAACAGAAAGTTTAAGTTTAAACTTGAACAAAAAGTTTAAGTTTAAACTTGAACTGAAAGTTCAAACTTTAAAGAGATTTACTTAATAAATTTGGTAAATAGTTTAAATTATTATTTAAATTAATAAATACCATAAAATTCCACCAAATTCTATTGAATATAATTAAAATTGTAAAACAATTTTCGTTTAATATTTCAAAAGAAAAACCTAGATTTCAATTTAATATTTCTCAAAACAAAAATCTGATTTGTATTTATAATTTTCTAAATTCAAAAATTTTTGTTTTATTTGAAACTTACCTAACTTAAACCTACGAAACTAAATTATAATGGTAACATTTACAATGAAAACTATTTAATTTTAAATTTTAATATTTTGAAATAAATAATATTTATATAAATATTCTCAATTTCAAATGAAAAAACTCAATAGCGTTTGGATTACCAATTTATACATATTTAAAAATTTAAATAGACAAAATTCAATTTAATTTTGAATTTTCTCAATATTATTTGGAAAATAATCAAGTCATCGAACAAATAATTGTTCGATTTATAATTCGTTATGGTGCAGGTAAAGTGTTTCCTGAAATCATCAAATTACCTTTATTATTAATCAATAGCAATAAACCTACTAGAACATGGAAAACTAATCGAAAATGAGAAAATAAATAAAATGAAATATGTTGAACGTGGCATGAAATACAAATAATGCCGCCCAATACAAAACAAATGATTTCTACTGCCTACTCGCCTATTCAATTCACCTGTCAGATTCAGGTAAAAAGATATCTTTAAACAACACAAGATACACAAATTACATCCGTTAGATAGCAAACTGAGTGCTTCGCTGACTTGTGTCGAGAAGGTGGCAACGCTTTACTATATTTAGCTGTTCAGCAAAAAGAAAAACAGTATCGATTTTTGAAGACACAACAACACAGCAGAGTGCCTCGTTAGAGGTCGCATTATATTGTAAATCATTTCAACAGAAACATCAATTCAAGCTATATCCACCCCATATCCAAGAAATTGAATATATATTTTTTAGCTAAAGCTCAACGCTAACATTTGGGGGTTGAATGAAAAAAGTTTTTAGAGATATAAAATAATTATTATTATTATTATTATTATTGCCGACTGTTTGTAGAGGAAAATTTGTGCAGTTCCAAAATGCAAATAATTTTTTTTTTCTTTTAATAAACCCAACTATATTCGCCGCGACAACGATTTATCGTTTGCCAACACTTGCTAAAAAATAAAAATTAAAAAATAGATCCTTAAATGCTGCATGACTTGCTTAGCAAGTGGTAGAATTTAAATAATTTATTTATCTGGCGTTTTTTTTTGTGGGGGGGGCTCTTATCGCCTTACAAATAAAGTCATTTAAATGTATTTTTGTCAACGGCAGTAAGAGAAATATGCAGTTTTATCTACTACTTTTTTTTACTGACGCGACATTATTCTATTTTTGGTGCCCTTTTTGGGTTTTTTTTATTTAAATTTCTTTACAAATCTTTTAAGCCTGAATTTATGAGTTCGCTCGTAAAAATATTCGCTGAAACGAATATCATAACGTGTAAATTTGAATGTCTAACTAGGCACAAATTTTAGCTGACTTAAAAAAATTGCTCAACATTTTTAAGCTAAAAAGGTTGCTGAAATAAAGTTATTTATAAGACTTAGCTATAAATATCAAGCATATAAAATATAACTAAATTAATTCGAAATATAGTCAGAAAGAATTGCAATTATGCATAATATGTATTTTTCTAATGACCATTAATTCAAAAATGTTGTGGAAATGTTTTTAAAAAATGAGAATACTCAAGACAAGGAAAACAAATTTTTCTTTGGACATTCCATACATCAATTTTATAAAATTCGTGTGTGCTCAGTGGTTAGTGCGTTGGACTGCGAGCCGAAAGATCTCCGGTTCAAGACTGAACTGGGGCTAACAACATCTTTTCATAGATACATTTTCTATACCGCGCTACCTCTCGTCAGTAAATGGCAAACCTACGAGAGTAAAACCATTGCCTATTCGGATTCGGCAATAAACTGTAGGTCCCACCAATTTGAATACAAATATAACACGCACAGCTCAAAATGGTGAGAGAGCTCTGCCGAAGTTCTATACAGGACTGTAGCGCCAAACTATTATTATTATTATTATTTTGACTGCATAATCAGATTTGTCCTATTACGTAACGCTTTTTTTAAGAAAATTACTATCTAAATGTTAGGCCATTTTAAGTCACTTTTTAGAATAAAAAAATAATATTTCCTTACACAACTAGTTTTCCAATTTTTGTTTTCATTTATTTGTCAAGATAAATTATAATATATCAATAAATGCTAAATATTTTGATATGTTTTTCATATATTTAAATCTAAACTCGAAAAACTTTGATTTTTTTTAGCATTTTTAGCATACAAAAAATGATGTATGGTTATTAGATCATAGTTCAAATTAACGATTAAAATTATTACCTTTATCATCAGTACTAAGTTTTTAAATATATATACAGTGTCCGTCAAAAATTGTTACAATTTATAACATAGAAATTACTGAAAGAAATATTTGCTTGACGTGCAGTTGTGTCAACGAATATTCATTTGTATCTACCAAATCTAGTTTGCCTTCAAGGAAATTCATTTTTGGCAAACAATGAAGCATAACAACTCTATACATATTATGTACACCAACCGACAGTTGTACAGGCATTACATAGTTTTACAGCCACTGCGCAGTTTGAAATTCACTACACAGTACCTACAGGAACTGTTTACCGATCTTATTTTATATTGGAATATCGCAACGCGTGCTTGCCTATTCGGTTCGTCGGATCGTTCTTCTGTACACCGTGCGTATAACATGTCCTTGATATTCTTCTATAGGTAAATACCATTAAATATTATTAAATACTATTAAATTGATTTTGTGTTTATATGAAAATATTTATTTTTTGTATACTATTGAATCAATAACTGTCCTATTGACCAATTTTAATAGGATTTTTTGCTGAGTGTACAATAAAATAATTAAAAAATAACAAATTAACAAAAAAACATTTTTTTCATGGGGTGTGTTAATTTCTTTTAATTTTTGTTCAATTAATTAATACAATTAAATATCTAATCAAACAGATTCTAAATCCTGTAGAAATAATTAAAATGTCTTATAAATTCAAAATATCCGAACTAAATCATAATATCGTAAAAATGCATCAGAATATTAGCATTTAATACTATCTTGAAATTAGTCTTGACAATTACAAGAAATATTCCGTGTACATTTTTTGGAAAATTATTTTTACAGTACTATATTTTTTTCTAAATAATGGATGAAAATAAATAGATGATTTCAGATTTAATTTTTTTATAAAAACGTTACGTTACGTATGCAGTCAAAATCAACACTAGCGAATTATATAGAATTGATGTATCCCAGCAGGAAATGTCACTAATTATTCCTCAATGATTGCCCTATGTCAGGTCAGATACATCGATGACCGATAGAATTTTCGCCCTGCAAAGCATTGATGACATTTTCATACAAATGTCCACTGATTCATACATGATGTAGCATTAATGATGTCATGCACGTCATTCATCAATGAAATGATTGTCATAAATATCCATACCTTACAGGCAGAACTTCGTAACCAACATTTTGGGAATTTTTGTTTTATTGCAGTTTTGGAAACCTTTTTATGAGTGGAATGTCCCTGCATAGTCATATTTTTAAATTTCGCGGTCCAAATTTTAAATAAAGTCAAATAACACTTATTATCGAATACAAATAATTTTATTATTTCTTTTAGTGCCTACTGTAAGTATTTTTAAATCATTTTGTGGTAATGATAGAAAATCTAAAAATATGAGTATTTGTAGATAATATGTCCACCATTAAAGCAAAAATATAAAATATAATTAAATATAAAATTTATAATGCACTTCCAATGAATTTTTCCATCACAGTAAAATACTGACCACTGGCTAGTCGCAATTTTTATTAAATATATTCCAAAATGTTCCTATAGTTGTTTTTTCTCTGTTGTCGTTTACCGAAATTTCAAATACCAAATCGTTATTGTATAAGACGATTCACTTAAGTAAAAGACGATTCACGTAAGTAGTACAATTGAAAAATTTTTGAAATAAGTTGGGACAGGCAAAACATCGTAACCCTAGTAGAAATTTGCCCGATGCGCCAACGGGAAATGATCGGGTTTTCGTTGGGTAAGCCCTATTAGAGAAAATATGATCATTGCCTTTGCATGCCCTTATCATGCTTACCATAGCAAGGTTTACATTATCTAAACAGTCAATGTTCCCGATCATAGCCACATTATTTGTTCCTCATAACGAAATTAGCATCAGGCAATGAACGAGATTAATGAGAGAAACCCTATTATGCTCGGGCTCAGGTAAGGCAATTGTCGGGTAAATATTAAAATGGGGAATTGCCCGATCAGTACATGATCATGGCCTGAGGTCAATACATGATCAGGACACTGCGTTACAAGGACATTATGGGCCTCGTCATAACCCGATCATCACAAATAATGACCTAATCACTTCATGACCATGGCCCTACCAAAATTTCTACTAGGGAACGGCACTTATCTTCAAATATTTCTGCATGTAATGGATATTTTGGAAATTGGGCCACACTATTATTATTGTCAGGTCATTTAAAAGATACTTTACGTAATAAATGAATAAAATATCGGACTACTCAATTTTGAGACGTTTTTTTCGCCTCCTGTGAAATTTGCTTTTTGTTGGTTACGATCTTTTGCCTGTAAGGTATCGATATATATTTTTTTTTATATTTTTTAATTTATATTTTTTTTATTTATCTTATTTTATTTATTATTTCAATTTTATTATTTTCTTCTGTTCTCGGTTGAAATGGTATGTGTATTTGCTAATTTAAATAACGTACTGCACTAACGACCATCATCTATCAACATTACTCGCTTTTACAAAAATTGGTCCCTCAATTTGTGCCTATGAATTATATGGCAGGGTGACATCGAACACACATTTTCAGTTTTACTCGTAAATGCTGCATCTAGGCGTATGTAGTATGCATTTCACATTTCATTTCACAACGTAAATGCTGCATACCTTTAGAAGCATATGACGTGAATGTTAATTTTCATCAATGACGTTCAATAATATTTCATCAATGACAGATTATCACAATGTCATTGATATATGTATACATGACATATGGTGTATGATGTCATTTAAGAAATTGTTGTAGACATATTCATCAATGACAAATTTTCTAATGTCCTCGATTCATCATTGATGACCTTGTCGTCAATGAGACCATTTCCTGCTGGGATGTGATGTCCATAGGGAAAATAGTGCTAAGAGTGTTATTGGAAAATAAAGTGATATTATCGAGAACATTTAATATCGTATAGATGTAACACTAAACAAACCAATACATGTTATATAAACCAAGTTATTAAGCTTTTGAGACAAAGTTATAAATCCCATTGTACTATAGAAGTAGACCGGTACATACCTGAAATGAAAGAAAAAATTGTATATATTAATATTTATTAACATGAAGTATTTATTAAGATTAAGTTTTTGCTTTTAAAATTATTCAATAGGATAAATTATTATACACCCAGAAAAAAATTCCCTCAAATCCCATTAAAATTGGTCAATAGGACAGTTATTGATTTAATAGTATACAAAAAATAAATCTTTTCATATAAACTCAATGGTAATGTCATGGTATTTTCTAGTATTTAATGGTATTTTCCGATTAAAATAATAATTTATCCTATTGACTATTTTTAATAGTATAAAACTATTATTTATATAGTATTTTTCTGTGTGTATTAATAGGTAAATGCGATTAATTACTACAAAATACTATTTAATACCATTAAAATATATTTGTGTTTATATGAAAATATTTATTTTTGTATACTATTGAATCAATAACTGCACTATTGACCAATTTTAATATTATTTTTTTCTGAGTGTAGTTTTCAAACACACTAAATGATGAATTAATCGTTTTAGGTCCAATTTTTCAGTGCAGTTTAAAATGTCGGCATTTTAACAAAAATGGAGAATGTTTTTAAAATTTACAGACAGCTATCTAATAATAATTAGTAATCAGTTAATATTAAATTTAAAAAGTTGCTATATGTTCAATATAGACGAAGAGTTTAAATTGAAAATGTGACTGAAAAACGGACCTAAATAATATCTGAATGAAAATTTTCCTATATAAAGCAAAAATATCAATAACATGATTACAATTTTTGATTCATTACAACATTGTCACAATTATAAAAGGTATTTCTAACTCAAAATATAATATTTTGCTAACAAAACAAGGTTTCATTCTTTTTAATGAACAACCATATGAAATTTGATACAAAACTCAGCGAAAACCTGTCAAAAAACCGTATCAATAACCAAGGTAATGACCACTTAATGCAATTTATACCATGAAACCCCACATATATTTTTTTTTCGACTAAAAGTAAAAACAAAAAAGAGTGAAATATGAGATTACATCACATATGTCAGCGTAAAACTTATGAGCTCATTATGATTATAGGTACTATATAAAACAAGCAAGAGATAATGAAAGACATAAAACTTTTAAAAAAAGAAGAAAACTTTCAAGAAGCCATGACATTCGCCAACCCCGAACGGAACGCGCGTAGTACAAGTGGAACCAAAGACAAATCCCTATGTCAAAGACAAAAGCATATTAAAGAAAGCACCGAGGAGCCGGAAAAGAAATGAAGAATAATATGTAATACGATGTGAAGTACAAAAAAAGAAAAAAAAAAAAGCGAGATGACAAGACGAAATGGAATATAACATATTTCATTACAAACATAAGAGAAACGACTAACGGCTGCCAAAAAGGATTTATCATCACTTTAGGGTACACCCAGAGAAAAATATAATTTCTACAAGTATGTACCAGTTTTGTTTAATTTTTTCACATATTTATTAATACTTTAAAATTATGTTAATTAATTTAAAAATATTTTTAAATTAAATATTTATATAAATATCATTATACAAATATTAGCCCAAATTATTCAAAGGGTATTTTAGAAATAAAACTAAACAACTTCATTTTGAAATTTTCAATTAACCTAGGAGTAAATTATGTATTAGGTAAATTATAATAGGACCCTGATCGGGAGCTTATAATTGCATTTTTTTCTTAAAACATTCAGTGGACGATTTATGAAAAACAAAACACTCAATCAATTCTGACGATCAGGTCTTGATCGTGTCTATGCTAATTGGTTTATTTTCTACAAGGAAAATGGTTTGTAAAAATCATTACCCCTATTATAAATATTTAAGTTTTATGATTGGGAATTGATTACTGTTATTTTTCCACGTCATACCAAGACCAGTTACAAGTCCAACATGATCATGTCTAGAATAATTTTCTATTTGGAATATTACTAATAATTTCTAATAAATGAGGTCAATATTGACATCATTTGAGAAGAATATGCTAAAAATTCGATTGGTTATACTATTTTTATAATGTATCAACTACATATCGAATTATTTAGCAATACCATTATAGAAACAGTTAAAAAAATATTGAGTTCGTGATTTTTACTTCTATAACGATGTTTTTTAAATAGTTAAATTAAAATAGACCTATTATATATTAAACTAAGTGAATAGTAACATGTCATTGAAAAATATGGTATGGACAGAATTTAAATTTTTTATCGTGTATCATTCGCGTATCTTCTCATACGATTGCTCGTTTATGAGTAGCCGATTTAAAGGTTGAATTCTGGAGCAGACAATGGCGACGTCTGGCCATACAACATAATGCTTAGAAGAACTTAGTAAATTATTGTTATTGTTCAATACCACATACAAAAAAAAACCAACCAACTAAGTAAAGAAACAAAAATCGGTAAAACACCGGAAACAGAGCAAAATGAAAAAGCAGACAAAAATATTTCAATGGAGTACAACTGAAAAACAAATTAAGCATTAAGAAACAAAAAGTAATGATTGTCATAGACGGGACGCGATGGTTCTTTGTAGTTTTGTCAGGTTTATGTTTTGTCGCATAATGCAGTTTATTTGGTGCATAAATAAAATTTGTTTCGGAAAATAAAATTATAACTAAAATTAGATTGTATAATTTTTTTGTATTTTTATTACTTTCTTTAAAGCGTATAACAAAGTGAAAAATTTAAATTTTAGTGAAAAATTTAAATTTTAGTGATAAATTGAATTTTTAGTGAAAAATTGAATTTTTAGTTAAAAAATTAATTTTTAGTTAAAAATTGAATTTTTAGTTAAAAATTGAATTTTTAGTGAAAAATTGAATTTTTAGTGAAAAATTGAATTTTTAGTGAACATTTTAATTTTTAGTGAAAAATTGAATTTTTGAAAAATTGAAAAATTTAATTTTTAACTAAAAATTAATTTTTAGTTAAAAATTTAAATTTTAGTTAAAAATTGAATTTTTAGTTAAAAATTGAATTTTTAGTGAAAAATTGAATTTTTAGTGAAAAATTGAATTTTTAGTGAAAAATTGAATTTTTAGTGAAAAATTGAATTTTTAGTTAAAAATTGAATTTTTAGTTAAAAATTGAATTTTTAGTTAAAAATTGAATTTTTAGTTAAAAATTGAATTTTTAGTTAAAAATTGAATTTTTAGTTAAAAATTGAATTTTTAGTTAAAAATTGAATTTTTAGTTAAAAATTGAATTTTTAGTTAAAAATTGAATTTTTATTTAAAAATTTAAATTTTAGTGAAAAATTTAATTTTTAGTGAAAAATTTAATTTTTAGTGAAAAATTTAATTTTTAGTGAAAAATTAAATTTTTGTGGAAAATTGAATTTTTAGTGAAAAATTGAATTTTTAGTGTAAAATTTAATTTTTAGTGAAAAATTGAATTTTTAGTGAAAAATTGAATTTTTAGTTAAAAATTGAATTTTTAGGTAAAAATTGAATTTTTAGTTAAAAATTGAATTTTTAGTTAAAAATTGAATTTTTAGTTAAAAATTGAATTTTTAGTTAAAAATTGAATTTTTAGTTAAAAATTGAATTTTTAGTTAAAAATTGAATTTTTAGTTAAAAATTGAATTTTTAGTTAATAATTGAATTTTTAGTTAAAAATTGAATTTTTAGTTAAAAATTGAATTTTTAGTTAAAAATTGAATTTTTAGTTAAAAATTGAATTTTTAGTTAAAAATTGAATTTTTAGTTAAAAATTGAATTTTTAGTTAAAAATTGAATTTTTATTTAAAAATTTAAATTTTAGTGAAAAATTTAATTTTTAGTGAAAAATTTAATTTTTAGTGAAAAATTTAATTTTTAGTGAAAAATTGAATTTTTAGTGAAAAATTGAATATTTAGTGAAAAATTGCTTTTTTTGTGAAATGTTGCATTTTTAGTGAAAAGTTTAATTTTTACTGAACAAAATAAAAAAATGTGTAAAATTTAATTTTTGGTGCAAAATTTAATTTTTGGGTGAAAAAGTGAATTTTTGGTAAAAATTTGAATTTCTAGTGAAAATTTTAATTTTTGTTTTGTAGTGAAAAATTTAATTTTTAAAGAAATATAAAATTATAAGTAAAAAATTTAATTTAATAAATTTGACCATTCATTTCGTAGTAGGTGATGATGTTATTATACTTAATACGTCGTGACGTATTATGGCATTCGCAAATATATTTTAAATTTGACAGCAACAATAAAAATTAAATAAAGATGTCTGACATGCGAATAAAAGAATTCCATGGCATGCCATGGCAAATGCAGCTATGCAAAAAATGCAAATTATTATTACGTGACAGACGTAGCGCCTACATTGTATGGGGGTTGTGACGTACAAAATATTTTCCCGCGTTACAGAATTTCAGTGTTAAAAAAATATTGTATACTCTTTGCAGACAACAAGCACATGTTCAATTTGTATTTGTTTATTTTTATAATATTTATTTTAAATTTATTGAATTTTATGCGATTGTAATGCGTAAAACATGCGGCGGTTTTGCGTGTGAACTGGGATTTCATTGACAACAGTTTATGCAGCATATAGGGTGATATATTGAATAAGTTTTAATTTCGAAAATTTAATTTTTAGTTATACAATATTTTTAAACTTTTAATATTAATAATATTAATTATTTTGGATAACAAAAAAATATAGTTGTAATTAGTTCGAAAACACTTTAACTAATTTAACAGATTAAATCTGTTGTTGCAACAACCAACTCACAATAGTAGGTCGTAAAACCAATGTAACAAAATAACACAACAAAAAAACATCATGTCACGCATGCCACATAATTAAATTAATTTCAACTTTGCAATGTTGTCAGCATTGCATTGCATGATGTATCGTGGTATTATTTTTTTGATTTTGTTTTAATGCACCATGCACCACATGCAATGCATGCCGACCGAATTATGACACAACCAACAGCAGAAGCAACTATTGTAATTATCACAGCAACTACAATAGTGGCAGCAACAACAAAAATAATTGTAGTGACAGCAACAACACAATTAATAGTACTAATAATAGTAATAGCAGCAAAACTAACAACGGAAAAAACAACGATTAGTGAAATGTATCATGAGTATTTTATATTTTGTTTTATTTAGTAATTTTTAATTAAGCACTTGAAATAAATACAAAATTATATATCTTTATAATTTAAGGCAGTATGATATTCTGATATGATTTAAGACTTCAAATAAAAACTTCAATTCTTATTATGACAAAAAAAACTATGTTTGTGGCAATAATAACAGCAAACGACGCCATATTTTTTGCCGCTCTTTTGACATTTCTCTTCAGTAAGGTTTGCCATTTCTTGATGGAAAGATATACGAATTCGAATTTTAATAATTTCGACTCATTATTGGCTCGTATATCTTTCCATCATGAAATGGCAAACCTTACTGAAGAGAAATGTCAAAAGAGCGGCAAGAAATATGGCGTTTGCTGTCCCTGTCGCTCTACTTTTGTAGCGTCCCTGTTGAAAAACCCTTGAAAAAAACTTTTGTAGCGCTCTTATTGAAAAACCGTTTAGTATGATTGTTAAAATCGTTCTTGATTGTTTCAATCATTCACATCTTTTTGTTAAATGATTGTGTCTTTTATTACATGATTTCTACAATTATATTTCTATTTTATTATATGATTATAAAAGCTATTGATGATGACAAATATGTAATTCAAGTTTGTATGATTGACAGAATAATTGTTATATTTTACCAAAATCATATTATATAGCAAATGATTGCAAAAATGTTATTCAAACATAAATTATTGCCAGTATAATTGTATGATGAATTTTAATGATTCCTGAAATCATTTTTATATTTCTGATCATGATACGTTTTTATTTTATAAACATTTTCAAATTTATATCCCTTTTAATTGCTTTTTTCAAAACCGCTCATTTTCGAGCAACTTCAAAAATCCTTGGGTAAAGTGGGAAATTTAAAATAAATTTACAAACAGGCAAATAATTTGTTAGTTTTAAATAATTTCTTGAATAATTAGAACATAATCAATATATATACATACAGAATATAAAAAATATGAATGTAACGAACAAAAAGATTTAAGATAATGCAAAAAAAAATGAAGAAAAAACAACGAATATTTATAAATATCTACCAGAAATAATATATTAAAATTAAAAAATTGTGCAATTATTCGTGCTCCATTAGAATTGCTTAGATAATATTCCACAAAAAAAAAATGCTTCTCATATTACCCCAATCAATATCGCAATTTCTATTTGACTTAGTATTATTTTGTCTACGTGAAATTATTTGCAAAACACCTTTTGTATTTTTAAAGAGATGCAACATACCTTAATTTTAATTATACTTATTTCATTTAAATTGTCCAAATTACACGCTTTTTAAAAGCAAACATCAACACTCTGGAAAACTCCTTCAAAACATTTGTTCACTTGTTCTCGAAAAGCAATAAGAAAGCACAAATTTGATTAAAATAGTGAATGAAAAAGTGGAAGCCATATTATGTAGCACATAATATGGCTTTTTTTGTCTAAAAATGTAATAACTATGAAAAAAATTGCAATTTTCCACATAATCCTATTTCCCACTTTAACTTACAAAAAAATTACAATTTCCCAAATTACCCCATTTCCCACATTACCGCAGTCTCCCCTAATGTTAATAATGGAATTATAATTTTGTTTGCATAATGCTACAAACTTATATGTGATGTCTGAATAATTAACTTTGTAAGGCGTTTTTTTTTAGAAACTATTTGTTATAAATTTGTACACTCAAAATAAAAAGTCTGCTATTAAAGCAAACTCTGACTGCTAAATTTAAGCACACTTTAATTTGCATTTACAGCATACTTTTATCTGCAATAGCGAACTGTTTGCTGGGAATCTTAGTTCTGCTAGTGATCAAGATCGAGCTAGTGTCACTGGTGTGCATATTGCTAGTGTAGCTAACCTGCACTAGATGGCGCGATATTCCCGAGACGCTGCAGCTAAATGTGTCTATAATTCGTAGACTCTTATTCGACAACATGTTTTTTTAAAAGTGGTATTTCTTATACGTAATAATAATGCACGCATGCAAGAGTGGAATAGTGAATTAAAGGTAGAATAAAAATATGAGATAAATAAAAAAAATTAAATAAAAATAATAAAAAAATAAAAAATAATAATATAAAAATAAAAAATGTATATCAGAAATAAAAAAATATTAAAATACAAAAAAATATATTTTTTTAATTTTCTTTTTTTAGTAATTGGAGTTAACAGCCAAAAAAAATTGTTAAAATAGCTAAAATTGTTTGCTCCAATAGTATAAAAAAAGTTCACTGAAACAGCAAACTGTCATTTGCTGTTTCAGCAGAATCCGGCGCTTTCCTCTTTTCAGCAAACATTTTTGCAATATTAGCAACCTTTTTTGCTACTGTTACAGACATTTTATTTTGAGTATATTAATCATCTTTGAACGATCATTCATAATATTAATGAGATTTTTGTTAAAAAAAATTAAGTAGAATATAAATAATATGATTTAATATTCAAATTAATTTTTAATTGTATGTTTTATTTATATTCCGCGCATAGTGTTGTTTATCGCCTAATTAATAATATCGAAATCCATAAAGCATACAAATTATCATTTTAAATTTAAATCGTATAGCCCAACTGAATCACTAGCCATAACCATTTAGATAATAATAAAAATACAAAAACAATTTGTACATATAATAAAAATTTACAAATAAATACCGCACACAAAAAAAAACAATTTCTATAAATAGCACAACACAAACTGATGTCTCGGTGTCTTGTGTGCCTATCGCAGCGCCACGTCCACAAGTCAGGATGGCCGAGCGGTCTAAGGCGCCAGACTCAAGTGTGAAAACTTGCCTACTATGAACTGGGTTCCAAATACAGAGCATTCTGGTCCTCTCTGAGGGCGTGGGTTCAAATCCCACTTCTGACAAATCTTTTTTTTTTTTAAATTATTTTTATTTTTTTAATTTTTGTAATTTTTAATATAATAAATAGTTTGTCGTATGCATTTTTATTTAAGTTTTTAACTCATTTGCTTTATTTAAATTTGAAAACAAAATTACGAAAAATTATTTCAATTTATTTTTAGTGTCAATGTCAACGAGTTATTGTTGCTGCAATTACACTTTGTTAACTGGTTTAATTAGCTATGCAATTTCCAGCGTTCAGTTAACACTATAAAAGGCTATAAAAAAGTCTATAAATTTATAAAAACCAACTTATTAAATAAAAGTAACTAAACAAAACAATTTGAATTTAATTAAGTATTTTTCCGGAGCTCATTTTTTGTATAACTTATGGTATTTAATTTATAAAATAGCATTTGTCAAGGTCGTTTTTAACTAGCAGTTAAAGTTAATTTAACCGTAGTATTAAATAATACCATTATTTTAAATTGAAAATAAAGAAATATTAGTTCTTTAGAATAAAGAGTTTTTGTATATTATTTCATTTAAATATTCAATCAACACATCTTTGTTTTACCCACGTACACTCATTCAGCATCTACTAACACACATTCCCACATAACTATTTTAATTTATTTAAAATATTCGAAATTCCATTAATTTTATTAAACAAAAAAAAAATAAGAAGCAGAAAAAAACCAAACCCAAAAGATGTCAACACTCGCCAAACTTTAATGTTGCATCGCCACATTCGCTCGCTCTCCCCGAGTTCATTTACCCAATGAACTTCACATACCGCATATAAATACGAAACAAAAAATCAATAGAACATAACCCAACAAACAAATATATACGGTTATATTTTGACATTTGTTCGAATTTCATATACAATATGTATAAACCCGGTTCTGAATTCAATACGTTTGCTTTGTCTTAAAGATTTGAATTTGTTTGAAAAACTCATTTTTTTGTATTGAGACATCGAGTTTAAAACCGTTTGTTTACAAATTTCACATAAATTTCGATCGAAAGCCGGAAAAAAGTTTAATTTAACATATTTTAAACATACAAATGTTGTCATTATTAACACGCTAAAATCTGCATGCAGGCAACATATTAATATTTTAAGCAGAAATTTTATGACTTTATTTGGCTGTTACTTTTAAATCAAAACTTTTAAAATTATTTTAGTATTCATTTCATAACTTATGGTTATATATTATTGTAAACATATTTATTTTAAAAGTCTACCAAAAAAAAAAATTGTAGCAAACATAATAAGTTGCCTGCAAAATAGATTTAAATTTTTGTATAATTTTGTATATTTTTATATTCCTTCAAATTTTTAATATCTTAAACAAAATACCGCATATTTATCTCCAACAGTATAAAATTCAAATCATTTCCTTCGAAATTTGATTTAAAATTTGAATAAAAAAATAAAAATGTTGAAATCTGACATCAAAAATTGCTCTGACTTAATTTTAAAACAAATTTTTCTTGACACACAAATTATTTTTTTTCGCTAATCATCTTCTCCGGCCCAAAACTGCTTCAAAACAGTATTTAACCAACCAATTCTTCACTGGACAATTAATGCACGAAGCATTAGTTATTTTCCGGACAATTGTTTTCCGAGTCAAATTTAATTCCGAAAAATTGTTCTCTGAAACAATTCCATAAAAATTCTTCACCCAAAATTCGTTTGCAAGTTAATTCTACTCGTACAATTTGTCTCTTAAAATTCTTCACCAAAAAACTGAAAAAAAACTTTAGGAAACTCACAACTTTTATATTAATAACATAATTCGCTCTATGAAGAATTAATTGAAAATTCGTGCAAATTACTATTTTTTTAAATAAATCCGTAAAGAACGTAAATTAATAACAAAAACTTTTATGCAGGGTGTTTATGAAATGCGTATTACTGGCTAGTAATACGCATTTCTTAAGAAGAAATTTGGTTATACAATATAATCTGTTTATAAATGAATATCAAATTTTCACTCATGTTTTAGACTATTAATTTACTTTTCCAATGGTGTATGATATCTTTGAATCCCATTATCAAAATTACCAGTATTTTATAGATCAATTCATGGTGCTAAATGGCATGTTTACTCAACGTTCTCAGTCTGACATGACTCGGAGACCTTCGATGCCTCGAAGCTTTCTCGAATAACTTCAATAAAAAAGTTCGATCTCGTTACTCTATCGATTCTAACTTAGGTTCAAAATGTTCGTACATTCAAAACAAGATACGATAATTAAACATTTATCAAATCGATATCGCAATATTTTTCGTAGCAATCTCGAACTTTTTTCATTATACCCTACACTAAAAGTGAAAGGGTATATTCAGTTTGGTACGCCGTTTGTAACACCCATAAGGAAGCATCTCCGGTATGGAAAAGTATATATATTCTTGATCAGCATGACCTCCTGAGTCGATTTAGCGTCTGTCTGTCCGTCTGTCTGTCCGTCTGTCCGTCCGTCCGTCCGTCCGTCTGTCCGTCTGTCTGTCTGTCTGTCTGTCTGTCTGTCTGTCTGTCTGTCTGTCTGTCTGTCTGTCTGTCTGTCTGTCTGTCTGTCCGTCTGTCTGTCCGTCTGTCCGTCTGTCTGTCCGTCTGTCTGTTGAAATCACGACTACAGAAAAAATAGAAGAGCTAGAGCAATGAAACTTTAGATTTAGATTACTTATATATCTAAGCTGTCGGTCTATTGCGACCTGAGAACCGACCACTTATGTTCAAATACCGCATATAAAATTTATATCTACAGATCAATTTTACTGTATACGTGCTTAGGAAAACTTTTTTTGGTCAAATATATATTGACTCATGCTCAAATACATGAAAATAATGGTTAGCCCGACTATAATTTTGATAATCCTAACTATCATACTAAAACCTACTTTAAAATTTCCCATGTTATCTAACCTTCCCAACTGGTTTTTGTCTTCGATAATGTTCTGATTTCCATGTAGGTCCAATTTGACGCTCGATATCGTTACGGGTTCCTACTTAAATGACGGATTTTTTCAAAACATACACACAGAAAAATCCCATTTTGGCATGAGGTTGGTAGAATGAAAAAGTTAGTTGTACCAACTAACTTCATTCGGTTAAATCGAATGGTTTACAAATTTACTGGCAGAGCTGCCATATTAGCCTATACAAATGAAATATTAGTCTCACTCCTAATGGCTATATCTGTACTAAATTTTTATTAACTGTTCGAAATTGGTTGCAGTACAAACAACAACTTTTTTTATTTTGAAAATTACAACCGACTAAGCGGTTGAGAGAACCGAAAAAGTTGGTTGGGCAAAGAGTTGGTTGGCGCAACAAATCTCTATTCTGTGTGTATTTACATTTTTGATAATGTATAATGAGACGAAAACTAGAATGATATGAATGTTTTTGTCAATATATATATCGAGTTGATATCGAAAAGGTTCTATGTACGATAAACGAATTTAGTTTTTTCAGAATATTTAGTTTTTAAATAAAAAAAATATAAGGAACACTATATTCAAAAATAAAATATGTTTTTATCACAAAATATATCATTTTTATAACGAATTTAAAAATTATTGTCAACTAGTTTGCAGGGTAAGTACAATAAACAAAATTATCTAAAAGAAAAATGTTTCCTCAATTAACGAATGTTGTTTGCTGGGTTATTTGCTTTTGTGTGTTAGTGTTGTTGGGTATTTTTCTGCGGTCGGCAACCATATAAAGACAACACACAGACAACAGCAACAAAAATTGAGGTAACAAAAAAAAAAGCACAACAACAATAAGAACAACATGACATGTAGTGACAAATGACAATGTTTAACAAATGCTGTTGTTGTTTTTAGCATTTTGGCTGATTCAAGTTAAGTTGTTAAACGACTTTTAACAATAAAAATAAAAACAAAAAATCAACAAAACAAAAACTCAACTTAACTGAAATGAATGAAATGAACTGAGCAACAAATCAACGAACTTGCTTGACAAGCATGTGGTTGCAAGCAGCATGTTGCTGATATTATTATTGTTGTTGTTGTGATACGAGTGCTTTGTCAATGAACTTGACTTGATTTTTTTACTTAAGTGAATCGCTCATTGAATTATTTGATTTCATTAAGTGTGTTGATAACTAAATGTTCAGGAGAAGAAAAAAATCAAACAAAAAATATCAAAGTTTTATTGAACTCTCAAGTTTTTCGTTTAATTCTTGACGTTTATTGATTTTTTTTTTGGTAAAGTATAAAGTACAAGTTTTAATATGATAAAATTAGAACAAGTCGATCGATAAATTGAACTTGTCGCGAACTTTAATAAAATTCACAATTTTTTTGTATTGTTTTTATTTAAGTTGGTTTTTTTTCAATAGAAATGAACACGAACTGAAATCATTAAATTTTAAAAAAGAAATACCGCAACCAATATCATTATGGAAATAACATAAGTAACACAATATCCAAAAACAATAAAAAATGACTTCTATTTTTTAAAATAGTACGAACTAAAAAATATTCATTTTAGTAAAATATATTTTAAATATTTATTTATTTTTAATATTATTAATCAGAATAATTTGTTGTGCTTAAATTACACTACACAACAGCCATTCTGCGCCGCAGTCAAGGTAATTTTTGTAGTATGTAAAATGACGCCCCTATTCCAAAAATATGGTTTAATAATGTTTCTTTGGATAGGTTTACAAAATATGGGCCAATAACTTTTGGACCGAGCTTTCATAAAGGTGCAAATATCTCGCGTTCTAAATAACACATATGATCAAATGTTGTATCGAATGAAAGTTAATTGAATATCGAATAAACATTTCTTTGAACATTTTTAAATTGGTTCATTAATTTAAGAGAACTCGAAAAGAGAACTTGAAAAAAAAATTTTTTTCAACAAAAATTTAAGAAAAATTCATTTAAAAAAATGGAATAAAAATCGAGAAAGTAAGATGATACACAAATTTTAATTTTTCAATATTAGTTCACACTCCGTCGAAGAAATTGAGCTATAAATGACAAAAATATATGGGTAACATTTGAGGATAAAAAAAGTTATGTGAAAGCAATATAATTGAGTGCTATACAAATAGGCATAAAAATAAAAATAAAAAATGTGAGCGAATCACGATTATTTTTTGAGCAACTATTGATAGATGATTGCTTGTAATTAATTTTAAATTTTATAACTTTATCTTTAATACTTAACGAGATATGTGATCCTAAAAAGAAAACCCATATTTCGTAGTGGGTGTAGTAGATTACGTTGACTAAATCGACTAATTTTCGAACTTTGAATTACTATTCTTCTAAAATATATTGAAAATAAATTTCACATTATTCGGAATAGCAGTTTTAAAGTTATCGTGTATAGGCGGACAGACAGACGCTCATATCTAAATCGACTCGGAAAGTGATGTTGACCAAAAAAATATATACTTTTTCATACCAGTCACGCATATATTTTATAACTTATATTTTATAACTTGTAACCCATGGGTATTGGGTATAACCATATTATGCGATTTTTTTTAGTTAATACCCAATTGTAATGCTTTCACATGATTTTTTCTGTTCTCAAAACGTATCCATAGATTTTTATTATTTTTACATCATTTTCTTTAGAAATGTACAGGCTAATTTAGCAATATTACAAACTGTGCATCATCTTGCGTTTTTAAATTTTCGCAATTTTTTATATGCATTTTTTAATAAAATTTTGGTCGACAAAACTTACATTTTTCGATTTCTTCTGTAGAGTTATCTTAAACCAGTAAGCCAATTCCAAACTATTGTAAGAAATGTTTATTGAATATTTAATTATCTTTCATTCGATATAACAATTAAGTTTATGGGTTTTATTAAACGCGAGCTATTTACAAATATATGTGACCACCTTTTTGAAAGCTCAGTACAAAAGTTATTGCCCAAAATCTCGTAAACCTATCCGTAGAAAATTTTTTAATTCATATATTCAAATTCTGCGAGTCATTTCCAATAATACAAAAATAATGGAATTTACTGCGCAAACTTTTTTTCTCATTTTGTTATGTAGTGTTATTCATAGAGATTCCAACACATTCTGAAACCAGTAGAATTCCGCCTTACATAAATGCATTACTTTAAATACTCAGTACCTCGCAAGAGTCTTATAAAATAAAAAAAAATTTAATCGAATTTGATTTCATCTGCTGTTCATTTCTACTATACTAAAATATTTGTTTGTTTCTGTTTTGCTTTTGTTATTTTTAGATTGACTTTGTTTATTGGTTTAATTGATATTTTTTCTTCTTAATTTGTTTTTGTGTTTTTGAATTTTTCTTTTGAGTTATTGCTTTTGGTGTTTTGGTTTTGTCTTTTTTTCTTTTGTTTTTGCTTTATGTATGTTTTTGTTTTTGTGTTTTTTTTTCTTTTTGTTTTGGGCTTTTCTTTAGATTTTGTTTTTATTATTTTTTTTGTTCTTGTGTTTTTGCTTTTCTTTTTGTGTATTTGCTTTTATATTTGTTTTTAATTTTTTATGTTTGCTTTTGTTTTTTATTTTGTTTTAGGGTTTTAGGTTTTGTTTTATGTTTTTTTTCTATTTTTGTTTTGTCTTTTTCCATTGTTTTGTGATATTGATTTTGTTTTTGTATTCTAGATTTTGTTGTTGCTTTTGTTTTAGTTTTATTATATTTGCTTTGGCTCTTGTTCTTATTGTTTTGTGTTTTGCTTTCGATTTTTTTTTTGTTTTTGCTTTTCTTTAATTTAATTTAAAATCTTATTTTTTATTCTAAAGTGTTATTAAATATATATTATCACAAAAATACTATTAAAACCCCATCAAATTTAAATAATTTATCTTTTTCAATATATGTAAAGATCCCTTATTTCCTCTGCAATTAAAACATATGATTTTTGTCATCCCATATATAATTTATGCACTTCAAACAACCCACAGTAATTAATAAAACAACTCTTAAATACATTAATTTGATAAACGTTAATTGCTAAAAAAAGACAGCGCATTTTTTATTTTATTTGTCTCTTTGTAGCTACTCATTCAACTGCATCTTTGTTGTCATAATTAAACTTGCACTTTTGCATTTAATCAACTCAATTATAATTGAATGCCTTGCGTCTGTCGTCCGTCTATCGCCCGTCTGTCTGTTACGTATATCTGGTTGCATTTGCAATTGAAAGCAACATTTGTACCTCGCCGATACAAAAGTATCTCACAGTTGCGGTGTAACATTATTACAGCGTCAACTGTTTGCATAACGCATTAAATGCAATACTCGTAAAATAACCAGACGACAGACAGACAAACATAGTCATGAAGATACAGCAACAGCAGCCCATGAAGAATTATTCTCACTCGACGCTTCATTCGATGTTGCAGTTCGTAGTTGTTAAATATTCATATCTATAATCGATTGCAGTTCATGTGTTGCCAATTATAATGACATTTACAGCAGACTCGATTCGACTCGACTCAACTCAATTCGAATCGACTCTCGACATCAATGATTCTACTATGATAACATAATGTATGTGAGTGGGGTTAAAACGATGATGGCTTTTGGGAAATTTATGGTTTATTTATATATAGTAATAACAGAAAAGTCTCGTTGAAATATGATTATAACAAAGTGGAGTCAATTTCAATGTGTGCAAAAGCAAATAAATATATTTTATTATAAATTAAGTAAAAAATATCAAATGGAACTTATTACACGGATAGAAAAGATTTGTTTGAATATGCTTTGAAATGTAAACATCAATATGTTTACATGTAAATATAATGTTTTCACATTCAAACATAGATATGTTTGCAATAATGCCGAATATTATTTATGCTGAACATAAATATGTTTGAACGAAAACAAAAATTTGTTTGGCTGTCATTATAATAAGGTTTTTCAATGCAATAATACTTTTGTTTGCATAAAGCTCTAAAGATATATGTAATGACTGCAAAATTATGTTTGGGAGCGATCTTTTTTTGTAGCGTGTTTGGAACTTATTAGAATTTGAAGTACTAAGGATGTGTGCGAATTCGACTAAATTGCTAACTAAACTAAATTGAAGGGCTTTTCATTCGATTGCCATTCGGTAACCGGTAATTGTTAAAGTCCATAATCGATCGATTATCAATTGTCAGTTTGCTGTCATCCAATTTAGTTCACTTTAGTCTGCTTAAAAATTTGCTAAATTGAAAAGTCGAACACTGCATTACCGACAAAATTTAGTTTAGTCAGCAATTTAGTCGAATTCGCAAACACCCTAAATACTAATTGAAATTTGAAATATTTTTGTACGGTTTTTCTTTTACACCTCATTTACAATACTGAAACTAGAATCTTTATTAACATTAATTACAAATTTTCATAACTCTTTAAAGATTTTTTAAAAACTTTTTTTTTTTTTTTTTTTTGAAAATTTTTGAATTTTGTTTGTCTATATCTCGTGAACGACATTTTGTCGTACAAATATCGTAGGTTTATTCATGGAGTTTAGTACGGATTGAGGTTCTCTATCGGTTCGATTAGGCATAATTCTAGTAACGAGAAAACTTTATTATTTCGTTATAGTACACTTTGAAATAAATACTATAAAATCAATAGTTTTTGGCTATTAATCTTAGTCAATAGGATAAATTATTCTTTTAATAGGTAAAACCCATTAAAAACTACAAAATACTATTAAAACCTATTAATTTTTTTTTGTATTTATATGTAAATATTTATTTTTTGTATAATGTTGAATTAATAACTGTCCAATTAACCAATTTTAATAGGATATTTTCTGAGTGTATGACTCGGATTTTAATGAACTTAAAAGACTATTAAAATTACCATTAAAATGACCCAAAAACAGACTGTAAAAGCCAGTATGTAAATATTTATATAAATATTTTTGAAAATAAATGCATTTGTAGTAATATTTTAACTTATGTAGTTAACTAAATAAAAATAGTCTTTTTTGAGAGAATACATATTTTTGAATTTTAAATAAATGCATAATGTAGTGTATTAAATTTAATATTCAGTTCTAATTATAGCAGATGTAATAATTTATCTACATACATCAGAACATTTAAATACAGACAAATTTAGTTATTTTATTACAAATGTATTAAAATGTTGTTTAGAAATGCAGTCAAATAATGTAGTTATTTTCCATACACAAATTTTTTTCAATATAATAAAAACATCAATGTAGTAAAAACAAATATATTTAATTTGAACAGAAATACATATGTATTTATTTTGAAGACATTTTTATTTATTTTGAAGACATTTTTATTTATTTTGAATACATTTCTTAATGTTCCACTTTGCCACTGACGAGAGACGCGTACTTAAATGCAGCAATGTTTTTTATAGCATATTTTCTTTTTTTTTTAATTTAAAATTCAACTAAAACAAGAGCTATTTACTAATCTGCGATGCCACATTTTTGGTTTCAACTCCATTACACGGTTGCAAATTAAGAAGACAAAAATAGTACTAAAAACTAAGTCCAAAGACCAAACATGTCACTAATCTTCTTCACCATTGAATTTTAGAAATCTAGAAATAATGATAAATGTTTAAAACATTTAAAAGAAATGACTTAAAAACCAAAAAAAAATTACAAAAATGACATGTCATCAAAATCCGAGCTATGATAATACAGATACGAGAATCACAACCGAGATCGAATTAATTCTTCGACATCTCGAAACAGTCTCGATGCGATATCAAATCGAAGGGCAGACTGGGTTCTTAATAAATATATTGAGAATTATTTTAGAAGTTTACACACAAAATTCAATGATCGAAATGAGCGATTTCACACTAAATCGACTAAAAAATGATTTGTTGTAAAGCTTTACATTGTAGATTTTGACTAAATTTTAGAATATGCCAGCCTGTCATGTCTCGGACACCTTCGATGCCTCGAAGCTTTCTCGAATAACTTCGATCTCGTTTCATTATCGATTCTAATTTTTAGAAATGTTCGTACATTCAAATTTTTTGACAAGATACGATATTTCAAATCGATATCGTAATATTTTTCGCAGCAATCTCGAACTTTGATCATTTTTTCTTCGATAACGTTCCAATTTTTCGTATCGAGAAAACTCCGACAGAACGTTTCGATATCTACCTACCATCTACGTCCAATTTGACGCTCGATATCGTTACGAGCACGGGTTCGGTATCGTGTGATTTCTCCATCTACTCGCATTGATCTCGTAACGATGTCGATAAGAATGGCATACTGGGATGAACATCAATTTCTTATTTTCGTTGCATATAATGCTCAATTATTTTATACCACTCGAACAAAAATAATGTTTACTGTCCGCCCATAAAAATTAACATGGATTTATTTATTGCTGATCTTCAAAGTTTTCGGCTCAACACACAGAATAGAGATTTGTTGCGCCAACCAATTCTTTGCCAACCAACTTATTCGGTTCTCTCAACCGCTTAGTCGGTTGTTATTGTCAAAATAAAAAGAGTTGTAGTTTGTACTACAACCAATTTCGAACTGTTTTAGAACAATTTAGTACATATTTAGTACCATTAGGATTGTGTATATACTAACATTTCAAGTGTATAAACTAATATGGCAGTTCTGCCATCAAGTTTGTAAACCATTCGATTTAACCGAATAAAGTTAGTTGATACAACTAATATTTTCATTCTTTCAACCTCATGCCAAAAGAGGATTTTTCTGTGTGTACTATTAAACATTCGTGGATTGGTCCGTTAACAATAAGTCATGCAAAATTTACATTTTGTCTGAAAAAATTAAACGGTAAGCCTGTTTTTGTAATAAAAATTACCACATAGAAGAGAACTACATGAGAAATGTATGAACATTTTTACTTAGAGTCGACATAATTGGTTTGATCATAATTTTATTCGCAAATGTCATTTTCGAACTTTGTCTTAAAAATTCATTGATATTATTTACTAAACAAATACCAAAACAAATTTTGAATATTGCTCATCCATTAAGCTATACAAATATATAAACAGTTGTTTTTAATAATTATTTGTAAAAATGTTCAAGGTCACATTCCATATTTCACAGATATTTATTTTGTTGATATTTTGCTCCTATCAGTGTTTTTGTATTTATTTGTTTTGTAAATTTATGCCAGTTTGTGTTCAATAAAATTTGTATACTAAATAACCGAATACACAATGGTTTATTTACAATATTTTTTGTTAGTCGATATTTTGTTTACGCCTGGTTTATGCATGTTCTGATGCCTTTCATTAGGAAAAACCCACTATGTTCGATTTAGATGAAACACGAAAAATGGTAAAGACAGTTATGACATAATTTGTAGAATTTTTTTTTTTGAATTGATTTTATATTTATAAAATACATTTAAAAAACTATGTATAGAACAATGAGTTTATTGCATTTTTATAATTGATTTTGTATTGATTTTATAATTGATTCTGACTTACCATACATACTCTTTTTTATTGTGCTAAATATAATAAAAGAAATAAAATATATGTGCACAGATAGAAAAGATTTGTTTGAATATGTTTGAATGTAATTAAAAAGTAATACGAAATTACCATACATGTATTAGGAATGAAGTGTAATTAAATTATAATCGAAATTGAATTTATTTTTGTTCACGAGTAAACATTATTATATTGTCCAGCAGAATCTGTTAAATTTACCATACATATGTTACAATACCAATATAAAATTTTAATTGCATTTGAATAAACTGTTTCTTGGAATTTGCTTGGTTAAAACAATGTTTCGAAACACAGAAAATGCTAATCAAATCTAAATACAACGTATGTTCGCCACGCTCGTCTTAATTCGATAATTTATCGACTGACGAAGTTGGCAACGTTGTGCAGCATTTTCTACCTACACCATCTTTTGCCATCGTTTGAACATATTGATGTTTATAACAAACAAAAAAGAAATTGAATTTAAATAAGTGCATTCTTGCAACATTCTTCTTGCGTACGTGTCTTTTGTTGTTCGTTGAGAAAACGCGTTCGCGTCGGTAATAATTTTGTTATTTGTAAATTAAATAAATATATAAATTGTGTTATAAAAAGTACTGATAGTAACAGAGTATAATATAGTGCAATATATAATTTCTGAGACTAATGTGAAAAAACCACAAATAAAAATCAGTGTTTCGATTTTCAAACCGAATTTGGCATGTTTTTTTACAAAAGCCTCCGTGTAGTCCTTGCCGACGCTATGTGCTGTACTCAGACCATCTGTAACTGTTCCAAATATAAAGCGAGCCTGGATCGTCTGGTTTAGCGTCTGCAGGTGCAATTGTGCATTCATTGATGCTGTCACTTGTACTTGCAGTTTTAAACCAATTATTTATTTATGCATTTAAAAATTTGTATATGAATTCTATTATTATAATTTTCCACTCAGCATGTTTAAAGATTTTTAATAAAAATAAATAAAAAAAACAACATTTTATTTTTATTTTATTTTCAGGAACTTTTCCAAAAATATTTAAATATGTTTCTATGCAAACATACTACTTTTTGTACTGAAACAACTGATATGTTTCACTGGAAACATATTTATATTCAGGTCTTTCAAAATCATGTTTTAATTTGAACATATTTATGTTTCGGTTCAAATATTTATTTTGTTTGGATGTAGTAATTATTATGTTTCAATTAGAACATACACCATTTTAAGGGGAAACATTAAAATGTTTCCGTGATATTATAATGTTAGTCAGAGCTCATTACAACACTGTTCAAGCCGCAATACAACCCTGTTTACAAATGATTTATCAGTCAATTATATATTATGTTTACATAAAATTCCAAACATACATGTTAATGCCTGCAAAATTATGTTTGGGAGAGCCCTTTTTTTGTGCAGCGTGTGAAAAAACAAAATGCATACGTTTAAAAAGAAAATCGGTTGCTACAACAAATAATAGCATAGACATAGACAAATCGTTTAATATTTCATATAGACAATACTAAAACCTATTCAATTTTGGTTATAAGAAACGTATTTTTAGATTTAGATTTAGAAAAGAATTGTCACAGAATTTAAAACCAAAAATCCAAAATTTAAAACCAATAAAAACACACGAGATATCTGCGAATAATAAAAGATATTTATTTAATATTTGTTTACACCACATTCCCTCAATATTTTCGTCTTATTTTCCTCAATAATATTTTCCCTCTATAACTATTTAGTTAATAAAAATAAGTAGTTCATAACAATTTAATGCTTCTAATAAATTCAAGACTCTATCAGCATTTCTGAGGTAAACAATGAGTTACATACAAAAAACGTCACAATTGCATATTGATGATTGTGGCACAGAAACAATAAAAATAAGCGTAATAAAAAAACCAATGATTTACTAGCACGATAGTAATTTGTAGCAGATCACGACTTCATTTGAGTTCAATTCGATGCGTTTTGCTTGAGATTTATGTGAAACCGTAACCATTTCGAATCAAATCGATGGCGAACGAAATTATAAAATTCAAAACTACATTGGGAAAACTGAGAGGTGTAAAGCGAGTTGGTTTTATGGCTTAATGCATTAAATAATATTGGTGATATGGAGTATTTTGTTAGGTAAATTGTAGTAAATTGTTTACTATTAGAATAAATTGTGAAAAACAATTCATGATATTATTTAGGGATGTTATACACCCAGAAAAAAATACTATATAAATAATAGTTTTTTACTATTAAAAATAGTCAAAAGGATAAATTATTATTTTAATCGGAAAATACCATTAAATACTAGAAAATACCATGACATTGCCATTGAGTTTATATGAAAAGATTTATTTTTTGTATACTATTAAGTTTAGTTTATATGAAAAGATTTATTTTTTGTATACTATTAAATCAATAATTGTCCTATTGACCAATTTTAATGGGATTTGAGGGAACTTTTTTCTGGGTGCGGTAAAATAATTTTTAAAAATTTTATTTAAAATGCTTTTTAAATTATTTATTGTGTTCTTAAAACATTCTGTTTTTGTTTTCTACAATTAGTGGTTTTTATTTTAGTACTGTCTTAAAAGTACAGAACCACATGTTTTCCTGCTCATTTCTGACGGATGATCCATCAACGTTAAACCCCGTATGATTGCTCTTCTTTGCACATTCTTGACGTTTGTAATTTTTGTTTCCTTATTATTTCTTCTTTTTACTTAATACCACAAAAACTGTTAAACTCAGACCTCATCAATTATAATATAGTAGTTTTTTTTTGTATATGCGCAATTATTGCATGTTTTTATGGTATCATCTTCTACTTTTTTTTGCAGTTGTGGCGCTCAAAAAATGTATATTGCAGTTATACTCAAAAAATAAAAATAAAAAGAAATAGGTGGATAAAAAATAAAAATAGTTCAAGAAAGTATGTTAAAATGTCAAACGAACACAAACAAATGTCAAAAGTGTCCGATGAGTGAGTACAGCATATGAACGTATGAGACACTGACACTGATGATGAATGTGGAGCAAAATGTGGCGCCAACTAATTGCAAATTTTCATTTAAAGCTGGATGATTAAGTGGGATAAAATGATATGTACTAATATGATAATGTCCAGTGTTGGAGATATAAATTGTATGATATGTGGTTTAAGTTCCTGTATGAAGGATTCATCTATTTGAAACTTAATATTTAACTTTTAAATATACAGAAAAAAATTTACATCATATTAATGAATTCCGTTCTTCAAACAATGATTCATTGTTTTGAAGAACCGTTCTTAATATTATGGCTAACGACATCAATATTATGAATTCATAATCTATTTGATAAATGACCGAAAAGTGTTCTTCAATATGATGAAGTGTATGTGCAGAATACGTTGCATCATATTAATGAACAAATACATAAAATCAACATATATGCACATCATATTGAAGAATGTTGTTTATTAAACCAAATTTCAATCAAAATATTTATTTTTCGTTAATTTTTTGCTAAACTTATCAATTCTCAAGAAGTTCTCATACGTTATTTCTCATATAATGCTTGTTAGACATGAATAAATTAGTAAAATGTTTTGTAACATATTTATTTATAATTACAACTTTTTATTAATAAAAAATATATTTAAAAAACATATTTTTTTTTTTGAAAAGAAGAATATATACAAATGTTTAAACAATGTGTTTTTTTTTTTGAAAAATTAAAATACAATTCAGTGAGAGAAATCATCTATATGATGAAACTGAAAAAAATCATAATACATATGAATAAAATCATTATATAGAAGTTTTGTTTTCTGAGTGATTGCGCATGAAAATTTCTGAAATGAACTCACGAACTGCATACCTGATGACGTATAGAATTTATAATAAACTGTTTTTCCTATTAAGGTGTTTAATAATTTCTTTTAATTTTTTGACTAAAACATAAAACAAAATTTTGGGGTATATTCCAGCTATCGATCAAATTCCGATCGAATATAATATGAAAATTTGTAAACACACATTTTATAATTCCGTACAAGTGATCGTTTTTCCAATGAATTCAATCCGTTTCCTTCGACTTGAACGATTTGAATTCGAAACCAGTTGGGAAGGTAAGATCACATGGGAAATTTTAAAGTAGGGATATGTTATAGTAGGTGTTATTATAATAGTTAAGATTATCAAAGTTATAGTCGGTCTAAGCCGACGAACATTATTTTCATGTATCGGGCGAACATTATTTTCATGTATTTGAGCATGAAGTCAATATATATTTGACCAAAAAAAGTTTACCTGAACACGTATACAGTAAAATTCATCAGTAGATGTGTTTTATATGATAAATTTGAACATAAGTGGTCGGTTAACAGGTCATAATGGACTGCTCATGCCCATTTTCACTGACAGACAGCGTAGATATATAAGTTATCTAAATTAGGAGTTTCATTTATTTTGCTCTTCTAGTTTTTCTGTAATCGTGATTTCAAAAGACAGACAGACGGACATCGCTAAATCGACTCAGGAGGTCATGCTGATCAAGAATATTTATACTTTTCCTTACCGGAGATGCTTCCTTCTGGGTATTACAAACGGCTTACCAAACTGAATATACCCTTTCACTCTTAGTGTAGGGTATAAAAATATTTTATATTAAGGATGTGTGCGAGTTTGTCAAAATTTGAAACAAAACTAAGTTTTGTCGGTAATGCAGTGTTTACTATTCAATTTAGCAATTTATCGAGGAATCTAAATTTAACTAAATTGGATGACAGACAACAGATTCTCCATTGATTACCGATTTTACCTAATTTTCATTGTCGAATAGAGTGAAAACCCCATAAATTAGTTTGGTCTTCAAATTTAGACAAAGTCGCATACACCCTAAAGCGTCCAATTCAAAAAGTTCGTTTACAAATTTCATATTTATTTTAGTTTCCTTGCGATAACCGTATCGATCTGATGCTAAACAGTTAAAAAACTGACAATAAGACTATAGCAGCATATAGTGCTTTTTGTGTTTCGTGTTACATATTAAGATTTTGAGTACTTTATTTGCTGCACTACACTACTCTAAAACTTCAACATTTTTCCGACACAAATTTTTCATAAATAATAGAAAAATGTCAAGAATGTCACAACAGACGTAGTACTATACGAAAAAGCTGACAGTGATAGTAATACTATTGTTGTTGTTATTGTTGACTGACTGACAGAAAAAATGACAATGAAAAAAAACAGTAAAGATGGTATGAACTGCCTTCAGTGTAGTTAGATGGAGATAGAGATAGAGACACAATAATATGACTTGCTGCTGCTCCACATTCCGTTTTTAAAAAGCAGTGAATGTGTTAAAGTGCAAAAACATCTGCTTTTTCAGAGGCTGCTGCTGCTGTTGCTGCCATTTTATATCTGTTGGCAACAGAAAAAAAGCATGCAACATTTACAACATTGCATTGTTATTCGAATATTGCAGATATTTATATGACAACATTTTTTGTATTACGTATTCATTCCATGTACCGCTTGGTGTTTGTGGTTGTATTTTTATTATTTATGAATGAATAAATGTAAACTAGTAAATATTCATTAATGTCACAAAACTGTGCCATAGAAAACAAACTTCAAATGTTATATGCGAAAATAGTTATAGTGTTTTTCATTAAATATTTTATTGAATAGAATATTTTGTAAAACAGAAACATTTAAAATTCATTCCCGTGATAATTTTACAAAATGGATACGATATCGACACGAAAAATAACCAAAGTTCAAGATATCTTCGAACATATTACAATATCCATGTAATAAATGTTAAAATATCGTATCGTGTTCTTAATTTAAATGTACGAGAAATATTTAAAACTAAATATTCTACTCGATCGACGTTTTAATCGAATTTATATCGAAAAAATATCGTGGCATCGAAGGTCTTCAAGAAAGATTTTTTTTTAATTTAATAATTTCATTCATAAATATTCTAAATTATTTTCACAAACTACCAAATTCATCATATTTACTTAATTTTTTTTTACGAATTTTTCAAAAATAAAATTCGAAAAAGAAAAACATCAACAAAAAAATATCGAATAAAAAAATTGTAAAAAAATGATCCAAAAATGTTATTTGAAAAAAAAAAATCATATAAAAAAAATGTCCGAAAAAAATGTTATTCGAAAAAAATCTTTTGAAATATTTTTTTTTATTTTTTTTTATAAATATAACTTAAAGAGTTGTAACTACAAAGAAATACATTACAAACAATTTTACTAATTTATGCATGTCGAGCAAGTATTATAAAAGAAATAACAAGAACTACTTGGGAAGTATTTGAAAAAATTAAGCGAAAAATAAATATTTTGCTTGAAATTTGGTTTGATGAACAGCATTCTTTAATATGATGTACATATTTGTTGTATTTAATGTATTTGTTCATTAAAATGATGAAACGTATTCTCACTAACTGTTCATCATATTGAAGAACACTTTTTCGTTCATTCATCATATTGATAATGAGTTCATATCATTGATGTTTTGTAGTTATGAATATTATGAATTGATCTTCAATACAATGAATCATTGTTTGAAGAACGAATTTCATCAATATGAAGATGATTTATTTTTTCTATGAAGACTGGGCGTGAACAAAATAATTCAATATTTACACTGAATTGTAATACTTTATATCGACAAAATGAAACCAATTCCGATGTATTTTTTTGTTTTGTTAATTAGTCATGCGAACGTGCGATATTTGACAAGATTTTCAAGATCTATAAAATTGACAAGTTTCAAATATGGTCTCGACTACCGTAGAAGCAAGCGAAAGACTAACTCGAATCTATATGAATCTTTTCTCAATTGCCATAACCAATCCTTTTCCATCTCGCAATTATCGCTAATTATTATGCTGATGAATTAGATTTAATAATACAATTGATATCTGGTTTTCGATCTCAAACATTTACAAAATACAAAATTATTCTCAAATTTCATCTCAACTACTTTAGACAATATCGTTCTAGATCTCGTCTCAAATTTTGTAATCTCAAATAGATTGAGATCACTTATAATGATATGTTTAACTAATAATGATATGTTTAACGAGATTAAACGAGGTTTTTATGAAATATCGTAATGGTGTTCGAGAATTTACATATAAACTAATTCATCCTCGAATTTTTTCTCGACTACCGAACGCAATTTCGTTCTAGATCTTGTCACGAATTATGAGAAGAAACATGACCCAAGTTATGCGGAAATCAAGAAAATACTCAGCACACAAAAAACAAATTTCACCAAATACCAGTATTCAGTATGAATTCATCAATATGATGAATCCGGGTAGTTGGTGAAATTTTTGGTACATTTTTTTGTGTGTGATTCTCGCTGAAATTAGTCGTATGTGGAATAAAATCTTTATACACAGAAAAAAATTGTACAATATATTAAAGAATTCCGTTCTTCAAACCATGATTCATTGTATTGAAGAACCATTCATAATATTAATGACTAATGACATCAATGTTATGAATACGATCATAAGTCGAAAAAGTGTTCTTCAATATGATGAACTGTATGTGAAGAATACGTTTCATCATATTAATGAACAAGAACATAAAATACAACATATTTTAGTTCATATTGAAGAATACTGTTCATTAAACCAAATTTCAATCAAAATATTTATTTTTCGTTCATTTTTTGCCATACTTTCTCGACATGCATAAATTAATAAAATGTTTTATAATATATTTATTTATAATTTCAACTTTTTATTAATAAAATATATATAAAAAATACATTTACAAAAAAAAAATTGTTTGACATTTTTTTCTGTTATTTTTTAAATACAATTTTTACAGCAACGAATTATTTCTAAACATTTTTTTTTAGTAATATTTTTTTTTTATTCATAAATATTATGAACAAATTCATCAATATGACGATTCAAATTCATTGTATTGAATATTTCGTTGTTCACTATGATGTTTGATAGTACGAGTAATTTCATATATATAATGAATGTATTCATCAATATGTCATTTAATGAACAGTGGTCTCAATATCAATGATCTGGTAGTTGGTGAAAAAATTCATAATATTTATGAATAAATTCATCATATTGATGAATTGTGTTTTCTGTGTAGAAGTAGGAAAACCCTGTTAATGATGATATAGTAAAAATTATGTTTTTCACAATATATAGCCATCCGACTTTTCTAAGATTCAAAAAATATATTTAAACATAAAATAAAAAAAATGTATACAGAAAAAGTACAATTACAGAATATGCACAATTTTTTTTCTAAGCACACCAAAAAAACGATAATAAAAAGCCATCCAAGTTTTATCACAACTTCCGCCCAAGGCTTAATAGAAAGAAAATTAGCATCAAGTTTTTACCTTCAGAATAAAAGAAAAGAAATAACACACACACAATTTCAAGAAAGTTAAAGTTTAAAGTGGTAAAATACGCAATAACTTAGAAAAGTACAAACTAAATATGCAAAGGGTCGTTGGTAAATATTTGAAACAAATCTTAGCTCTGTAAAATTGCGTTAAAGTATGGCATGAATTGTTGCAACGAAAAGAAAAAAAAATAAAAGTTGCACAAAGTTTTATTTGGCAAATGATAATGAGTTGCTACAATTTTAAATAATAAAGGTAAAGGTGGCTAAAACAAAAATAAATAATTTGAAGTAAAAAAAAAGTTTCATTTTTAGAGACAAATACTACATCGAAAAAATTACTGTAGTAAATGATATTACATTTATGACTTTGTTTTGAAAAAATATGTAGGTCTACCACATTTTGTTAGTTTTTAAATACATCTGTATTTACTTTACTTAATTTTACTACACCATTGAACATTTTTATACCCTACACCTATGAGGTACAGGGTATATTAACTTTGTGCATATATTTTAACGCCCCTTAGGAGGCGTGTCCGGTAAAAGTATATATATTCTTGATCAGCATCACTAGCCGAGTCCGTTTAGCCATGTCCGTCTGTTTGTCTGTCTGTCTGTCTGTCTGTCTGTCTGTCTGTCTGTCTGTCCGTCTTGCTGTCCGAATACAGAAAACTTGAGAAATACTGATCAGAATGCGATAAAATTTCGTATTATTATATTATAGCCAAAAAAAGGAACTGAGTTTGAAAATGAGCCAAATCGGTCAACGGACACGCCCAACTCCCATACAAGTCACTTATATATAACTCTTTAGGAACTAATAACCCGAAAAGTATTCAAGATATAGGTATACAATTTAAAACGTATTGTTATAATTCATCTAAAAATATGTGGTCCAAAAATGGGCGTGATCCGCCCACTTTTTTTTATTATTTTCCGGGTTTTCATAGTGAACATTTTATCCGTAAATTATTAAAATCAAATCTATGAAATATTAGCCTTTCAAAATTTTAAATATAGACGTTGTCCGCCCAATTATGTTTCTATATTTTTTTATAAGTTTTTTATACTTTTATATATTTTTTTTTTAATTTATGGGGATATAAGACGTAAATTTCTGATATGTGAATAATATTCTGAGGGTGGGGAAGTTCCGTATAATTAAAATCTTTTAAATTAAGGTATGCAATTAAATATCCCACATTAATATCCAAAGGTGTAGGGTATTCCATCCGCCCGATGTGACCGAACTTACCCATGTGACCTAACTTTACCAAATCATTTCTCTACATATTGAACAAACTGTATTATGGTGTGGGTTTATTTCAATTATTTTAAATTCGCATGACGTTCGTATTCGTGCAGATATAAACGAATTCGTTGGTTATATATAGCAGAAACTGTTTTTTATTTTTGTTTTTTTTTGCACACGACAGATGACTGCAAAAATGGTATAAAAATAAACCCAAGCGGACCCAAGGAACTGACCGAAACGAGTTAATGAGAGAAGACGAGTTAAGAAGAGAAGACATAGTGATGCCAACTAATTGAGTTTTTCGCTGAATCTTTTGTGGTTTTAAAAATAAATACGCAAAAATAAAGGTTATTAACTCTGCAGCATTGACTAGAAATATAACAGCCAAAGTATTGTTATTAACTATGCATATGCAGAAGAGTAGTGGTAATATATATCGTCATTGTAGAATGAATTCACCAAATACATTTTTATGAAAAACTTAAATTTCGAGTTTGTTAATTAATATTATAAAAAGTAATTCATGCATTTTTAAAATTGAAATATCTATTTATAAATTTACATTTTCTTATCATGTGGTAAAAACAATTGAGATCACCGATTAAAAATTGACAGATATATAAAGATTTTTGTAAATGAATATTTGGTATTTCGAAAATGTATTTGGTGACTTTTCGTTCTACATTGACGATATATACTCGTTGAGAAGGCACATAATTTTCCGACTGCATGTTAAAACAAATACATATGTATTTATTTTAAATACATTTTTATTTATTTTTAATGCAGTATTTTTTTCGGTGTATAGAAAGACAAAAAATATTGAAATCAAGATTTTTCTCACAGAGCAAAAAGCCAAAAAAAAATAAAAATATTGTCTAGTCCGTGTGCTTCAAGTAGGCTTACATAATACAATATAGTTCACGTTATGGGCTGGGTGGTGTCAATGAACGCTGCTTTACGCAGACAATGCAAAAATCCAACCACAGATATATTGAGGCAACAAATACAGCACAGATCATGGCATAAAGTCTACACTAAGTCGGTGCTGTTTGTATTACTAACTGACAAGCTTCATACCGCCGCTGACACCGCTCAAGTGGTACCACCAGCAACCAACCATCCAATCCAACATGTAAGTAAATATTGTAAAATAATATTTTGCGCTGGATTTTGTTCTGCGTTATGCACATCATCATCATCATCAGCAGCATTGTTTAAGTCGTTGTCGTCATCAAACAAATGTCTCCGTTAAGACGCCGCTTGGAAATGCGGCTTAAAGCAGGTTTTTTCTCTTCTTTTTGCTGTTCAAACGGTACCTCGTTGTTGTGGGAGTCAGCGAAATAGAAGCATGTTAACTAAATAACAAAAAAAAAACCGTCAAACGTACAAAAATGGTACCGCATAAGGGGCACCATAAACGAAGTATCCGTTAATACGGGCTTAATACGGCTAGAATGTGCGTTTTCGCATAAGAATGAGCTTAAAAGCTGTGCGTGCTTCGAACTTTACTTAAATACAAATTTTTGGCGGGCTCAAGGCAGCTTATAAACATTTTTCCGAAATTTTTAGGCAGAAAAAGATAGAGTTTATATCAAATACGAACTAGTTTCTGGCCATATTTGATAATCTGCTATATCGGCTTCTTCCGATAAACTGCTTTATACAGAACAAAATTGTACATCATATTGATTAATTCCGTTCTTCAAACCTCGATTCATTGTATTGAAGAACCATTCATATTATTAATGACTAACGACATCAATATTATGAATGCGAACATAAATATGATGAACGCTTAGTAACTGTCGAAAAAGTCTTCTCTAATATGATGAATTATATACGAAGAATACGTTTCAACATATTATTGAACAAAAACATAAAATACAATGTATACACAGAAAAAAAAATATACGTCATATTAATGAATTCCGTTCTTCAAATCATGAGTCATTGTATTGAAGAACCATTCATAATATTAATGACTAACGACATCAATGTTATGAATGCGATCATAAATATGATAAACGCTTGGTAACTGTCGAAAAAGTGTTCTTCAATATGATGATACAGTTCATAATTATAAATTAGAAAAAAAGGGGTGATCGATAACGAAATTTTGAGAAATCAACGGCAAAGTAAAAATTTGAATTTTTATTTTTGTAAATTTCAACTTTACGTAAGTTTAAAAAAAGAAAGAAATCATGGGGTTCAAAGATGTGATATACTACTGGAAAGGTAATTTAATTGTCTAAAACACATGTTAAAAATTGTTATTCATTTATCACTTTATAACCAACTTTCTTGACTAGGTTATCTCAGTAATATGCATTTACTAAACAACCTGTATCTTAAACAGGGTGCAAAATAGGACATAATTTCATTTAACATTTTCTTATTTCTTTGAGTCATAAAATAATTTCCTAATTTATTGACATCGATGAAACAAACACCCTGTATAATGTTTGCTCGACATTCATAAATTAGTAAAATGTTTTAATTATAAATAAATATATTATTATTTATAAATATAAGTTTTTATTAATAAAAAGTTATATTTTTAAAAAATATATTAAAAAAAAAAAAATTGTTTGAGATTTTTTTTTGGAAAACATATTTTTTTTTTGGGAAAAAAATTATTTTCGGTAAAATTTTTGTTTCGATAATTTTTCTGTTATTTTTTTTACAACAGCACTTTTTTCGAATTATTTTCTAAAAAAAAAAAATTATTTTTGAAAAATTCATAAACAAATATTATATTAATATTATGAAATATTATGAACAAATTCATCAATATGACGATTCAAAATATTTGTATTGAATATTTCATTCTTCACTATGATGATAGTACGAATAATTTCATATATATAATGAATGTATTCATCAATATGTCATTTAATGAACGACGTTATCAATATGATGAATCTGGTAGTTGGTAGAACAATTCATAATAAATATGAATAAATTCATATAATTGATGTATTTTTTTCTGTGTATTTATTTGCCGGAAATATGTCAGTTATATTTCTAGAAACTGCCACAAAATTTTATCTGAAAATCTAGATACAATTTAGGCAGGCTCAAGAAAGTTTAGATAAATAATTGCTGAAGATTCATATATGCCGGAAATCCACTTTTAGAATTTGACAAAATTTGATTGCCAAATATTTTGTCTTGGGACCCTATAAAATTTTTGGTAGCCTCAGGGTAGTTTAGAAACATTTCTTTAAAAGTTTTTTTAAATAGTTTCTTTAAATAAATATCTCAAGTCAGTAAAAAACAGAGTTTATATAAAATTCTACATATTTTCTGCCTGTTCCATAAATATGCCGGAAATATTCCTGTATCCCAAAAATATGCCTCTTGTTAGTTTCTACTCAATATTATAACTAAACTATATTGAATTCTCCTGTTACTCTCGCTTCTGCCAAAGGTTTCAATTAAAATTTATAATTATTTCCACAAATACATGAGGGAAAACTTGTCAAAATTAATTGTTGCAGTTTATCAGATAATTACATCAATACGTTCAATCAATCAGAACCATTACACAAAATTGAATTTCGTAACGAAGTAAAATTGCAGACAACCACAAAAACCACTTTGCATTTCCCAGACTCTTTCGCAGACCACACCATGCACCATAGATATGCAACGCAATTGATTTGGTCCGTTCTGACTCAGTTACACGCCCACATTATCAGCACCTCCGCGTTTCCTCAATAAAATTTATAATTAATTACAAAATGTTTTATCGTAAGCCCCCTTACAAACAGATGAACAAATAACCTAAACAATATGAAAATATTGGACTATTATTTCATCTGTTTGTAAGTCCTACCGCACGTCTGTCTATCGTTTTTTCAGTCTGTCTGTCTTTCGTTCTTGCTGGCTGTCTGCACAAATATCCTTTCCTGCATTGTTATCTCTGCCATGTAATAATTGCTCTACTTTTCTAGACTGTTGCACATGCTTAATACATATTCTATGTTCTGCTAAAAGTGCAGCAAACTGTCCTTTTGTCTTATATCTCTTTAGTAGTATTAATAGTAGTAGTAATAGTGACTACTATCCGCTCGTCTCTGTGGCGCGAGACAAATAACCATGTAGAACAATTTACAAGGTTTTGTTGCATCTCGTCGATGCTTTAGATGCAATCGAGATAAGAAACATAAATTATAGACTGCGGTAGGTTTGGAGTTTTTCTGTTTTGTAGACCAAATGTTGGGTGAGAGGCAGTCGGTCGGTCGGTCGGGCTGCGTTCATTGATGCGGCAAACAATGTAACAAATAATAGATTTCATCAGTTGTACATTAGTGCTAAAGAAAGAGATAATAGAGCTCTTATATATAAAAAGCTAAACAATGTATCTGAAGAGTTACCCAACGGGAATTTATGAAATAATGACTTATTTCTTTAAAAAAAAATTCAATAAATGACACTATTTCGTTATTTATGAATATAATATAATTCAATATGATGCATATTGTTGAACTGTTATTTTTTTTTTCAAAATAAATTAATTGATATAATTTTATTTACGATTATTCAAAAAAAAAAAATTTTAGAAAATAAAATTCGAAAAAAAAATTCCTTAAAAAAAGGTCGAAAAAATTGTTATTCAAAAATAAATTATCCGAAAAAAAAATGTTCGAAAAAAAAATGATAGAAAAAATAAATTTTCTTTCTTGGAAGGGAAAAAATTGACCAAAAAAAAAATATTTTACAAATCATTTTACTAATTTAAGCATGTCGAGCAAGCATTGTATAAGAAATTATAAACAAAAACTACTTGAGAACTGAGAAGTATGGCAAAAAATGAACGAAAAATATATACACGGAGGGAAAAAAAATTCTAAAACTCGAGAAGAATTCGGTTAGAAAGAAAAATAGTAGAATTTGACTAATATCAATAAAATACTACTAAAATTCAAGAATTTGCCATCTGGATATCAAGAAAGCAAATTACTTAGTTGTCAAAAAAGTAAACAAACTTTATTCAACTGGATTTACAGAAGTTAATTTATTGATTATTAAAAAACAAAAAGAACACGTAAAATTGTTGCTCTATTCTTGGCAAAAAGAACACATGTTCATGTATTGTTGTTGCGTTCATCGATTTTGCTTTGTCTGTATGCTTTGTTTTGCGAGGTCGCCATCTGTTTGATAGTCTGCCTTCTGTCTGTTGAAAGTAACTAGTCATTTACTATACAAAAATGCATATAGGTAATAAAGTTCTAAATAAACAATAAATTAACTGAAATATATTATTTTATGTTAGCTTCGAAATAATTGCTTTTAGTTACTTTCAACATATCGACAGACAGACACACGAACAAACAGATGGGGCTGACAGACGGACAAAGTAAAACAAAACATAATAGCGACAAAGCAAGATCGAAAAAACAACAACTATACGAACACGTGTTCATTAAATTTTGGGACGAAAACAACAACAACATTTTTGATACCTAAGAAATTAATAACTGAATTCAAGACTTATTCTACTTAGTTACTTTTTTGACAACTAAGAAAATCCATTTCTTGAAATTAAGAATTTTTCGGTTTAGCTGTATATCACTCCGTATAATTTTTGATTCCTTCTGGATTTTAGAACTTTTTTCCCTCCGTGTATATTGATTAAAATTTGGTTTGATAGATAACATTCTTTAATATGATGTACATATATGTTGTATTTTATGTATTTTTTCATTAAAATGATGAATCATATTCATCACATACACTTCATCATATTAAAGAACACTTTTTCGGTCAATCATCAAATTAATAATGAATTCATAACATCGATTTTTTTTTAGTTATCAATATTATGAATTGTTTTTCAATACAATGAATCATGGTTTCAAGAACAAAATTCATCAGTATAAAGATGATTTTGTTTTGTGTGTAATATTTATAATATGATTACTGCAATCATGCAATTAACATTAGTAGGATTATCAACTTGTGAAGGACAAGTTAATATGTAAAAAAAATACAGAAGGATATAGATTTTATATTTTTCAGCATCACCTATTATTGAGTGCATTATCTTACTTTCTCAACATTACTGTTTTAATAACATTAGATGAGTGTTACAACTATATTAATATGATACTCTTTAACGTGATCCTTCTAAACAAGCACAAGTTCATAATTAGAAAATACAAAAAGACAAAGATTCGAAAGAGTTATATTTTTGAGTGCATTACAGCTATATAAACATAATATTCTTTAGTATGATAGTTATAAAAATGTTTCTAACAAACATATATTCATTTAGTGACAGATTATTTTACGCAAAAACTTTATTTTAACACAATAATTTATATTGTTATCGATAATATTTGCATGTAAAATTATTCCCTCAATTCCTACACCAAATAAATGACAAAACTATTTTCAAGTGCAATTAACACAAGTATGTTAATTAAATGAACATTTTACGGAAATACAAAATATATTCTTACAAATTATTTAAGCAAATTTAACACTAAACTATATATTTTGCTTGCAGGCACAAATTTAAATAGCCATTTATGCTTTTTGCACTCATGCAAAATAAGTAGTTCAAGTGTTTTACACACACAAGTAGATGGTATTGTATGGAAAGTCATTTAATATGACTTGATTTTTGAAGTACTATTTAGACAAAACGTATAGAAACAAAGGACATGTTATGTTTTATGTGCGTACTCGTTTACCAAGGCAAAGGATAATCTGTTTTTTTTTAACTAAATGAGAAAGAGTGAGTGCAGAATATGCAATGTAAGCATTGTAAAAACTATTTTAAAATGTAAAGTATATTTAACATATACAAATAAGTATTATTACTATGCTGCTAAACGATGGAATTATATACAACCTTCAAGAAGTACAATTCTTTATAGTAAATTCTTTTTTCTAGTGCTATGAGAGTTGCCAATTTATTATACGTAAAAATAAAACACACAGACAACGGAGGTTAAATAAAAACTTGTAGAAATACATTGTCTTCAACCCTTAAATACCTCAGTTCAAATTTAACTCTATTCGAATTGGGTTAGTACAAAATTACAAAACCCTTAACACAATATGTTACATACTTTAGGGGTATTGTATAATAAAATAAGCCTTGAAGTACAAACATTAAAAATACTTTAAAGTATACTCTTTACCTATACATTTTAACCTTAAGTTCAATATAATTTTGCCCTTTTTCACACTACGATCTGTGCAACAAAATCCATTATTAATTATTATGCCTAAAGGTATGCAACATATTGTGTATTTAGGTGTTATATATATGCAAACACAGCCACAATGATACGAAACGCACATCAATCAAGCATTTGTCTCAAACAACGCAATATAATTAAACGAAAAAAAAAATCACCAACATTGCAGCAATGTTGCATTCCCAATGATGGCCGCCCAGAAGTATGCAACATAAATTTAACTCTTTTGTAGTATCGTCGTAGTCGTCGTCATCCTCAGACGTCACGTGGCAATCAAACGACTTAATTGACTGCGACGCATTGGGGGTGATGGCTGCTTGGTTGGATTATACAATCTATGACTAACTAACTATGCAGGGTTGTTTCACCGTTTTGTTATGGCGAAATAAAGAGGTAGATAGGTACTTTAATTGGCATTCAAGCGTTGGCAAACAAAACGGTTGAGGTGATAAGATGCACGTGAGAGATAAAAAGACTTGGTGACTTTTATTGGGGTGTAACGTAAAATGAAATAACTTTACATAGAGCTGTGTTTAATTTGGACTTGGTTGTATACTTAACTATGTAATGAAGAGTATTTAATGCTTGATTTATTTCTTGATGCTTTAATTAATTGAATAGACATTTCTAAATTTGTACATTTGCTGAACTCTATACTACTATTTTAGTTTTTATAGTAGTATAGAGTTCAGCAAAGATTTAATGATTCTTTACCTAAACTATTTAATACTTCATTATAAATAAGAGTCTATTAAGTATTTAATATATAACACTACTCAAAAAAATGAAATATTTATTCCTGTGACATCACACACAGAGAAAAAAAAATCATCAATATGATGAATTTATTCATATATATTATGAATTTCTTCACGAACTACCATATTCATCATATTGATACCACCGTTAATTCAATGACATATTGATGAATACATTCCTAATATATATAAAATTGTTCGTACTATCACACATCAAGGTAAAGAACGAAATATTCAATGTAATGAATTTGAATCGTCATATTGATGAATATATTTTTTTACGAACTTTAAAAATAATTTCGAAAAAATGTCTTCTTGTAAAAACTTAATAATAGAAAAACATTTTTCAATAAATTTTTTTTTCAAAAATAATTTTATTGAAAAAAAAAATGTTTTGAAAAAAAAAATTTCGAAATAAGAATCTTTCAAAAAACTTGGTTTTTAAATTTTTTTTTTTAAATATATTTTTTATAAATATAATTCCCAATAAACATAGTTTCGATTGTATATAATTTCGATAACGTTTAGAAATCGTAACGATATCATTAGATTTCTATGGAATCAGCATTGAATTATTTGTCAAAAAAAAAATGTTCAGTGAAACAATTTAATTAATTTTAAAATTGGAAGAAATTTCGCAACTGTTAGAAACTTCTAAAATTTAGTAAGTGTGAAATATTTTTTTGCTGGATCAATTAACTAATTTTTAATCCCAAACTAGGTAAACAATTTTAATGTTGTGGATGCTGGTGTACAGCTCTTTCAAGACAAATTAATTTAAATAGTATCGAAATTGAATAAGCTTTTCGAATTCGTTTCGATATCGAAATTTAATAATTTTTCGAAATCGTTTCGATATCGAAATTGAATAATTTTTCGAATTCGTTTCGATATCGAGATTGAATCAATTTCCGAATTCGTTTCGAGAATTCATACAATATCGATATCGTTAACGATAGAGCCATTTTTATCGAGAACGCTATCATTCTCGAATCGTTAACGATAGTCGAAAATGATAACAATGTTCGTTCAAACGATATCGTTTCGAATTCGTTTCGATATCGTTTGGTACGCTGGGTTTTTATTAATAAAAAATTATAATTATAAATAAAAGTATTATAAAACATTTTTATACCCTACACTAAGAGTGAAAAGGTATATTCAGTTTGGTACGCCGTTTGTAACACCCAGAAGAAAGCATCTCCGGTATGGAAAAGTATATATATTCTTGATCAGCATGACCTCCTGAGTCGATTTAGCGATGTCCGTCTGTCCGTCTGTCTGTCCGTCTGTCTGTCTGTCCGTCTGTCTGTTGAAATCCCTAAGACTTTTAAAATTGAAGAGCTAGATAAATGAAACTTATAACTTAGATTACTAATATACCTACGCTGTATGTGCGAAAAATTGGCGAGATCGGTCCATGGTGACCTATGATCCGACCACTTATGTTCAAATACCACATATAAAATGTACATATAAAGATCAATTTTTATGTATACGTGCTTAGGTAAACTTTGTTGGTCAAATATATATTGACATCATGCTCAAATACATGATAATAATGTTTTCCGGCGAAAAGACTTGTGGTTCACAAAAAAAAAAATCGAAATTCGGTACACCTACCCATTTGTAAATATGGGTATCAAATGAATGGAAATTCTTCAGCGATTGAATGTTTGTAGTTATTTTCAGGATTCGTATACCCTGGTGACCTATATATCACTTTGAATGGTAACCACACATATGTGTAGGGTATTTATAGTCGGCTTAGACCGACTATAATTTTGATAATCCTAACTATCATAATTACACCTACTTTAAAATTTCCCATGTGATCTAACCTTCCCAACTGGTTCTATTTTATGCATGTCCAGCAAGCATTATATAAGAAATAACATACAAGAACTACTTGAGAACTGAGAAGTACGGCAAAAAATAAACGAAAAATTAATATTTTGATTGAAATTTGGTTTAATGAACAGCATTCTTCAATATGAAGTAAAATATGTTGTATTTTATGTTCTTGTTCGTTAATATGATGAAACGTATTCTTCACATACAGTTCATCATATTGAAGAACACTTTTTCGACTTATGATCGTATTCATAATATTGATGTCGTTAGTCATTAATATTATAATGGTTCATCAATACAATGAATCATGGTTTGAAGAACGGAATGCATTAATATGATGTAAATTTTTTCTGTGTACATCAAATCTATATAATTTTCATGGGTGATGATTTTTACTGCATACCCTTGTTTTTTTATACCTTACACTAAGAAAAAAAAAATATTATATAATATTATATAATATTTATTTAATATGATAAACTGTGTGTGAAGAATACGTTTCATCATATTAATGAACAAATACATAAAATACATCATATTTGTACATCATATTGCAGAATGCTTCAAACCAGATTTTAATCACAATATTTATTATTCAATCATTTTTTGCCATACTTCTCAGTTCTCAAGTAGTTCTTATGTAAAGCTTGCTCGACATGCATAGATGAGAAAATATTTTGTAATATATTTATTTCTAACTACAACTTTTTATTAATAAAAAGTTGCATTTATAAAAAATATATTTCAAAAATTATTTTTTTTTTTGAAAAAAAAAAAAAAATTATGAAAAAACATTTTTTTTTTATAAAAAATACATTTTTTTTAAACAATTTTTTTACGAAACATTTTTTTTCGAAAAATATTTTTTCGGACAATTTTTTTTTTCGAAAAACAATTTTTTAATAATATTTTTTTTTGATCTGATTATTAAATTATTTAATAATCAGATTTATTTTAACTATGTAGAGCTTTATACTTTATAAAACTGTATACTATTCTCGAATTTTTCATCAATCTTTCTGTAGTTCTTTTTTCTATACTGTATTTTCTATACTGTTTTTAACTAAACTTGGTTCAATTCTCGAGTTTTTCTTAAATTCATTTCTTTTCTATACTATATTCTAAACTATTTAACTTTTTAATCTATAATTCATTTTATACTAGACATAAATCTATATCATTCTCGACTCCACATTTGATATTGATATTCAGCTCTATAATAAGTACGTTACCTTTTTATATTATTACACTGGAATCTATTCTTGAAATTATTTTTTTAGTGTATATTCTCTTCTATATACTGTTACATTTTAAATTAAATAATTAGTTATTAATTTTATACCATATTTTTATATAAATTTATTTTAACCTCAACTCTACATTGGATTTATATACTACACTGAAATCTATTTTTGAATTCGTTTTTGGTTATATATATGTTCATAATTTCTATTATTTTTTGAATTCTAAAAACTATTAAATATATCTATAAACTAAATCTTTGAAATTTTTAATTATCGAAAATACAAATTAAATTTTAGAAATGCTCATTTGCAACACACGAATAATATAAAAATTTAAAGTCTGCAAATGGCATCTGTTATGAGATCAATGGCAAAACTAATACCTACTACAACTGAATATTTAAACAATTCATATAATCAACAACATCAAATTTTGATGCAGACTAAATGCAAAATCAAACAATCAGAGGCAAAGTACAGCCGGAAACCGGAAATGCAACTGAAAATTATATGTTTGCCAACAAGGACCTCAACTGAGTGCAAAATGGCAGAAAATTTGGGAATGGGCGAATAACGAATATGCATTAATGGAAATGGGCAATGGGAAAACAACGAAGAATGCAAAGAGCAACAGAATCGAATGGAGTTAAAGGATACGAAAGAGTAGGGGACGATGGAATGTACAATGGTTTGCGGTGTGCTGGTTTTTAGAACTTATGTCAATATTTATTGTACGAATATGCCTCGAGCAGAATTGGGTATAAAGTGTAAAGTTTGAGGCACATAATAGGCATAACGTGAATATTTGGCGATGAGTGGAGTACGATGTGCATGTTAATGATGCTCTGGCGATGATAGTTAGGCTCTGTAGTGCCGGATCATCAAACATTGAAGTTTTGTCGAGTGCACGAAAGAGATGAACATGTTAAATGGCTGTTGCTATTGCATGTTGTACTTGTGGAAGTATTTGCTGTGTCATCAATGATGCTGCACATGAAGGCATGCGTAAAAATTGTGGTTTAGTGCGAACGGGTGAGCATATCGCAGGATAACATTAATATTTAAGCAGCATTTTGAAAAGGGTTCAATTTATATTGTGTTTAATGTTTCATTTTATATAAATAATACTTACGATTTAATGTTTACCAGTAAAATATTATTTTAAAAATAATTAATTACCTGCAACGAAAGAAAGAAAAGCATTAATTAATTTTGATTGCATACATTTAGGTATTTGTAAAAAGAAACAATCACTGCATACACTTAGGCGCATTAAAATGCTATTTTAAACTATTAGCTTAAAACACTTAAAATAATGATTGCCTGCAATACACACACCACATAAAAAGTAATCACAATTTATGCCACACACACGCATGTACACGCGTTGCATACTCTCAGGCGCACAATTTATAATTCAAACTAATGGGTTTTCAATATTCCATAAATAATTGCAATAAAACGCCGTTTCGAAAAGAGTTTTTATTTTTTTTTATTTTGGAGGGAACATCACGACATTGGCGCCGCACAATAACGTTTGCATTGCATAGTTGCAGGCGATTGTATGACACAACAAATTAGTTGTGGTTTAATTAAAAGTAGCGCTGAAAATAAATCAAATTTAAAAGGCAAACACAGACGACAATTATGGTCATCATGATAAGTAACGAATGCTTGAATATCAGATTATTTCCAATGGCATCTGCGAGGACTTAAAATATGTGCTGCGGTAATTTAAATTCAGTCTTGATTTATAAATTTTTTTTGTTTGCAACAAATATATTTTGATTGCTGAAAATGTATGTTGATTGTTGCAAAACATATTATAATTGCTCCAAAAATATAATTTGTTCACAGCAAACCAATTTTGTATGCAGCTAATATATTTTGTTTTCAGCCAGCATACTATATATTTTCAGTCCACATATTTTGTTCGCAGCAAGCATATTTTGATCGCAACTACATGTGTTGTTCGCAGCTAACATGTTTTGTGCGCGGCTAATATATTTTGATTGCAGCTAATACATTTTTTTTTTCAGAAAAACATACTTTATTTTCAGTCTACATATTTTGTTCGCAGCTAATACAGTTTGTTTACAGCTAAAAATATAATTTGTTCGTAGCAAACATATTTTGTTTGCGGCTAATATATTTTGTTTCATCAGACATACTTTATTTGCAGTTAACATATTTTATGCGCACCAAAAATATTTTTTTTGCAGCTAGATATTTTGTTCGCTGTTAATATGTTTTGTTCTCACCTAACATATTTTGTTTGCAGCTAACATGTTTTGTTTTTAGCAAACATACTTTATTTTCAGTCTACATACTTTGTGTGCAGCAAACACATTTTGTTCGCAGCAAAATGTTTAGTTCTCAGCTAACATATTTTGTTCGCTAACATATTTTGATTGCAGCTAACATGTTTTGTTTTTAGCAATCATACTGTATTTCCAATCCATATATTTTGTTCACAACAAATATATTTTTTTTTTCAGGAATCATAATTTATTTTTGTTAAACACATTTTGTTGGCAGCAATTTATTGTGAAAATTAAAATAATGGAATATAAGTATTCAGCATTAGAATGCAAGTAACTCGTATACGACAGCCAACATATTCTGTTTTCTGCAAATATGTTTTATTTTCAGCAAACATATTTTGTTTTCAGCACTAATATCTCATTTTCAGCAAACATATTTTGTTTGCAGTATTGTCAAATATTTGAAATACTGTATTTTATATACCTTTTGTTTACCACGTTGTTTTGAAAAGTAACTCGTATTGAATTTATGTGTAAATATTTTCCTTAAACTCTTGAAATTATTTAAACAAATTGTAAGCTAATCAAATATTTTTCATAGATTTTTGTTGGTCTATACAAAATATCCATAGTATTAAGTATTCTGTCAGTGCAATTAAAACTGTGTAGCTTTCATCAAAATAAATAAAATTGATTACAAGTTGGTCCTCCAAACGTTTTTGTAAACTTTATTCTTTTGATTTTAAACTACCAAGGGTTCCCCAAACATGTGTCAAAGTTCACACATACATTTGAACAATATAACTACATAGTATAAAAAAACTTTTCAACCGAAGGGACAAATAAAATGAACGTCAAAATGTATGACAATCAAAACTGAAAAGGGTAGCTGGATTCGGCTTGAAATCAATTGAAAGCAAGTGTTTCCAACATGCAAAAAAACGTTAGTTAAAGCACAAAAAAATGTAGTGTTTTTTTTTATTGGCATTTAAAATGATAAAAAAAATATGTTTGGAAAATAATTCATGCGATAAATAATACAATTTGATTGAAAGCACTTGAATAGTGTGCAAATTGAAAAGTGCACATTTTTGATGTGAATCATGGATCAATTGTGATTTTTAATAAAATATTTTTATAATTTTTGAATTGTTTAATATATTTAAATTAAATATACATTGATATTATTATGTAAAATATATTTGATTTGGAACAACTACAATTAAGTGGTGGTTATTTTTGGTCGCTTATAAAATATATTATGCACTCAGAAAAGGACTTTATGTTAATAGGTAAATTATAAATATGACTTAGTCTTTTAATAGTATTATTGAAAAGCGATTTTTATATAAACTCAAAATAATTTGATTCACTATTTAATTTTTGTATTATTCAATGGTATTTACCGATTAAAACTATTAATTGTATAATATTTTCAAATTCATAGAAGTTTATAGTATTGAATATGTTTTAATGGTATTTGAGTAGTTTACAATATTTTCTTATTAAATGAATAACTTATTGTATTTAAATATAAAAAAAAGTTTGAAATAATATGAAAAACTATTAATTGTATGATGTTTTCACATATTGATTTAAAAGTATTTTTTAAACCACATTTTCATATTAACTGATGAATTATTTAATAGTATTTAGTATTGTTAATAGTATTTTGTAATATTTTATTGAATTTTCCGATAAACAGATTAAAATTTAAACTTTTGAATAATTAAAAATAAACTGCTTAAAATACAGAAACAAAATATTAATTGTATGATATTTTGAATTTTTGATTTATTGGTATTTATACAAAAATATGTTCATTTAAACTCAAGAATGATTTAATAGTATTTAGTATTGTTGTTTGTTTTTCGACCTAAAATAGAGTTATTGCAAAAATATTGTTTTTGCGGGCTCAAGGTCTTGCCAGATACAAAGTTCAATGTACTGGGGAGTGAAACAAACAACAATTGACAAAAACAAAAAGTTGTTGGCTGACCGTACAGCTGATTCGGAAGCAGCCAAGCTTCCTCATCAGCGGTCTTCTGCACAACTTCTGCATAGCAAGGCCTATAAGATCATTTTGTGCAATGAACTAAATGCGAATTTAGTACAAGCACAAAACAACCAGTATTAGTATTTTTAAAAGTATTTTGTAGTAATTAATGGTATTTGCCGATTAAAATACTATTTTATGGTATTTTTAATTTTTTGATTGAAATGAAATATATATTTTCATATAAACTCAAGAATGATTTATTAGTATTCAGAATTTTTAATAGTATTTTGTAGTATTTAATTGTATTAAACTATTAAAAGAGTAATTCATTAAATTAATATATAAAAAACTATTCAAGTTACATTAAAACTATTAATTTAATGATGTGTTTCTGATATTGATTTAATAATATTGAATAGAGAATATTTTTATATACATTAAAGAATGATTTAATAGTATTAAGTATTTGTAAACGTGGTATTTAATGGAATTTGCCATTGAACAGAATAATTTAAAATTTTCACTAAATGAAAAGTACTATTTAAAAGATTTAATGGTATTTTTAATTTATCATTTAATGGTATTTCTATTTTCATATAAACTGAAAAATGATTTAACAATATTTATTATTTTTTTATAGTATTTTGTAGTATTTAATGGCATTAACCTATTAATTAAATAATTTATTGTATTGACTATTTATTTTTTATTTTTACTAAAATTTCTAAATTTTAATAAAAATTTGAATTTGTACTAAAAATTTTGAATTTTTACTAAAAATTTTAATTAGTACTAAAAATTGCATTTGTAGTAAAAATTTGAACTTGAAATAAAAATTAGAATTTTTACTAAAAATTTGAATTTGAACAAAAAATTTTAATTTTTACTAAAAATTTGAATTTGTACTAAAAATTTTAATCTGTACTAAAAATTTGAATTTGTACTAAAAATTTTAATTTTTACTTAAAATTTCAATCTGTACTAAAAATTTTAATTTAATTTAGTAAAAGTTCGAAATTTTGAATTTGTACTAAAAATTTTGAATTTTTACTAAACATTTTAATTAGCACTAAAAATTGAATTTGTAGTAAAAATTTGAACTTGTACTAAAAATTTGAATTTTTACTAAAAATTTGAATTTTTACTTTAAATTTGAATTAGTGCTTAAAATTTCAATCTGTAATAAAAATTTTAATTTAATTTAGTAAAAGTTCGAAATTTTGAATTTGTACTAAAAATTTTGAATTTTTTCTCAAAATTTTAATTAGTACTAAAAATTTGAATTTTTACTAAAAATTTGAATTTGTACTAAATATTTTTACTAAAAATTTGAATTTTTACTTAAAATTTGAATTTTTACTAAAAATTTGAATTTGTACTAAATATTTTTACTAAAAATTTGAATTTTTACTAAAATTTTGAATTTTTACTAAAATTTTGAATTTTTACTTTAAATTTAATTAGTGCTTAAAATTTTAATCTGTACTATAAATTTTAATTTATATAAAAACTTTGAATTTATACTAAAAATTTAAATTTTTACTAAAAATAGGAATTTTTACTAAAAATTTGAATTTTTACTAAAAATTTGAATTTGTACTAAATATTTTTACTAAAAATTTGAATTTTTACTTAAAATTTGAATTTTACTAAAAATTTGAATTTTTACTAAAAATTTGAATTTTTACTAAAAATTTGAATTTTTACTAAAAATTTGAATTTTTACTAAAAATTTGAATTTTTACTAAAAATTTGAATTTTTACTAAAAATTTGAATTTGTACTAAATATTTTTACTAAAAATTTGAATTTTCACTTAAAATTTGAATTTTTACTAAAAATTTGAAATTTTACTAAAAATTTAAAAAATAGAAATTATATGAAATTGTTATAGTTTTATTGCTGAGTTTTTGTCTCCTCCTAATCAATCTGCTAATAGTGATATAAATACAATACTGAAATTATTAATATTACATAGTTATCAAAATTTTCATAAAATCTATATAACATGCAAATAAATTGCAAACAATGTTGGAAAAAAACCCACTTGAGAACCACACTTCTTGCTTGCCTCTAAAACTCTCAAAAACCACTAACAACAAAAATACCACCGCAACGGAAATATTTGTTTCCAGCAGCATGTGTGACTACTCGACTCGTCCTATGTAGTATGCATCAACTGCTTTGTCAACTTCCGCTACACACATGAATACCGGACGTCGCCATTTTCCATGTGCGCCACTGCCTGCCGTCATCCATGATGCCATGCCGTTCATAGTTCAGAATACCGTGAATGCCATTTGTTGTTGCTATTGTGATGCATTCAGGCAGCCAGCGGTTTTCAGGCAGAGCAACATAAAGAAATCAAGTACAGACTAATAATATAAAAAGTACAACAAAAGCCATTCAAAAGCCAATTTTACAGTTTGATTTTTATGAAATGTTTTTATTTTTGTGTACTACAACTGTATTTTGTAAGCTTATTGTTTTTGCACGATTTTATACAAAATACGAAAAGGTGCTTTGAATGCTTTGATTGAAGGTTTTACAAATTAAAGCTCAAATTTGATTTATTTTTGAATGGGAAAAATACAAATTCTATTTGATTTTTGTTAAAAAGTATTTATATTTTTTGTATTATTTAAAATTTTTGTGATAATATGAAATCGATGAATAGAAGAAGATCGAAGAAAGTTAAATTTTAATTTTATTTTTAAAATACGATTTTTTGGCACTTCATTAAAATTATGTCTTATTTTTAAATTGTACTCAACATTTTAATTCATTACAAAAATTTTTTTTTTTTTACTATTTTTTTTTTTTTTTTACATACGTTTAATATTTTACAAACATTTGAATTTTTTACTAAAACGATTTGATAATAATTTTAAAATTTACTTTTTTTCTTATAATTTAAAATTTCACTATAAATTAAAATTTTGACTAAATATTTTACGTTTGTTTAAAAATTTAAATTTTTATTTTGACCAAATATTTCAATTTTGGATAAAATTTATTTTTTTACAAAAAATTTGACTTTTAAACTAAATATTTCAATTTGTACTAAAAATTTGAATTTTTACTAAAAGTTTGAAATTTTAATAAACATTTCAATTTTTACTAAAAATTTTAATTAGTACTAAAAATTGAATCTGTACTAAAAATTGAATTTGTAGTAAAAATTTGAACTTTTTAAAATTAGAATTTTTACTAAAAATTTGAATTTGTACCAAAAATTTAAATTTTTACTAAAAATTTGAATTTGTACTAAATATTTCAATCTGTACTAAAAATTTGAATTTGTACTAAAAATATGAATTTTTACTAAAAATTTTAATTTTTACTAAAAAAAATTTGAATTTTTACTAAAAATTTTGAATTTTTACTAAAAATTTTAATTAGTACTAAAAATTGAATCTGTACTAAAAATTGAATTTGTAGTAAAAATTTGAACTTTTTAAAATTAGAATTTTTACTAAAAATTTTAATTTTTACTAAAAATTTTAATTTTTACTAAAAATTTTAATTTTTACTAAAAAAAATTTGAATTTTTACTAAAAATTTGAATTTTTACTAAAAATTTGAATTTTTACTACAAATTTTAATTTTTACTAAAAAATTGAATTTTTACTAAAAATTTTAATTTTTAGTACAGATTGAAATATTTAGTTAAATTTTTTGTAAAAATTCAAATTTTTAGTATGAATTGAAATTTTTAGTACAAATTCAAATTTTTAGTAAAATTTCAAATTTTTAGTAAAAATTAAAATTTTTACTAAATTTTTTTTTATTAAAAATTTTAATTTTTACTAAAAATTTTAATTTTTACTAAAAAATTGAATTAGTACTAAAAATTTGAATTTTTACTTTAAATTTGAATTAGTACTAAAAATTTGAATTTTTACTAAAAATTTGAATTTTTACTAAAAATTTTTATTTATACTAAAAATTTTAATTTTTACTAAAAAATTTAATTAGTACTAAAAATTTGAATTTTTACTTTAAATTTGAATTAGTACTAAAAATTTGAATTTTTACTAAAAATTTTAATTTATACTAAAAATTTTAATTTTTACTAAAAATTTTAATTTTTATTAAAAATTTGAATTTTTACTAAAAATTTTAATTTTTACTAAAAATTTTAATTTTTACTAAAAAATTTAATTAGTACTAAAAAATTTGAATTTTTACTTTAAATTTGAATTAGTGCTTAAAATTTCAATCTGTACTAAAAATTTTAATTTATATAAAAAATTTGAATTTGTTCTAAAAATTTCAATCTGTAAGTACTAAAAATTTTAATTTATATTAACAATTTTATTTTTTTTTAATATTAATTTTTACTAAGAATTCGAAATTTTTTGTACGAAAAATTTGAAATTTTACTAAAAATTTGAATTTGTACTAAAAATTTCAATTCGTACTAAAAATTTGAATTTTAACTAAAAATTTGAATTTTAACTAAAAATTTGAATTTTAATTAAACATTTAAATTTTAAGTAAACAATTCAATTTTTGTTAAAAAAAATTGATAATAAAAATTTAAATTTTTAGTGTAAAAATTTTTAAAATTGGTTTGAAAAGTAAGCAAAACCGTAATTTTTATAATGTTCAAGTTAGAAATTTATCTTATTAAAATTATCATTATACTGCATTTTGCAAATCATTAAATATATCACTCTCAAAAAGCAATATAACCCAGCAGGAAATGGCCTCATTGACGGCAAGGTCATCAATGATGAATCGAGGACATTACAAAATTTGTCATTGATGAATATGTCTACAAAAATTTCATAAATGACATTGCATTAAAGACGTCATACACCATATGACATATATACATATATCAGTGACATTGTAAAAATCCGTCATGGATGAAATGTCATTGATGACGTCATTGATGAAAATTAACATTCACGTCACATGCCCCTAATGGTATGCAGCATTTACGTTGTGAAATGCAACATACGTCTAGAGGCAGCATTTACGCGAAAAACTAAAAATGTGTGTTCGATGTCAACCTGCCATATAATTCATAGACACAAATTGAGGGACCTTTTTTTTATAAAAGGGAGATAATAAGCAGTAGTAATGTTGATAGCTGATGGCCATTAGTGAAGTACGTTATTAAGTACACATACTATTCCAACCGATAACAGAAGAAAATAATAACATTGAAATAATCAATAAAATAAGATAAATAAAAAAATATTTTTAATTAATAAATAAATAAAATAATAAAAATAATATAAAAAAAAAGAATATATGTATGACAATCATTTGTGACTTCATTGATGAATGACGTGCATGACATCGTTAATGCTACATAATGCATGAATCAGTGGACGTTTGTAAGAAAATGTCATCAATGCTTATCAGGGTGAAAATGCTATCGGTCATCGTTGTTCCTGACCGGACATAGGGGAATCATTGGTGACATTTCCTGCCGGGAAGTTCCTACACACACTAACCGTCTAAAGTATTCGCCGCTCTCAAGATTTTACAATATTTGCGTCATATTTCTTTTTCTTGGAACAGCTGCAAAAAGCATCGAAATAAATTTATTTGCACGAGAAGTACTCGCAGACGAAAAAGGAAACTAAATCAAAAAAAATATTATTATGTTGCAGTAAGCATCCTGACAAGTACTACAAAAACACAATCTAAAAGAACCTCAACCAAAATATGTACAAAAATATAATCTAAGAGCTTCCTCCAGGGCATTCAGTGGAAAAAAAAGGCAATACAAGCTGTCTTTTTAGTTAGGCGGCATAATAACGAAAGTTACTTTAGAAAGGCATATATAATAAGTACAAAAATATATAATATTTTACGTGTGTGTATTTCCTATATGCACCTTTATTGGTTTTACTTTATAAGAGTACATATATCAAAAATGGTAGACATTTCTGAGCACTTTGGGGAAAAAGTTCGAGTCGAACTTTTGTCAAACGAAGCTATAATAAAAATTAAATATACGTGGATAGGACATATTGAGATATTTTGTATAATTCTTAAAGAAAAAAAATTGTATTATGGAATAAAAATGAAATAATTGTTTTGTTGAATGTTTTTTCGCATTTAATAATTAATTTCACTTTTTTTAAAGGGACAATTTTGTATTCAATGAGTTGGTAATCGTTTTGCAAATAAAAAAAAAAAAACAAAAGTTTGCACAGAACCTTTGTCTTATATGAAGGTTTCATTTTGAAACCATACCTAGCAAACGGAAGGCCCTTTTGAATTTAAAAATTTTAAATTCATCCGTTATTAAATAAACCGAAAAAAAATTGCAAAAATTGACATGTACAAAATAGCTTAAATACAGTTGTAAAACCGCTAACAGAACTAATTAGTCTTGAACCACAAAATTAAAAACTTTTATTTGACTTAGTATTAATGAAAACTGCCAAAAATAACAAATTCGGGTTTAAACAAATTGAATTCGACAGTTATTCACGGAATACATTATGCCTTTTTTGCATTTAATTTGGTCCGTCAGAACAAGCACGTGTTTGGAATGTAAATTTTATCATTTGTAGGAGTTGCCTTTTTGGCATCCCGTCGTCGTCGATTGATGTACACAGAATTTAAATTTGATATTTGCGGCTACTACAAAACGAAAAATCAATTTATTTTTATTTGCATTTTTCTTCATTTTAAGAATTTTTTTTTATAACTTTTGAACAACAACTAAAAAAACCACACAACCTGAGTAACAACACAAAAGTGACCCTTCGAGTGTCGTATTCTCATTGTGCAATTTCTGCAATTCTCAATGCAATCTTCTTGTCGGAATTTTGTACAATTGCAAAAATAAGTTGTTGTTCAGCACTTCCGGGAGGTGTTCGATGTTAGCAAAAGGATGAATTTAGGTTATGTTGCACACCAAGTTGAATATCTTAACTACAGTTAGTACTATGCAAATGTGGAGGTCTGTACGATTTTCAAAGAATAACAAATAAATCTCACATGAGACTATGTCGAAGAATAACATCAGATATAAACAAGGATATGCATAGCATTATATTGTATAGGAAGGATGGATAGATGGACGGAGGCCAGTTTTTTTGAGCTTACCTTAGCGCATGCTGTCAAAGTCGATCTAAATTATTGTCAACTAGGGATTCGATTGTTTTTAACGTATTATGGAGCCGAGACATTCAAATTGAGCACTGGACAGAACGTACAATGCACAAGGTTATAAAGAGATTTTCTGACAGATTTACAAGAGACCTTTTTCATAAAATTAAATTGCATTGAAAAGTGTTTAAAAAAGTTTACTATTGTACAATAGATAAATATTTTGATAATACTTGGTTGCAATAAGAATTAAATATAAAACACTTCATAAAAATACGTAAATTACTAAAATAATGGAGTATGCGCAAGTACACGCAAAGATAAACAAATTATGATTGTGACAAGCAAATTTTAATAAGTGCTAATAAAGTGTAGTTTGTAATAATAATAATAATAATAATAATAATAATATAATAGTTTGGCGCTACAGTCCTGTGTAGAACTTCGGCCGAGCTCTCTCACCAATTTGGGCTGTGCGTGTTATATTTGTACTCAAAGTGGTGGGACCTACAGTTTATTGCCGAATCCGAACGGCGAGTGAGAGCTTTTCATAGGCAATGGTTTTACTCTCGTAGGTTTGCCATTTACTGACGAGAGGTAGCGCGGTATAGAAAAATGTTTCTATGAAAAGATGTTGTTAGCCCCAGTCCAGGCTTGAACCGGGGACCTTTCGGCTCGCAGTCCAACGCACTAACCACTGAGCTACCGCGGCTTATATTTGTAATATTTCAATATATATTAAAATGATTTTTGAAACCCTTATGAAATACCTACAGAACCCTAAGATTCTTATAACTTATCAACCTAATATCTACGTGAATTAAACTTCTTTATAGAACACTTATAAAACTCTTGTGGAACTCTTGTAGAACTCTTGTAGAACTTTTGTAGAATTCTTGTAGAACTCTTGTAGAACTCTTGTAGAACTTTTGCAGAACTCTTGTAGAATACTTGTAGAACTCTTTTAAAACTCTTGTGGAACTCCTGAAGAAGGCTTATAGAACTCTTGTAGAACTTTTGTAGAACTCTTGTAGAACTCTTGTAGAACTCTTGTAGAACTCTTGTAGAACTCTTGTAGAACTCTTGTAGAACTCTTGTAGAACTCTTGTAGAACTTTTGTAGAACTCTTGAAGAATACTTGTAGAACTCTTTCAAGACTCTTGTGGAACTCCTGAAGTAGGCTTGTGGAACTCTTGTAGAACTCTTGTAGAACTCTTGTAGAACTCTTGTAGAACTCTTGCAGAACTCTTGTAGAACTCTTGTAGAACTCTTGTAGAACTCTTGTTGAACTCTTGTAGAACTCTTGTAGAACTCTTGTAGTACTCTTGTAGTACTCTTGTAAAACTTCTGTAGAACTCTTGTAGTACTCTCATAGAACTCCTGTAAAACTCTTGTAGTACTCTTGTAAAACACTTATAGAGTACTAATAATATTCTTAAATAACTCTTATACAACTGTCTGCCAAAAATTCGGTTTAATTTTTATTTTAATAGTATTTAAATCATTTTAACGTATATCAATTTAAATTATCCATAATCTATGTTCTTACAGTGCCTCAAGTCTATATAATTTAAATTATTTAGGTTATTCGGCAATTAAAATTGTGGAAAATACTTTGATACGTTGAGACATTTTTTAAATTATACGACTATGAAATCAAATATATAAATTATATGAATACACGATAATATTAATAAGTACTGCAATTATACTATTACTATATATGTGATAGTTAATTTGTATTAATCATAACGATTAATGCTTCAATCATACTAAACGTTTATCACAAACATTAAAGTCATTTTTATTATTACTATATAACTGATTGTTAATTTGTTTCAATCATAACGATAAAAAAAAATACAGAGAGAGATTTTAGCAAGAACTATGATTGGGATTAATATATTGCACTCTTGACATTATTGCTTCAAACATACTACAAGTTTATCACAATCATAAAATATTTTTTTTGTTATTACTATGCAGCTGATTGTTTATTTGTTTCAATCATAACGATAATGAAAAAAATACAGAGAGAAATTTTAGCAAGAATTATGATTGGGATTAATATTTTGCACTCTTGACATTATTGCTTCAAACATACTACAAGTTTATCACAATCATAAAAACATGATACTTTCCGATATTCAAAAATAAAGATAAATGTCTACGAAGAATATGACCGAGGCACAATTTTACACTCTCGACGTTATTGCATCGATCATTAATAGTAACCACAGTCATTTAAAAATATGAAAAAGTTGATAATGACACAGAATTTTGTATTTTCTCTGCGTGTACCAGGAGAACCCTTTTTGCTTATACGGTATTTGGTTAATGCCTGACATTAGCAGCAACCACGCAAAAAACACTTTGTTTTTGTATAGAATACGCTTTTTTCTATTGTATTCCAAGTACCCGCTGCTTGATGGCTCTTGTCGGTTTCATTCTGCATACAGTTTATGTTTTAATACTTAGTCCTCAATAGACCTAGCACTTAAGTGGGTACATTTTAGCCGATGTCAATATAATTAAATTGAGGTTTTGTCTGCGGTTGACATTTTCGTAAAATACATGTATCCCCCCACATGTCTCGTGAATTTGAGACTTAACTACCTACAGACTACGGATAAAAGGTTTTGAAAAGCCTATAAATATATTGGGGATACTTGCTTTTAATTATCACATGTTTGCAGTGACGTTACAAACACTTTGCAAATTAATTATACATTGATTTGTGTTGTCCCGAGTATCGTATCAGAGAGATTGGCCCATGGGGAAAACTTTTAATTGGAAAGGGTTTTGCTTTATTTTGTATTTTACTATTTTATGTAAATTTCATTTGTTTATTTAACATTTTTCTTTAAGATATTTTGAAACGTATACTTTAAAAATCACGAATATATCGAAATACCCAACATAAAATTTTGTTTTTCAACTTTATACCTTTGAGACATTTAAAATTGACATTTTGTTGTAAACAAGTCGCTAAATTTAGCTGCTCTCTATGTTCATTTACTTTCTATGTGGTGCAAACTGTAAAATGCCAAATTTTAAGTTACATCAACATCAAGCAAGATTTCTATTTATAAAAAACTAAACATTTGAAAGCAACTTAGAAAGAAAGTGAAACAGCTGAAGATGCGCCAAATTTCTTGTAAATGCCAAGTGGCAAATTAGCGCTCAATTTAAAAATGTGTTGTGATATATATTTAGAGAAATATTGCAAAACAAATAGAAAAAGACATATTTATTTAGATATACATAATAAAGACACATGTCTGAAGTCAATAGTCGTATAATGTAAAAAATGACTCAACGCATCAAAGTAGTTCCCACAATTTTAATTGCCGAATGACCTAAATAATTTAAATTTTATAGATTTGAAGCACTGTCAGAACATAGATTGTATATAGTATTAATTGATATACGCTAATATGATTTAAATACTATTAAAATACAAAACTAACCGAATTTTTGGCAGACAGTTGTATAAGAGTTATTTAAGAATATTATTAGTACTCTATAAGTGTTCTACAAGAGTACTACAAGAGTTTTACAGGAGTTCTATAAGAGTACTACAAGAGTTCTACACAAGTTTTACAAGAGTACTACAAGAGTTCTACAAGAGTTCTACAAGAGTACTACAAGAGTTCTACAAGAGTTCTACAAGCGTTCTACAAGAGTTCTACAAGAGTTCTACAAGAGTTCTGCAAGAGTTCCACAAGCCTTCTTCAGGAGTTCCACAAGAGTTTTAACAAGAGTTCTACAAGAGTTCTACAAGAGTTCTACAGGAGTTCTACAAAAGTACTACAAGAGTTCTACAAGAGTACTACAAGAGTTGTACAAGAGTACAGCAGGAGTTCTACAAGAATTCTACAAGACTTCTTCAAAAGGTCAACAAGAGTTCTACAAGGGTTCTAAAAGATACAAGTATTATTAGTACTCTATATGTGTTCTACAAGAGTATTACAAGAGTTTTACAGGAGATCTACAAGAGTACTACAACAGTTCTACACAAGTTTTACAAGAGTTCTACAAGAGTTCTACAAGAGTACTACAAGAGTTCTACAAGAGTTCTACAAAAGTTCTACAAGAGTTTTACAAAAGTTCTACAAGAGTTCCACAAGCCTTCTTCAGGAGTTCCAAAAGAGTTTTAAAAGAGTTCTACAAGTATTCTACAAGAGTTCTTCAAGAGTTCTACAAGAGTTCTACAAGAGTTCTACAAGAGTTCTACAGGAGTAGCCGCGGTAGCTCAGTGGTTAGTGCGTTGGACTACGAGTCGAAAGGTCCCCGGTTCAAGCCTGGACTGGGGCTAACAACATCTTTTCATAGAAACATTTTTCTATACCGCGCTACCTCTCGTCAGTAAATGGCAAACCTACGAGAGTAAAACCATTGCCTATGAAAAAGCTCTCACCCGCCGTTCGGATTCGGCAATAAACTGTAGGTCCCACCACTTTGAGTACAAATATAACACGCACAGCTCAAAATGGTGAGAGAGCTCAGCCAAAGTTCTGTAGAGGACTGTAGCGCCAAACTATTATTATATTATTATTATAAGTGTTCTACAAGAGTATTACAAGAGTTTTACAGGAGTTCTACAAGAGTACTACAACAGTTCTACACAAGTTTTACAAGAGTACTACAAGAGTTCTACAAGAGTTCTACAAGAATACTACAAGAGTTCTACAAAAGTTCTACAAGAGTTTTACAAAAGTTCTACAAGAGTTCCACAAGCCTTCTTCAGGAGTTCCACAAGAGTTTTAAAAGAGTTCTTCAAGAGTTCTACAAGAGTTCTACAAGAGTTCTACAGGAGTTCTACAAAAGTACTACAAGAGTTGTACAAGAGTACTACAAGAGTTCTACAGGAGTTCTACAAGAGTACTACATGAGTTGTACAAGAGTACAGCAGGAGTTCTACAAGAATTCTACAAGACTTCTTAAAAAGGTCAACAAGAGTTCTACAAGGGTTCTAAAAGAGTTTTATAAGTGTTCTATAAGGACGGTTAGGTTGACAATATATTAGATTATAAATGTTCTGTAGGTATTTCATAAGGGTTTTACAAAGGGTGTAAAGAAGTTATATAAAAAAGATTTAAATTCACGTTTATAATTCAAAAATTCGTTTTTAGGTTGATAAGATAAGAGATTTTAATATGAGTTTTATTATATGAGTTTTCTATAAGAACGATTGAAATACACGTTGATAATTCTAAAAATAGATATAATGTTGATGAGATATAAGGTTATAAGTGTTACATAACTGTTCTATAAGAGTTATATAAAAGTTCTATAAGGACGTTCTAAATTCACGTTGATTATTCAAAAATTTGATATCAGGTTGATAAAATATCACATTCGAAGCGTTGTATATAAGTTCCACAAGAATTCTAAAAAAGTTTTATAAGAGTTCTATAAGAACGATTCAAAATTCACCTTTATAATGCAAAAATTAAATATTAGCTTGATATTTCATTAAATAGGTATTAAACAAAATGTCTATAAGAGTTCTATAAGTTTTCTATAAACTAATTAACGTTTAATATATTTTTAGAAAATCTGCAGATTTCAAAAAACGAAATTTTAAAATTCTCCGAAAACTGCGCAATTCTTAGATCGTTTCTGTGAAAAATAGCAGAAAAATATCATCATTTCAAGCAGCCAACAAGTATAAAATTAAATATATCATAGTTAGGGCAAAGAAAACTCGTTTAGTCAGATACAAAAAGAATTGCTACGTGAGTGAACTTTGTTGGAAAAACATAAAACCCTAACAACAACAAAAAAATAAATAAATAGAAAACAAATAGAAAAAGAAATAACAAATGATGCCATTCTCGTAGAGAACATTTTTGCGTAATTTGATTAATTAAATATAATGATTCGTGACGCCAACAATATCAACAGCAACAACAATAAAAAAAAGCAACGTGAGCCAATGTTTATTTGGCTTTAAGCTTGAAGACGAGTTTTTTTTTCGTTAACTCTGTTCGTTCGTTGTCTGTCGCATGTGTCACGTGACACATTCACATTTTACAGCGATTGACATTTTTACTTCGTACAGTCCAGTCGAATACACGGTCATGAATGACGTGACGTGCAGTGGGCGCAATGAAGCTGAAATATTTTGTGAGTGCTCTGGAGCTTATAATAAAAAATGAGGTCGTGACGAGTCGTGAGGATGCACTTTGACGTTGTCAAAGAGGCGCCAGTTTTAACCATGGTCTACTACTTTGTTATATATTTATAGCACTTCCAGAAAATTGTATGTTTTTTGTTTTTTTTAAGACAAATAATATAAAAGAAGCCCAAATGCAAATGAATTTGTTTTTACTACATATTTTTGTACGGAAAACATTAAACATAAATTTACTGTATTTTTGTACTACATTTGTATTAAAAATAACTAAGTATTGTATTTATTTATACGTTCTAAAATATGTAGATAAAGTACTGCATCTTCATTTATTTTTACTACATTCTGTATTTAATAAATTTAAAAAAATGGTAAAAATACAATATATGCATTTCATTTTATTACATTCTGTATTTATTTAAATTTCAAAAAAAAAATAATACATCTGTGTTTATTTTTACTGTATTCTGAATTTATTTACAAGTAAGTTAAACGATGCTATTCAAATTGTATAAGACTATTAGTAATTAGTATATCAGATAAGCATACATTTTAAACTAGAAATATTATATTACAAAATTTTACTACATTTGTAATAAAAATAACTATATTTTAATGTTTTTATACGTGCTAAAATATATAGATAAACTACTAGGTCTCGAAAAATGTAAAAATAAATACAACAAATGTATTTTTTTTAGTACATTCTGTATTCATTTAAATTTCATACAAAATATTGATAAAATACTGCATTTAGTTTTACTGCATTCTGTATTTTTTCCTAAAAAAGTTTATTTAAAAATTAGTAAAACAAGATTCTATTAAAATTGGTTTAAAAAAGCATTATAATGCATATATAAAATGTGAATTTGAAAAAAGTATATATTAATAAAAACTCCAAAACATATTCAATGAAATAAAATGCTCACTATAAATGCAAAACTGACAGTTATCAAAATTAAAGACACCATATAGTAAACTAAGTATCATTTATTACTTAATAAAATCAAAACATTTGATTTTATTTATCTATTTCAACTCTCAGAGGGGGGTGGTAGCATCCACAATGTTTCGGCGTTGCACTATGCGGCGGCACCACTTGCAACTGTCAGTGTCATGTAGTGTGACAGCGCACGAAAGTAAGACGTAAAGAGTGTCAGATGTCATTGCCAAATGATGTGGTGCTGGCTGGCGGCAGCGCCGATGACGACGACGACACAGAAAGGATGAAAGTCAAGTGTTTCGTGGTACCACTGAAGCGTTAAAAATTAAATTGCACAAGTGTGTGCAAAGTGTACGAATGTGAATATGAAGTGTGAGTGAATGTATAAATATGTGCGCATTTTTATGACATGCTGTTGTGACTGCATTAAATTTATGAATGTCATTTAAAACAGAAGCAGCGAAGATGCGTCAAGAGCTAAGAGAAAGGATGGCGATGGCAATGACGACGACAACCATAATGGCGACACGAATGAATTGAAATTAAATCGTAAAAATAAAAGTTGCAGAAAATGAGCAATAAATAAACTTTTTCTTCTTGAAAAATAAAAAAAGAGAATTTTTTTACTTCGAGTGAAATGTATAAATATTTATGTTTTTAAAATATATTTTTATTGCAGCAGATTTTATTATAACTACTTAAAAATATTTGTTTTTTAAAGAATAATAAATTTTCGTACATCAGAATTTTAATGACATGATTTTTCTTTATATTATCGTCAAGTTTTATGACATCACGAAATAACCACCAATGAGATGACCGCCAGTGAAAAATATGCCAAAAAAATTGACAAAATAAACATGTCCTCAACTAAAAAATAAATAAATAAATAAATAAATAAATAAATAAATAAATACAACAAAAAAAAAAAAATAAGTTAAACGTGATATAAATCTGATTCTACTAAAATTGCAGAATAAAATATTAGTAACAAGCTGGACCCGTGCACGACTCGTGCCAAGATTTTGTGAATTCAAAGATATGGAGCCATTTTATTAATATAAAAAACATTTTTATTATTTAAATGAGGGGCCCGTGCTTAGCTGTTGAAGTTTTTTTTATTGGTTTTATAAATGTAGTAACCAAATAATAATTCTCCGCCATAACAACTTTTCTCAAAAACAATTCTTTCTCAGACTGCGCTTCCCCGTAGAACATTTCGCCGTAAAATTCTTCCCCATAGAACGCTTTCCCGTAGAATTATTCCCGGTAGAATTCTTCCCGTAAAATTTTTCCACGTAGCATTTTTCACAGTAGATGTTTTAGTGTGGTGCGTTTTAGTGTGGTGAGTTTCGGTGTGGTGAGTGTGGGTTTGGTGAGTTTTAGTGTGGTAAATTTTAGTGTGTTGAATTTTAGTGTGGTGAATTTTTGTGTAGTGAGTTATAGTGTGGTGAATTTTATTGTGGTGAGTTTTATTGTCGTGAGTTTTAGTGTGGTGAATTTTTGTGTGGTGAATTTTATTGTAGTGAGTTTTAGTGTGGTGAGTTTTAGAGTGGTGAATTTTAGTGTGGTGAGTTTTTGTATGTTGAGTTTTAGCGTGGTGAGTTTTAATGTGGGGAATTTTGGTGTGGTGAGTTTAAAGAATTTTGGGTGGTTGTTAACCTGGTGTGAAATATCTTGATATCACTGTTGACATACACGTAATGTAAAATGTATCTTCTATTGGGGGTGCCACGCCCAATGGTCCAATTACTCCCACATTCGGCGAAACCGTTTAGAATGGTTAAAAATAACGCTGACCAAAATTTAATTAAATTTGTTATCTCAATTGCAGATATAATGTGTTTTTAATTTTTGGGTTATATGGGAGGTGCCACGCCTAGTCCACAATCTTACCGTGATATAGCATATACTCTGCCCAGGCCCAACATACATATTGCGCCAACATTTCATTCAATTCGGTTCAGCCGTTTTGACGTCTATTCGGAATTTAAAATATATATATATATATATATATATATATATATATATATATATATATATATATATATATATATATATATATATATATAATCGACAAAAACAACAATGTTCGAAAAATTCCGAAAAAAAAAATGTTGTTAAAAAAAATCACCATTTTACAAAAAAAAAAATACTCGACAAAAACAACAATGTTCAAAAATTTGGAAAAAAAAAATTTTGGACGACAAAAACAATGCAACGGGCAAAATCACCATTTTCCAAAAAAAAATATTCGCCAAAAACAATGTCGAAAAAAAATTGTTTTTGTTTTTGCTTTTGTTTTAATTTTTTTTTGTTTTTCTTTTTTTTTGTTTTTCCTTTAGTTTGGATTTTTGTTTTATGTTATTTCTTTTGTTTTTGTTTTGTGCTTTTGTGTTTTTGCTTTTAATTTTTTTTTGTATTTGAGTTTTTTTTCATGTTCGTAGCTGGTAAAAGTGCCGAGTTATATCGTTTTGAAAGTTTAGGTTGTATGGGAGGTGCCACGCCTCTTTGTCCAATCCCGCCCATATATAGCCTAGCATTCCTTCCGAAAAATTTAAAAAGTACAATAAATGTATTTATTTTTATTATTTTATTTGTTTTTATTACCAAGAAAAACAATAACTACTAAGAAAGGTTAGGTCACATAGAATATTTTGAAGTAGGGAAATTTGGTAGTTGGTGTAATGAAATTAGTGAGAATTATGAAAGTTGTAGTCGTTCTAACCAACTATAAATAAACCCTGGACAACCACCTTTACGAATGGGTACTTTAATTTTTAGAAACAGAGTTTTCTTGTATTTCATCATTAATTCAAGGGAGTTTTTTCAAAAATAAATTCAATTCGGACAGTATAAACTAAATTTCACGCGTATATGTCAGTGTCACATGAGATATTCAAAAATAAGTAGTCGGGTCACAGATCACAATCGACTGATCATTCCTATTTTCAATACCAGATAACGTAGATGTATAAGTAATCAAACTTTTAAGTTTCAATGATTTTGTAGTTTTAGTTTTATTGGAATCATGATTTCAATAGAATTACAGACGGACGCTAAATCGGCACAGAAGGTTACGCTCATTAAAAATATATTCATACCACCTTCTTCCGGGTATTACTAACGGTTGACCAAACTAAATACATCCTTTTGCTCTTAGTGTATTGTTTAAAAACATATTTTTCATACGAAGCTCAAAGAATACTTGCTATGAAAATGAATTGTAAAAAATACCTGGAAAAATCTTTCGGTGTTTTTTCTATCCGTGATTTTAGTACTTTTGAATTTTATTGTTTTCCGTACATTTTTCCGTACTAAACAATACGAATTATAGATTACTAAATGTACCACTATATTTTTTGAAACTTTAAGTACTGGATTCAAAACACTAAATTGAAAACAATTAACTGGTCCTCTGACTGATGAAATTTCGAAAGAAGTCGGTAATGAAATGAGTACAGTGTGATTTTTGAAAATTTAAGTTTGACAGATTACTATTAATACCTGCTGACACGATGGAATTTTCAAAAAGGATACATTCTTTAAATTATCACAATGTAAAACAATAAATATATTCAGCGGTCAATGTTGCCAACATAGGCCTCAATTTAAGCCGATTCTACGGACATTCTATAGACACTTGATTGAATATATTAACGTTTCATTTTCTAATTCAATATTCAGTAGACAGAGAATATTGAACTGAGGTTAATTGATACAAAATAATTAATTCTATTAATATATTTAATTGAATATACGAATTATTGAATAGTATAAATTAAATCCCTTCTGGTTGGTGTATATGCTAAATTATATGCATATACAGCATATACCCAACCTACAGTTTTAGAAGCACTGCACAGTTGTGCAGCCACAAACAGTTTTAAATTCACTACAAAGTATTACAGGTACTGTTGTACAGATCTTATTTTACATGGGTTTATAGCAAGGTGTGCTTGCCTATTTGGTTCATCGGGTCGTTTTTCCGAACATCGAGCGAATATCATAACTTTGATTAATATTTCCTTTTCATTATATATAGCTTTATTGGTGACGTGAACGTGGTTAAAAAATAAATATGAAATAAAAATTTAAATAATCAAACGATATGTATTTATTACTAAATATTTATATTATTAAATAATAAAATCTAAATGACTAATAAAAAACATTTTTTTCATCGAGTTTGTTAATTTCCCTTAATTTTTGTTCAATTAATTTATTGATTAATATAATTAAATATTTAATTAATATAAATAAATAAAATATAAACAAATTAAAAACAAATCCAAATGTTTGTTTTTCTAAAGTCCGGTTCTTTGCACCCCAGTTTAAATCTAAAAACCGTCTGCGTCATTACATAATAAAAACCTATAAATTATAGATAATATGTATAACAATTTTAGCATGTCCTTGCTTAAGCATGACATCATCTTTTTCACATCTCAACAAGAGCAAAGCCATTTTAGTTATCACATGATTTTGCTTTTTTTTGTATCCAACTTCACTGTGAACCAAACAACCCTTGTCCCGAATAACAATTAGTCTGTAGTACAAAAATAATTTTCATAAATGCTCGACTGAATTTTATTAACATATCCGCTGCTGGGTTCAAGTAATGCGCATAATGTAGACTAATGATGCCATGGCAACATGCAGAAGAGACATATATAATTGTGGGGTAGGACATCAAATCACTGCTCATTATTACATCATCGCAGTAATCATCTTTCTAGCATATATATGTTAACGATGTTCACATATAATATATAACACATAAAATTGTATTAATAGCAAGTTAGGGATTTCAAAAGTCAGCATATTACACAAAAGAAGAAATGCGCATACATTAAAATCATATGAAATGATAATTATAATGACGCTATAGAGAACCTTTCAGTGGTTGTCACAACCACAAAATGATATTCTTTTGCAAGTTTGAAAATAAAAGCTTTAAAAAAGGAACAAAGGCACAATGAAACTTTGTGAGCCAAAGTCATTATATTAATTTATATGTGATCCTATTAAAAGTGGCATTACCATATAAAATATCACAAACATAAATGATATTTTTGAGCACTTTCTTTGTTTTGTTAGCAAATTTGAGTGGTGGGTGGATTAGAGTAGCTTTTTTAGTTTTACAATTAATTTCGTTGAAGATCTATCGTAAAATAGACGTTTATCTGCAAAAGATTTTATTACTCAATTTATTAAATGCTAACCTTTGAACATATTTTAGCCTATAACCAAACCCTGTAGACATTTCGAACTATTTGTGCTAAATTTACGATTTGTTAAATTTTTAATATGGTTTTCATGAGGTTGCCTGCAAGATTTTACGACATTACTGCGTGATGTGATGTTTACACTTGTAATACATTTTATTGCAGGTATTTTTACAGCAGTCTTAGGGGATTTTAATTTTATGAAGGTAAAGCCAAAAAATAACTACGCCATAAAGTTTCGCCGAACAAGCAACGCATTTTAAGTAACGACGACGGGGTGGGTGGGTCACTTGTACAAAATTAAAGTGCTTGGTATAAAATTGTAAATTTTTAGATTACACAAAAAAAAAAACAAATTGAATAAAAAGCATTCTATAATATAAAGCCTAGCATATAGCAATAAAAATTAACACCAATATAAAAGTATCTAAAAGTTATACCTGCAATTAAGCAATTTTTGTGCCGTGCATAAAAATTAACCTTTTCTTTTACCTTTACTTTTTCCATGAAAATGTCTTTAGAAAACCAAAGACCTCTTAATGGTTGACAAATTATTTAAATACCTCTTGCAATACCACAAACTAACACCCACTCCCCACGCCTACAACACAAAGTTTTCCTTTTGCAAAATTTTTCACCAGTTTTACATACTACATAGTCGCACTGCTGCCGAAAATTTTGCACACTTTGTGCCAAGTGATAGTAACAAGCACAACTTAACGTAGTCCTGGTCGTCCATGTTGGGCGCCATACTTGAGTCATGCACCCTACATGCAGCCATGCATAAGTGGTGCCTTAAGTAGCAGCGGAAGTGTCTGTTACAAAAAGCTTTTTGAAACGACAACAACAACAGCGAACTACTACCTACCACCAGCACCAACCACCAACACAAAACCATTAAGAGCCGTGACACAACATGTGTTCAAGTTTTCCGTAATACCTCCGGAATTACAAAGTTTGACAATGTACGTAACGTACCTCGTTATACGCACCACTGGAATATGTTAACGCCTTAACAAAGTTTTGGTTATTTCTTGTGTTGGAGAATATTTTTAATATAAAACTTAAATACTTGTGAAGTTTATCGTTGTTACTTTATACTTTAATAAAAGAAAATTAATTTTGCAGTTTTTGCAATAGGTTATATTTGTGAAGCTCAGTTATCAGCAAAATTTGCTGAGATTAAAAAATAAATTAAATCAGATACGCGCAAGTTTAGAATAGCCTAATTGAAAAGTAGTCTTTCATAAAACATTTTTCATTTTTGGTTTCTTTCAGAGAATTTGATAATTCTAAATTCAATTTGATCATTAATTCTCCGTTTGTCCCATTTGAAATCTATTTAAGTAATTTGAATTAAATTAGTTATATCCTATAAACCATTTTACTATTTCTGATTCCATTTAACAATTGCGGATTTCAATCAGTTTGTCTAAAATCTGTTTGTCAACTATAAATTTATTTTTTTCTTTCTAAATATTCTTTCTGAAAATTATTCAATTGGAATTCCATTTAACTGTTTCGAAATTCAATTTCTCAATTTCAACGTTAATTGCACAGAAAAATATAATCAACGTAAATATAGCAACCGACATTAATTGCATTCATTAATCAATCCAGCAATGAAATTCTCCAATGTAATGAAAACATTTGCTATTCTTCGTTAATTCAGCAATTCCTTTGTTAATATGAATATTTGTACGTCAATGCAGCAAATAATTTAGTCGGCGCAGTTTTTGCAAATATAATTGCTGAACTTGCGCCGACTAATTATTTTGCTGCATTGACGTACAAATAGTCATATTTGCAAACGGAGTTTCTGAATTAACGAAGAATTGCAAATGTTTTATTTAAATTAGTGAATTTCATTGCTGGATTGATTAATGAATGCAATTAATGTCGGTTGCTGTATTTACGCCTATTATTTTTTTATATGTGGTTTTATTCGGAATGATTATTTTGTTATTTGTTCTATTTTAAATAACAAAAATTTTTCCAAACATAAAATTAATGAATACTTTTTGAATAACATATCATCGTTCTATATTCAATTATAAATTTAATTTGTTTTATTCTCATCAATTTGACTTATCGGAATTAAATTTGTTAAATCTTGAAAACAATTTGAAATTGAAAATGTGTTGTATACATTTTTCCCGGCACAAATCGAAAAATTCTTCCCGGTGACATTCATTTCCCAGACAATTCTTCCCCAATTTTTTTATAAATTAAAATAATAATTTACACGAACTTAAATTAAACTTTTTACAAAGTAAACGAACATTTATTAAGAATATCAAATAAAGTAAATGAAATGTAAATATTAAAATTGTGTGTTTATTTTATAGAGAAGAATTGTCACACCAAGAAAGCGGGAAATAGTCTCGAGAAATAATTGTCAAAAAGAATTGTCCGTGCACAGAAAGAAATATTGAACGTAAACATACCAACTGAGATTAATTAATACAAAATAATTAATTCTTTTAATATAATTAATAGGATAAACGAATATAGTATAAATTTAATCCTTTCAGGGTTGGTGTATATGCTAAAATATATCCACATATAGCCTATATGCCAACCGAGAGTTTGGTTCTAAAATCACAGTTTTAAAGTCACTACACAGTATTACAGGTACTGTTGTACCGATTTTATTTTACATTGGTTCATCGCAACTCGTGCTTGCATATTCGGTTCGTCGAGTCGTTTTTCCGTAAATTGTGCGTATAGCATGATTGTTCTCTCTTATTTGTGTTTAACATTTCTCTATCATTACATATCGCTCTACTGGTGACGTAAACGTGGTTCAAAAAAATAAATTTTAAATAAAAAATACAAAATAAACAAAAAAATAAAATTAAATATTTAATCAATACAATTAAATGTCGTATCGGCAATGAAACAAATAATTAAAAATAAACTGTTTTTTTTTTTGTTCTATTTTTCCATATATTTTTTTCTGTGTAACTATTTCAAAGTTGTTAATATTAACACTAACTAATTGTACTAGGCTGATTTTCAGCAGACCAAAGAATGGCTTTTTATTACGACCCTATTTTATCAGTCCATAATATGCCGGTAATCTGCGTATAAAATTACACAAAATTTGACATTTAATTGTTTGTCGGAAATATTCCTGAAAAATGTCATAAATTTTGAATTCGAATCCTTGTATGACATTTATGCTGTGTTACGCCTGATTTATGTATTCCGGTTTCATATAAAATTTAAACTAGAGACAATATACGAATATATACAACTTTTATACATACAACATGTTATTAAATGCCTATTTTGAAAACTTAAAAAATGAAAAAAAGTTTCGGAGATGGTCATATATTATTGCTGATAATTACCTGAAAGAAAAGAAAAAGAATATCATTAAAAATAAAGTTTTATTAAAAAAAAATACTTAAAAATAATAGCATAACAATAAGTATACAAACAGATCAAAACCTAAATATGATAAAAATTACTTTCCACACGTAGAATATTTCCTTCTTAGTCAATCCTTTCCCGCAATGACATAAAATTCCCATTCCCATAAGCTGTATTTTTCCAGGAAAACTGGCAACTATGAGCGCAGGTGAGCAAGGCGTTGCCATACTGAAATTTCAACTGTTCTCAGAATTTGGGTTAAGTTAGTCGAATGAGAATTTTCCCCATAAGGGTTAAACTCTAACGGCATAAACGTAGTCAATTGACACGTATATGCCGCAAGAGTTTATCCCAGATTAGCAAGGCGTTGCCAGACTGAAATTTCAACTGTTCTGAGATTATTTTAACACGATTCGTTTCTCCAACTGAATCGTGTCAAGTTAGTCGGATGTGAATATGCCGCATTTTTAACTCGGGCTAAGCGTTAGCATGGGCTGAACTTTTGCGGCATGAACGTAGTCAATGACTCCTGTTTCAACTGAATTCACGTTCTGGTTTTTAGAAAAATAAATACACAAATTAATTAAAGTGTAGTAAAGTACTACATAATGCTTTTATTTTTACTACATGATGTTTTGATTGATTTCATGTACATACTTCAGTAGAAAGTTAGCTATGTTCACAATCATTATATTTATCTTTATCATAACCCGATCAATTACTTCACCAACATGATCTGGCAATGAACATGTCTTAACCAAAAGGGCTAAATTTCTTCTATGCGTTAAATGTTCTGCATATTATGGTAGATTTTCATAAATTCATATTTCGAAATATATTTTTAAGTAAAACAAAGTGAAACCATTACAAATGCTACATAATGCTTTTATTTTTACTACATTATGTTTTGATTAATTTCAGGTTCATCCTTTAGTAGAAAGCATGCAGTGATCATGAACATTATATTTTTCTTTATCATAACCCGATCAATTACTTGACCAACATGCAATGATCATGTCTTCCCTAATAGGATGAATTTCTACTAAGGTCGCAACGCATTAAATGTACAGCATATTATGGTAAAATTTCATAGTTTCATATTTTGAAGTACATTTTTTAGTAAAACAGAGTGAAATTAATACAAATGTATTAACTATGTAGTAAAACTACATTTTTGGAAACTTATGCATGGATTTTGTTAATTTTACCAGATGATATTTTTGGAAATATCATCCAAACGTAAAATGTACGTAAAATGTAAATCTCAATTTCATATTTGCTTGGGAGAAGAAGAAGTGCTAAATGATTAACACTTTCTGATAAACTTAGTTAATAATATAATATTTAAATAAAGTATAAAGCAAAGCTGAAAAATCCAGCTGTTTAAACACTTTATAAAGTGTGGAAAATTCAAGCATCACTTGAATTTGAGGCACTTTTTGACGCATGTGTGTCACTGTCATGACTTTTCCGCATGAAGTGCGTGGTGGTTGTCTGTCTTGAATTCCTCTTTGGTTTATTTTTACATTTTTCGATGTCTGAATTTTACGAATACATTTTAGCGCGTGCGCGGCGGCAATAGTTCGAGTGCACCGAAGCATTACACAAAACGAGTGAAGAGCGCGAAGAGTTTAGAACCGGTCCGAGTAGTTTTTACTTTTTAATAGGTCAAGAGAATGACATGAGCGAAAATAAATAAATATTTATTAAACAATAAGAAAATATGGATTTTCATTAGGTCAAAAATGATTTTAAAATTAAATTTTAGTTAAACATTTAACTTATTAGAAGAGTTATCGGAGTTTAGAAAGTACGTATTTCGGGTGTTTTAATAATGTTATAATACAAAAGAATACTCCCAGACAAAAATTCACTCAAATCCCATTAAAATTGGTCAATAGAACAATTATTGATTTAATAGTATACAAAAAATAAATCTTTTCATATAAACTCAATGGCAATATCATGGTATTTTCTAGTAGTTAATGGTATTTACCGATTAAAATAATAATGTATACTATTGACTATTTTCAATAGTAAAAAACTATTATTTATATAGTATTTTTTTCTGTGTGTATAAACTACAAACTGGCTAATTAAAAATGAACATTAAATATATAATTAAATGATGAAGTTTGTAAAAGTTTAGCCATCAACTAAAAATTCGAATATTTTGAGATGAAATCTTTTTGGAAACTGCGTTATGCTTTACTAATTGTTACACGCAAAGAAAAAACTTGTTTGCAGCAAACATAATATAACTGCAATCACAAATATAATTATATTAATTAGCTGTAACATTTAGTTCCAACATTTTTCAATATATTCTGTTATTCATGTGATGATTTATGATTATATATTGTTATTTAAAATTTTGTTTTTGAACATTTGGAAATTCATAAATGTTCCAAGTAACATAATATGTTTGCTGCAAAACATATTTTATTCGCTGTGTGTATTGCATGCCTCTAAAGACATCTGACAAATCATTACATATGAATCATGAAAATCCAATAAAACCGCAAAAACCTCTACACGATTTTCTTAACTGCCATAAAATAAAACTAATATCATTATGGCGTGACTTTTAACTAACTAAATAACTAACTAACTTGAAGTGCAAAGTTGTGTCATAAACTAAAACGTTTCGTGTCATTTGACGCGTCAACGAACAACAAAAAAAAATTCAAATTTCAAACGGATTTCGCCAGTTAGTCTGTGTCAATGGCGACCTACTCAGAGCTCAACGCAAAGCTGTCAATTTTGACATTTATTTCAAAACGAAATTAAACAGTAGCAGCAGCAACACGTTGCCACGTTAATATCGTGATATAAAAACTAGAAAATTGTTGCATGAGGCAGATAAGAGCAACAGCATAAGTAGCATAAATATATTTTTTATGTTACATACTTATTGCCTGTGCTCAGGCTGACAGGGCAGACAAACAGACAAACAGAGAAAGAGACAGTCTGGGGAGAGAGCGAGAAAAACAGACGAACGAAACAAAAAGAATAGATGGTTAGAGCGATAATAAAATTAACGAAATGAAAGTCATGAAGCCGACATGAAAAGCATTTAATTGGTAGTAATTTAAGAATCCATTAAAAACGAATTATGTTTGGTGTACGTTGAGACGAACCGCAGTTTGAGGTGAGCAGGAAAGCAAATAGATAAATTCTAGGAAGATAGAAGAAGATAAGTGATGAAATGTGATTCTTTCACAAATACATATTCTATGAAATTTACAATTTATCATCAACATTTTTATAAAATTTCCATTAATAGCTATTATTGATTGTTAAATGAGCCTCAACGAAATTCTATGTCATGGTTACGCATTCATTTCAACCGCAAATAATGTGCTTTATTTCATTTCTATTATTTTCTATTAGAATAGAATTTTTTTTAAGGGTTCATTTATCAATCAAACAGGTTAAAAAATCGAACAATCAATAAACAAAATACATAACAGTTGAAGCAAGTTGAAGAATAACCTCAATTTTTAATTTAAACACCTTTGTCTGCGCTTGAGATTTAATTTTACCCTAGAATATGCCATTATTTCTACGAAATACGGTCGTCTCTTTCATCCGGTATTAGTCGTGGTATACATGATTGTTCAGTTTGTAGCGCCCAATAACCATCATCCGTCCAATGGCAGGTATTGTTCGAAGTTCGAAATGAGAAAAAGTCATTAACTAGCTAGAGTATAACTATCTGGTGTTGCCTAACGTTGCAAACGCGCAATTAGTACTAATGTTGATAGAAAGCGGACACGAGCAATGCGGGAAAAAACACTTAACTGAAAGACAAACTGTCTGTCTGACTGACTGACGCAATAGTGTTTGCGTTCTAAACTAATTGAACCATTTCCTAATTTACTAATGAATTTGGTCTGTAGTTAGGTAATGACTATGCCAACAAATAACTAAAATTCTTTATCAAATTCTATTATTTTGTTGAGATTCTATAATAAAGATGACGTTGTGATTGTGATAAAATTTTAATTTTTCCAATTTAAATAAATAGCGCTTTGACATTAAAATATTTTTAATTCTAAATAAAAATAAACTAATTGAAATGATTATTTATAAAAGAAATATATATTTTTTTATAATAGTTGCAAATTTAATATACGCATCTCAAAAGATTGCATTTGCATTTTTTTGATACTCAATATTTCAAGCAATATTGCTTTTTTTTCATACACAAGAAATTAAACTCTGCATATCAAGAAGTATTGTTCATGTTTAATTTTTTGATAGCCAAAGCATTAACATCTGCATCTTAAGAATAACTGAAGAGTTTGGTGCAAAAAGGGGTTGAGTTTTTGATGACAAATTATACGCTCCGTTTGGTACAAAAACAATCCATATCCGAAATATATATACACCACGAATTTTAATTTAAACATAATTTTTCTTACATATGCAATTTTTCTTACAAAATGCAGTTTTTATACGATACAAATATTTTGTGACAATTCTTTGGGGCAAGAAAGAGTCCTGCAGTTTTTGATCCATTTACAAACCCAACCAAATATTGACGTATTTTATACTATAGAAAAAATCGCGTTATATAATAAAACCGATAAACTGAAAACAGTATCATCCATATTATATTACCGCGGTCTATTTTGGTTTTGTATTAATGTTTTTCATATTTTCAATATTTTAAAAATGATATTGAACAATTTCATAATAACTTGATATGTAATATTTATAATACACATCTGCACAAATGCATTGAAACCCACTTCAAGACATTAATTTTATTTCAAGACATGTTCTGTTGCCGACTATATGCTTGAAACCCAAATGAATGTGTTGCTCACAACAACAAAGAACAAGTAGTGTCAAAACAAAACTCAAACAAGACGTAGTTGTAGTGAAAAGATCTATAATAATGTGTAATAAACATTCAAATGCTGAAGTGAGGTGCTTATGACACTAAGTACTGAGTGAATTTTACATTTTTTTTTGATTCTTACTCTAAGAAATTTTCAAATTCAAAAGTTATAACATTATCAAATAGCATTTAAAAAAAAATGTTGTGTATATTGCTATTTGATTAATGCGTTGTTTTTGTCGTACAAAAGTTTTTTTTAACAATTTATGTGTTTTGCAAAAAGAATGTTTGTTGTAATTTTCATAAACCCATTAATACCGACAACAACATTACTGACATCAAACAATGAGCGGTAGATTTGTTTTTGTTTTCAATGTTCGTCTTCCCGCTCGTTACTCGTTGCGCTCACTCACAGTAGTGTTATTTTTTTTTTCTTTTTCAAAACATTGAATGTCTTGAAAAAAAAATGTGTTGACACTACCTGACACCAATGAAACAAATACTGCAGTGAAGTCGCTGGAGAGACTTCTATGTTGTAATTTTCATAAACTCATAAATACCGAAAACAACATTACTGACATCAAACACTGAGCGGTAGATTTGTTTTTGTTTTCCATGTTCGTATTCCCGTTCGTTACACGTTGCGCTCACTCACAGTAGTGTCATTTGTTTTTCTTTTTCAAAACATTGAATGTCTTGAAAAAAAAAATGTGTTGAAACAAATACTGGAGTGAAGTCGCTGGAGAGACTTCACTTTAACAATGTAGACTGCCATTGCATAATGCACTCAATATTGTAGAGTAATGTTTTGGCGAGGGAACTTCAAATATATTTGGGCAGATGTCTATGTTATAATAAATTTAAAAATTAAAAGATAATTTATAATAAAGTTAATTTTTTCATTATTATTTGAAAACCATTCTCAATTTGTTTTACTACTTAAGTTAAATCTATAGGGAGTTTAAATTTTCTACAATTCGTTTCCAGTACGATTTTCTAATTGAGCTATTGAATTCGGAACTTTTATTTTGATTTTTATTTAATTTAATTTAATAAATTTAAAAACAATTTAATAAATTTTTAAATTTATTAAATTAAATGTTAAATTAAAATAAAAGTTCCGATTTCAATAGCTCAATTAGAAAATCGTACTGGAAACGAATCGGTATCATGAGATTTCAGTGCACTTTTTGATAGAAAAACAAATTTATCTCGATGTCGATTACTTGATTTCATGCAGTCAAATTTTGTTGTACAGAAATTGAGTTTGGCGAAATTTTTTTAAATTTTTAAATGACTTTTATTATAAATTTTACGATTTTCGATATAAATATCATCAGTTTAAATAAAACAAATAATTAATTGATGTCGATATATTATATCTGTTGTTTTGTTACAAAATGCCTTCGGAGTTGCTTACTGGAATTCATAAAGTTAAATTTCCGCATACAGTAATTGAATTTTATGTTCATTTTTCGTAATACTTTTTATACCCTACACCTATGAGGTACAGGGTATATTAACTTTGTGCATATATTGTAACGCCCCTTAGGAGGCGTGTCCGGTATGGAAAAGTATATATATTCTTGATCAGCATCACTACCCGAGTCCGTTTAGCCATGTCCGTCTGTCTGTCTGTCTGTCCGTCTTGCTGTCTTGCTGTCTTGCTGTCTTGCTGTCCGAATACAGAATAACTTGAGAAATACTGATCAGAATGCGATGAAATTTCGTCTCAATATATTTTAGCCAAAAGTAGGAACTAAGTTTGAATATGAGCCAAATCGGTAAACGGACACGCCCACCTCCCATACAAGTCACTTTTATATAATTCTTTCGAAACTAATAACTCGAAAAGTATTCAAGGTATAGTTATAAAATTTAAAACATATTGTTATAATTCACCTAAAAATATGTGGTCCAAAAATGGGCGTGATCCGCCCACTTTTTTTTTTCATTATTTCCCGGGTTTTCATTGTGGAAATTTGATCCGTAAATTATTAAAATCAAATCTATGAAATCTTTCAAAATTTTAATATAGGCGTGGTCCGCCCAATTATATTTTTCAATTTTTTTTTTAGTTTTTTATACTTTATATAAATTTTTTAATTTATGGGGATATAAGACGTAAATTTCTGATATATGAATAATAATTAAAAATTTTAAATTAAGTTATACAATTAAATATTCCTCATTAATATCTCCACCAAAGGTGTAGGGTATTCCATAGTCGGGCCCGACCGACTATAAAAATCCGCCCTATGTGACCGAACTTACCCATGTGACCTAACTTTCCCAACTCGTTTTATAACTACTTTTGTTGTTATTTTAGATAATATTCATTTAAATTTCAATCAATTTCCGACACAAAACGTTCAGATATCGAAGTTTTTTGTTTTGTTATAAAATTGTTTCGCTGTCGATTACTTTATTTTATTAATTTATTTTATTAATTTACAAAAAAAAATTCTTCAATATGATGAATTTATTCATAAATATTATGAATTTTTTCACCAACTACCAGATTCATCATATTGATACCACCGTTCATTAAATGACATATTAATGAATGCATTCATTATATATATGAACAAAATATTCAATACAATGAATTTGAATTGTCATATGATGAATTTGTTCATAATATTAAAAAAAAAAAAATTCTATAAAATAATTCGAACAAAAAGTGTTGTAAAAAGTTGATTTAAAAAATAATAGTAAAAAATATCCGATTAAAAAAATTCGCACAAAAAAAAATTCCGAAAAAAAATTTATCAAAAATAAAAATTTCGAGAAAAAAAAATTTGTTCGACAAAATTTTATTCGAATTTTTAAATTTTTTTTATTGTTTTAAAAAAAAAATTGTTCGAAAAAATTTTCTTTCGAAAAAGAAAAAAAAACATTTTTTCAAAAAAAACATTTTTTCAAAAATATATTTTTTATAAATATAACTTTTTATTAATAAAAAGTTGTAATTATAATAAATATATTATAAAACATTTTACTAATTTATGCATGTCGAGCAAGCATTATATAAGAAATAACACAAGTACTACTTGAGAACTGAGAAGTACGGTAAAAAATGAACGAAAAAAAATATTTTTATAGAAATTTGGTTTAATGAACAGCGTTCTTCAGTATGATGAACATATATGTTGTATTTTATGTTTTGGTTCATTAATATGATGAAACGTATTCTTCACATACAGTTCATCATATTGAAGGACACTTTTTCGACAGTTACGATAGCAGTTTGTGATAGCATTCATAATATTGATGTCGTTAGTCATTAATATTATGAATGGTTCTTCAATACAATGAATTATGGTTTGAAGAACGGAATTCATCAATATGATGTACATTTTTTTTCTGTGTATAGTACATTGTTTTTTCTGTTTTCTTCACAATTATACACCCAGAAAAAAATCCCTTAAATCCCATTAAAATTGGTCTATGGGACAATTATTGATTTAATAGTATACAAAAAATAAATCTTTTCATATAAACTTAATGGCAATGTCATGGTATTTTCTAGTATTTAATGGTATTTTCCGATTAAAATAATAATTTATCCTATTGACTATTTTTAATAGTGAAAAACTATTATTTATATAGTATTTTTTTCTGGGTGTACTATTCTTAAATATATCTAAGTTCAAAATCCACTAAGTCAATCATTTAATTTAGTGCAGCAAGCAATTTCAAAGAAATTAGCAAAATTTCTAAATGAAATATTTTTAATTAATTGTTGCTTCTTCAAACAATTATTCAATTAAATGAGCGCAATTGCTAGGCAGTTTATCTACTTGAATTGACAAACTTTTCATCTACTCTACTCGAAATCTGCTTTAGAAAATTTATCAAAAGAACAAAAGTACAATTTTTATAGAATGGCAAAAGCTGCTTGCTAATTATTGAAGGCTTTTGTCAATTTATCGCATAGAATTGTATACGCCCACCATTCTGTAAATGTCTGTCAGCCTTTCATTTGTGTTGGTTGTTGGTTACGCCCTCGTGCATTAAATTTGAACGTAGTTTTGCATTTGAATGAAATAATATGGCAACGCATCAGTTGATGCGCAAATAAAATAAATAATAAATTAAAAAATAAATACAAAATAATATGACATATTTATAAATTATAGTTATCATGTGAAATGGAGCATAAAGTATTTATTTTACAAAATTACCAATGTATTTACATTTTATATTTAATGTCAATAGAACTATTTAGGTAAATTTACAATATTGAATATATTACTAAATGGTATTACAGAGAGCAATTTGTATTTATTTTTAATAATTTAAAATGTTTAATATATGACATCGCAAAAAATGAATTGATTTTGAAATCTAATCTACAGAAATACATTGAAATTTGTAGTATTTTTAAAACAATTCATATTACGCAACATTATTTGATATGTCAGGATGGCCGAGCGGTCTAAGGCGCCAGACTCAAGTGTGAAAACTTGCCTACTGTGAAGTGGGTTCCAAATACAGAGCATTCTGGTCCTCTCTGAGGGCGTGGGTTCAAATCCCACTTCTGACAAAACTTTTTTTTTAATTGTAGTAGTTTATTTATGAGTACACACAGAAAAAAATTCTCTCAAATCCCATTAAAATTGGTCAATAGGACAATTATTGATTTAATAGTATAAAAAAAATAAATCTTTTCATATAAACTCAATGTCATTGTCATGGTATTTTCTAGTATTTAATGGTATTTCCCGATTAAAATAATAATTTATCCTATTGACTATTTTTAATAGTAAAAAACTATTATTTATATTGTATATTTTTCTGGGTGTATTACCCAAGGCACATAAATTTATCAATTAAGTACAACAAAAGAATACAGAATATTAGAAATATGAACAAATTCAATATGCCTTTTGTGTAAAGGTAACATAGTTCGCATATGGTTTATAATTTATAAATTTTAAATTCGAATAAGACAATCCTAATACATTATTCAGTATTTTGCATCTTTTTGAGAAAATATTGCGTTATATTTATAAAATTTCAGTTTAATAACTCTTTAACTCAGTATATATCTAATATAGAGCATTGGCTAGAGATTCTTTAAGTGTCAGGATGGCCGAGCGGTCTAAGGCGCCAGACTCAAGTGTAAAAACTTGCCCGCTATAATACGGGTTCCAAATACAGAGCATTCTGGTCCTCTCTGAGGGCGTGGGTTCAAATCCCACTTCTGACAAATCTTTTTTAATAATTTTTTTTTTAAATGTAGTAGGTTATTTTTTAATATTACTTAATCTAAATTAAGATATAGAATATTAAAAATATGAATAAATTCAATATGCCGTTTTTAGAGAAAACATATAAAATTTCTTTAACTCAGTCTATACCTAATATGGAGCAATAGGCAGCAATTCTTTAAATGTCAGGATGGCCGAGCGGTCTAAGGCGCCAGACTCAAGTGTAAAAACTTGCCCACTGTGAAGTGGGTTTCCAAATACAGAGCATTCTGGTCCTCTCTGAGGGCGTGGGTTCAAATCCCACTTCTGACAAATATTTTTTTGTTTTTTTTGAAGATTTTGACAAAATAACAAGATTTAATTTACTTATGTGGCTTTTGTTAATTTCATTGTCAACTGCAAAAATGTCTTTAAATAATTTTGACAGCTTTTGGTTAGCCTAGCAAATAATCTTGCCCTTGAGGGTTCACGTATTTGTTTGTTCTGCAAGACCCCTAAAACTAAAGCTTTTTGCTAAAAGTGAGACAAGCGCGAAAAAATGGCGTCAAATAAAAAAATCATTGAATAGAAACAAGTTTTACAATTGTATATTGGGCTATTTATCCTTTTTTAAATTTTATTTTTATTTAATTTTTTCAGAACCTATAAAAAAATAACCCTATTATAAATTTGCTAATGCGCGCACAAAGCTGACAAATAGTTGTCCTCACGCAGCGCATCATCACAACGCAATAACAATGGTGGTGAGAGATAGGCAGGCAACAGACAGACATCCAACAAGTAGGCACCCTTCTTGATTCCTTTGATGTCTGCTGGGGCAATTTAGTGGTCTTCGGTTTGCGTTAGAAAAATCAAAAGTAAAAAAAGCAAATAATACAAAAACAGGTTCTGATTTTTCTGAGCGTAATTTGAGATGCAGTGAACACAAAAAAAAACAGGTTTAGGTTTTGATGCTTACGAAAGGCGAACTAAAGGAAGAAGCAGCAGCAAACAAAAATGCAAAAAACCCAACCGTTTTGTTTGTACTTTTTGATGTTTTGTGTGTTTTTTTTTCTTTTTTGTCTTTTTGGGCACCTTTTCAGATACAGATTTTATTTTTTTGGTGTTTTGTGGATTTGTTTGTTTTAAATTTTTTATAGTTTACATACTGAAGGATACATGGCATGTTTTACGAAATGTGGTATGTTCAGAAAAATGATAAAATACGAAAAATACCAAGAAAAATGTATAAAAATGATGAGATTTTGTGTTTTTTAAAAGTCTTTTTATAGTGATATTGGACAATTGTTTTATTGGGTTATGTATGACCTAAAAAACTGTTTTAAAACCTTAAAATGGTATCAATGGTAGAGGTTTTAAATGTATAGCACATTATGGTTATGAAGTACAATACGAAAAAACTGGACCATACATATATGATCACAGCTTTTGATAATACTCTTTTTATGCCCTTAGAAAAAGGTAAAATTTATAAAACTTTAAAAATTAGTAGTAGTAGTTTGGCGCTACAGTCCTATAAGAACTTAGGCTCTCAAGCTCTCCAAAAAATTTATTTAAATTTTACTCCTCATTGCCATAATTGGAATATCGCCATTTCATGGTAAACCTAAAAAGAAATGCAAATATTCCTATAAATTTCAAGAAATTTGTATTTCAATTTGAGAAATGTTGATTTTATGTCTGTTTTTTCATATATTAATACACACAGAAAACTGATTAGTTGCGGCAATCAACTAAATTGCCCTACCGAATCATTCGGTTGCGGCAACAACTGATATAGTAGTTGCAACCACCTCCAAAACGGTGAACATGAGATTGTGGCAATCTCCAAGTCGGTGATCATGAAGTTGTGACAACCTGCTAACCGTTAAACATGAGGTTGTGGTAACCTCCAAAAGGGAGATCATGAGGTTGTGACCACCTCCAAATTGGTGAGCATGAGATTATTGCTAGCTCCTAGTTGGTGAGTATGAAGTTTTCAAAATCTACAATTGAAATTTTATTATAATAAAGTTATTTTTGTATAAAAAACTTATTCTATATGTATTATAGTTGAATAAATATGTCGCATAGTATATCTACTAATTCCTGCTCACTGATTTTTTTTATTTCCTCATAACCAATAAATAAAAAAAAACTTTTTATTGACACATATGGTCACATATTTTTTTTTATTTATATTATATTTCACTAGCAAATGAGCATTTTGTTTTGAATAAATATATTATTTTATTAAAATTTGTTTATTTATTTCGCTATGTAACTTAATTAATGAATTTCCTATTGATTTCGACATGTGAACATTTTTGACGTTTATTTATTTTTGCATGTATCCATAATTGTTGGCAAAAAAAAAACTGGCAACTGAACTGATGATAGACATGAGGTTGCCGTTTGTCATTTATTTTGTTGATACAACAACTTACTCAATCGCCGTAACAAATGCACGAAAGTAAATTTTGGCAGAATGAAATGCAATCATGAGGTTACGGCAACCAAACGTGCAGTTGCGCGGACTAACATTTCGGTTATAGTAAAAAATGGTACGTTAATTTTAATGACATGAGGGTACAACAAATGTATTTCGGTTGCATCACTGAAACGTTGGTTCAATTAACCGCATACCAAAAGAGGATTTTTCTGTGTGTTTTATTTTTTTTGGTTTTTAAGATCAAATAATATAAAAAAAAATCCTTCCAGACATTTTGTATCTTAATTTGAAAAATGTTGATTTTTATTACTGTTCTTTCATATTTAAATCTACTTTTTTAGGTATTTGTGATCAAATGCTAAAAAAGAAAATGGTCTATCCTGTACATTACTTAAACTAATAATGAAAATTGCTAACTTTATGGTAACGATTCTACTTTATTACGTAGTATTATCTTAAAAATCATCTAATTCAAACCTCTCTCATTAAAAACTAAAGTTCTATTTATGTTGATAATAATTCAATAATATCTATCATAAGAAAAACTTTTCGTAAAACATCCTTTATATTGTAAAATAATAATTATTCTTTATCTCTATTATCACTTAATTCACAACCCATTCAGATTTTTTGTGTTTGTTTACAGCTGATAACATTTTACAGTAGCTCTCAGTAACTTGTGACATCAATTAGCTATGTACTTGACAATTAATAAGATACTTAATCGTAAATTTATTACTTGCAATAAATAATTAAAATTTTTGATTATTTTTACCGCCAAACAATTATTTGCTTATCTAATCAAATTTGATTATATTGTATTATATATATATATATATAGGCTTTACTTTCTTACTTTAGATTTACTTTCGGCATTCTATTATTAGTTCTACTTATTGTAGTTTTTATTTTCAGAAATTCTAGATTCTAAATTTAACACATAGTTTCACGTTGTGTGTTCGTTATATGTCAGGATGGCCGAGCGGTCTAAGGCGCCAGACTCAAGTGTGAAAACTTGCCCACTGTGAAGCGGGTCCAATAAATACAGAGCGTTCTGGTCCTCTCTGAGGGCGTGGGTTCAAATCCCACTTCTGACAAATCTTTTTTATATATTTTTTTAATTGTAGTAGGTTATTTATTAATATTACTAACGGCAAATTAATGAAATATACATTAAGATACAGAATATTAAAAATATGAATAAATTCAATATGCCGTTTTTAAAGGAAACATAGTTCGCATATGGTTTATAATTTAAAATTAATTAGACAAATATTGCGTTATATTTATAAAAATTTCAGTTTAATAACTCTTTAATTCAGTCTATACATAATAAGGAGTCTTAGGCAGCGATTCTTTAAGTGTCAGGATGGCCGAGCGGTCTAAGGCGCCAGACTCAAGTGTGAAAACTTGCCCGCTATGATACGGGTTCCAAATACAGAGCATTCTGGTCCTCTCTGAGGGCGTGGGTTCAAATCCCACTTCTGACAAATCTTTTTTAATATTTTGCTTTAAATTGTAGTAGGTTATTTATTAATATTACTTAATCTAAATTAAGATATAGAATATTAAAAATATGAATAAATTCAATATGCTGTTTTTAGAGAAAACATAGTTCGCATATGGTTTATAATTTAAAATTGAAATAAGACATTATGCAGTATTATGAATCTTTTTGAGAAAATATTGCGTTATATTTATAAAATTTCTTTAACTTAGTCTATATCTAATATGAAGCCATATGCAGGGATTCTTTAAATGTCAGGATGGCCGAGCGGTCTAAGGCGCCAGACTCAAGTGTAAAAACTTGCCCGATGTGATGCGGGTTCCAAATACAGAGCATTCTGGTCCTCTCTGAGGGCGTGGGTTCAAATCCCACTTCTGACAAATCTTTTTTTAAAAATTGTATTTAATTGAGTATGCTATTTATTAATATTATCTTAAGCATAATTAATAATTAAAGCATATTAAAAAAAATGAAATACACTGTATTGTAGACGTAACATAGTTCGCAAATGGTTTATAATACTAAAAATCTAAAATAAAATAATATAATTAATTTAGATTATTCAGTATTATTATACTTTTTATTAAAATATTGAGTTCTATTTATAAAATTTCAGTTTAATAACTCTTTAACTCAGTCTATATATAATATATAACATTGAGCAGAGATTCTTTAAGTGTCAGGATGGCCGAGCGGTCTAAGGCGCCAGACTCAAGTGTGTAAACTTGCCTACTTGTGAAGTGGGTCGACAAATACAGAGCGTTCTGGTCCTCTCTGAGGGCGTGGGTTCAAATCCCACTTCTGACAAACATTTTTTTGTAATTTTTTTTTTTTTATTTAAATCACGATTTCTGACTTTTATTTTTTTTTTGTAATATAGAAATTTGTTTGGAATATATCTTCTGTATAAAAATTTAAAATATTTAAGTTTTTGTAAGGGACTTCGATATGCAATATGATGATCAGCATTACTACACGAAGAAAAATTAATCATGTATTATATGCATAAATTTTTCAAAAATTAATCATAATATCCAATCAAGAATAAGTAATCATAATGATTTGTTTATTATTCAAAATATTTGATTACAGTAAAATTCAATTATTATAATAAATTCAATTAGTATAATTAATTATTACGTATACTTATGTTTTGAGTATAATTTATTCATATGTGTTGAGTAATTGGAATAGGTTCTGGAATATATTTTATAATTTATTATAATTCATGATTAAAATGTCATACATCGTGTCAAACACAAAAAATAATAAATATTCATAATTTCGCCTGTTATGATTATTAATAAAATTTGTAAAATGTATTAATTCTAACCATAAGAAATACATAGTGATTTTCAGTTTTTTATGCATGAATATTGCAATTTTTTTAAGTATTATACATAATTCATGAATATAACTCATTATTAAGAAAATTAGAAAACAAATTGTTTTATGTATATCTTATTTATAAATCATGAATAAACAATTTTCATCGTGTAATAACTACAATATGAAAAATAAAAAGCAAATTTATGTTTTTTATGCATTATAGCATTTTAGTAGTTTAGAAGTTTTTCTTTTTTGTTGTAATTGCTAATATATATTTGATATTGATATAGTCTAGTAGAAATATACCCTATTAGGGTACATTGAACAGATCAAGTTGGGCAGATCAAGTATTGGATATTCAAGGACCATAGAACTGTTATTTCTACTTGGGTACATTGTATATAAATGTACATAAAGGGGTTTTCAATGAGAGCGCTACAAAAGTTTTTTTCAAGGGTTTTTCCACAGGGACGCTACAAAAGTAGAGCGACAGGGACAGCAAACGACGCCATATTTCTTGCCGACCTTTTGACATTTCTCTTCAGTCAGGTTTGCCATTTGATGATGGAAAGATATACGAGCCAACAACGAGTTGAAATTATTAAAATTTACTATCGAAATTCGAATTCGTATATCTTTCCATCATGAGCGGCAAGAAATATGGCGTCGTTTGGTGTACCTGCCGCTCTACTTTTGTAGCGTCCCTGTTGAAAAACCCTATAAATATATAATGAAAATGAAATATTAAATTATTTTGCTGGTTAGAGCACATCTACATCTATACTAAAGATAGGTAAGAACTCAATGGATTTTTTACACAGATCAATTAGCAATTATAATTAATTATCTTGAGTGCAATCTCAGAAAAAGTACTTATGAATTATATTAATTTGAGCATTCGTTGCGGTAAAACAAATTTACACTCGTCGAATAGCCCTAGAAGTATGCAGCATAGTGATAAATAAAACCTTGTAAATTCGTAGGCATAATTCAGATCTGCTTTTTTGTTAAATACACATTAAATATTAGCTGTGTTTTTTTCATAATTTAAATTTGAGCCGGAACTAATTTTGTACGCAAAACAAAAACAAATTGGAGCTAGATAGATTTATCTAGCTCAAATTGTTTTTGTTTTTGCGTACAAAATTTGTTCCGGCTCAAATTTAAATTATGAAAAAAACACAGCTAATATAATGAAAAACAAATATTTTTATAGCTACAAAAATATAAATATACAGACATCAACATAATTTTGATATAATTAAATATAGTTCTATATTGCAAGTAATAATGGCAACCTATTACATTCTAATCTAAACAATATTGATGTTTATTTTTATTATATTAGACCTGAATATGATTCGTTAGTTTTAATAAATATGCATATATTTAAATCCAAACATACAATCATTTCATTGAACGATATCTTTAAGTGTCAGGATGGCCGAGCGGTCTAAGGCGCCAGACTCAAGTGTAAAAACTTGCCTACTGTAAAGTGGGTCAACAATACAGAGCGTTCTGGTCCTCTCTGAGGGCGTGGGTTCAAATCCCACTTCTGACAAACATTTTTTTTTTAAATTTTTTATTTATTTATTTATTAAGTTAAATATTTCAATTATAATACAGTAGTAAATTTAATACTGTAGTTAATATGAAATTAGCTACTGAAAACCCAAACGAATTCGTTTCATAGAAGCAGGTTCGAAATTGCAATTATATGTTGACAATCCTGTGAAGTGCGTGAATCTGAGTCTGTTATTTAAAGACCTCTCTCTCATTTTGCCAAGGTTTCTGAAATGTTTACTTATTTCGTAATACAAAAAAAGAAACATCGCACTTTGGGAAAAAATCATGTAAATTTAAACAGAAATTAAACAGATTTCATGTTGTTTTTTTTTTCAAACAGATTGATCTTGCTAAGTGATTTTTGTGATACTAAATTTTAATAGTTAAAAATGTAAAGTTAACTTGAATATATGTTTAATTTATAGAATTGTTGTTGTTTACCATATATAAAAGTATCATGTATAATTAACACGAGACTGTTTAACAAATTATCTGTCAAAATTGCGCAAAAGTGCGCTTCAAGATTAAACTGTATATTTTTTTTCTTTTTAAAATGTTTAATTTTTAAATTTCATTGTAAATCGACGTGGTAGAGCAAAACGGTCTTCGAGAACAGCAATATCGAATTATCCTAGAACCGTTACCAACTCGATTGATGGATAATCATATATCGTCACTATCACGCCAAAGGGGCGGATGTGTAATTTTTGACATTTGCTTTTTTACATTTTTGAATGTAGTTTTTCCTCAAGTATACTGTGCCAAAATCGTGTGTGGTTTTGTTGGATATTTCTAGCCTCAAGAGACAATATAATTGACAAATTTTTTGGTAATTATTTTTAAATAATGATGCCAATCGATAGGTGCTTTTAAACAAACAATTAATGTCTTTACACCACTATTTTATCTTGCACCAATTAAGAGTTAGAGCAGAAACACGAAAAGATTCGCCCTTTTGGCATAAGATTTCAAATTTCTTCGTTTTTTTGAATAACTCTTTATTGGTGCAAAATAAAATATTGGTATAAAGTACTTAATTGTTTGTTTTTAAAGCACCTATCGATATTCATCATTATTAAAAACAAAAAACATTTTTCTGGCAAATTAATATTTGGAAAATTACTTTTAAATAATGATGCCAATCGATAGGTGCTTTAAAACCAAACAATTAATGCCTTTACATTACTATTTTATCTTGCGTAAATAAAGAGTTATAGCATAAAAACAAAAATATATGCGTTTTGGTCAGGATATAAGCCTCACAAAATCCGTATTTATCATTCAGTCAGTTATCCAAATATTTTGTATATTTATATACGTTATAATAATTGATGAATAAAGCGAAATAACATAAAAATAATGGAAAATATTAAATATTACTAATTTTTAAAGAACTTCTAACTTTAAAATTTGATTTTCCAAAATTTTTAAAAATACACATTCGCCCCTTTGGCATGATAGTGACGATATGTTGCACTTTACACAAATTAGCATTGTCTAAAATTATCTAATTCTATTAATTTAAGTTTATAATATTAAAAACCATTTTAGATCAGAAACCAAATCGGTACTAAAGATCGGTTTATTTCAGATTTTTATAGAACGGTAAAAAACCAAAATGTTTTAAATGGATATCTGCTTCGATTACAGTTTCTATTCGTAATTTGAAAACAGATATTCAAACAGGTTCGAACTCTTATAAGAAAAGCTCTTAGAAAATTGAATCTTTTTTTAGCTGTCCCAACACATCACTCAATTCGGACATGATTTATGTGCATTCACCTGTACAAGGACAAAACGTCAGCGTCAGCGACGTAGATAAATTTAGAACTATGCTAGCCTAACAAACTCACACGGAAACGGTGAACACGCACTTCCGTTTAATAGACGTCCAATTTTTGTTTTTCTATTTTTTTTTTCTAGTATCGACGAACTATTGAAACAACAATAAAACACTGACATTGATAATGAATGACGGACCGGTATCGGACCGCTGTAAGGCTGCAAAAGTTAGTGAATGATTGAAGAGACAACGACGACACTCAGTCGTACGAAAGGAGGTAACAACCGAACGTTGCAAAAAGGTACTTTTTCAAAAAAAATATTAGCAAATGCTAAATACTCGCACGTTTTGCATATAAATTGACAAAAAATGTCAATTGCAAGTTAAAGGAACGAATATTTTTATTACAATGAACAATGGCATGGAGTACAAGTTGGGTTGGGGGCGAAAATATAGAGAATTTTGCTGATAGGTACTCTGTAATTCCGGCACAATCAAATGACGCTGGCCTCGAGCAAGCAATTTCATGCAATATTGATGTCGATGACTTTGGTGTGAGTTGGTTGCATGATGTGGTTGGTGATGATGATGATGATGACGTTGGTGATGACGATGATGATGATGATAAAGGTGTAGTCCCCGTTGGTCTGTGTTACGTTCAAGCATTGAGCACATTGAGGGTGTTCGAAACGTTCGCATTATTGGTACCACGAGTGACTCTCGTAAAACGTGTACGTGATTCGACGTTGTTGCATATTTTGACCACTCGGCGGCACACGTCGTGCTGTCAATATTGTGTCTATTTTCCTGTTGTCTATTTTTAAGCCTGCTCTATGCTCTACGCACGTACGAAATACGTACAACCCCTCAACAATGTTTTTTTTTTTTGTACCCAAATTGTTTTATTTTTTTTTGATACTCTGAAGTGTTGCACATGTTGATGGATTTCATTCGGTTGCTGGTGTCTGTTGCGATTTTTTGGAAGGGTACAATATATTTTTTTTATTCTCGACTTAAGTTACTGGCTTAAAAATCATTCATTTCATTTTCAATCAAATGTTTCATCGGCCCACCGTCATTTAAACTGACACACAGAGATTTTTACAATGAATTTCATTTAATTGGATTGCGGTGTATCAAGCATATTTTGTACCAAATGATTGGAAATAATTTAAACGATTGCATCAGTGTTTAACGGCATGAAAACAATTGTATTAATTTATATAAATAAAACTTATAAAATTTAAATTCACTTTTGATCGAGATTTCACAACCAAAAATTTGAATTATTTTTATCGTTCCATATTGAGTTAGATTTAGTTAATTTTATATAATATTTATATAATAATATAAAAAATCAAATTCTATAGCAAAAAAAAAAAAAAACAAAAATTTAAGAAATATTTCAATTTCAATCAAAATTTGAAATATTTATTAAAAATAAACAAAAATGGGCTGAACTTTACTTTATAGGGCAGGTCGAAATTCGCAAGAAAAAAATTGTCACGACCTTTTAAATGCGGGGAGAGTGACGAAAAAAAATGTTGTTGCTGCTCGGATCCCTATGATCAGATTATAAATCGAAAACCGAGGTCATAAGTGGTTTTTAAATTACAAAGAAGTGGGCTAGGCAAAAAAAAATAATAAAAAAAACAAATTGTCACACGATAAAGAAACCAGACCAAAAATAAAAAAGTGACCTCAAGGTACGTGGTACCCCTTAAAAATTAAAAACCTTTTTTTTCAAATTTACTGGAAAAGGAGAGTAGCAAAATGAAAATAATAAAATATTGAAAATCATTTACATTTAGATAAATAATGCCATGAATATTACCAAAAAGATAAATTCTAGAAACAGAAAAAAACATAAATAATTTAGACTAAAAATTTTTTTTTTAAATCTTTTTAATCATACTGAGTTATTCAGTGTACAATACTTATATTAAATTTTTTGAAAAAAAAAATTTCGCAGTGTACCCAAAATTTTCAGGCCATACAAAAAAAAAAGTGTACCCAACATTTTCAGGCCCTACAAATTATCATGGCCATGGTACTATATATTGCAAGAATTTTGAATTTTTTTATTTTGTCACTCCCCTTTTCCTGGTACTGGAGTTTTTTTTATTTTTAAGTGGTACCACGTGACCTTGAGGTCACTTTTTTTGCATCGTGTGACAATTTCTTCTTTTTTGTTTGACCTCCACTTCGCCTCCCACTTCGTAACAATTCAAAAACCACTTATGACCTCGGTCGGTTTTCGATTTATGTGCGGTTTCCAAGGAGGGCGTCTTTCTTGTTTTCCGACACTCTCCGCCCCTTTTAATGGGCATGGCGATATATATTTTTTTTTTTTTTTTTTTTAGGACGGCCCTATAAAGTAAAGGTCTCCCGAAAAATGTCTTTAAATTATATACTTGTTTGGATGTTTTTGATTTACGTTAAGATTCAAATGTATTTGTGTTTACTACATTTATATAGTCGCTGCTTTGTATGGAGAACAACTACATAATTTAACTGCTTTCCTATAGATAATTTTACTACAATGATATTGAAAATTACCACATTTTGTATTTATACGTCCGGTAATATGTATAATTTTACTACAATGATATTGAAAATTACCACATTTTGTATTTATACGTCCGGTAATATGTAGATAAATTACTGCATCTGCATTTATGTTTAATACGTTCTGTATTTAATGGCAATTACTACATAACGACGACTTTTAGGAAAAGTAATGTAATTGTCATATACATAATTCCAACGTGTTAGTTTTATAACAATATGTATTTATTTTTACTACATTCTGTATTTTTTTTGGACTTCATAATAAAATTCTATAAAAAAACTACATCAGCATTTATTTTAACTGCACTCTGGTTTTATTTAAAAGTCAAAGCAATTTTCTATTCGGCAAAAAATAGTTCTTTATATATACTCGTAAATGTTTATAACAAATACATTTTGCTGCTGAAGAAATATCATTAATGTATCGTCGTTGTATAACGAAAAGTCACCAAATACATTTTTATGAAAAACTTAAATTTTGAGTTTGTTGATTAATATTAAAAAAAGTAATTGATGCATTTTTAAAGTTGAAAGATCAATAAATACATTTACATATTCTTTATCATGTGGTAAAAATTTGAGATCATCGTTTAAAAATTGACAGAGATATAAAGATTTTTGTAAATGAATATTTGGCATTTTGAAAATGTATTTGGTGACATTTCGTTCTACAACGACGATATGTAATTTAAAAAAATTCTAAAATTATTTCAAACACTTTCTGCATATTATGACGTTCTTGGCAATGTGACGCATATGTCACTCACACCCCCGTTATTTACCAGGCGTATTAAGTTCTTGAGCAGTTTGTTTAGATGGGGTGGCCGTTTCTGCAGGGTTTTGGCAACACTTGCATGTACGTCTTTTATTTCTTTTTTTTTTTCATTTTTTCTTTTTTTGGGTTTCAATTCAATTTTAGCAAAGTTTGCAAAACATAAAATATCTATAAAAACGAGTACTTAACGATGAGTCTCTGGGGTATGTTTAACATCAGTTCAAACAAATGTGACTGGTTGTCATTAGCGTTGCCAGACTGCGGTGTTTCAGTATTTTTACAATTTTATAAAAATAAAATTTAAGTAATATTTTTAAAGTGCGTAGTGAAAATCAAACAAATAACAGTTGCAATTTCGGGTATCTCCCAATTTTATTTTTTTATAAATTCGTCTACTTTAATTTAATTATACAATTGTTTTCTAATTAATTTCGTTAGTCCTTTCTTGTTTGTAAAACAACCACACATATTTTAAAAGAAATAAACTCTATGTTGCTCTATTTATTTTCTTTGTTAAGACAAAAAGTGTTTGAATACGTTTTTCAAAACCAGTGGCATCATTGTTACCTAAAAGCCCATTCAATCAAAGACCTTAATTTACGCAAATGCAAATATACTCTAGAGAATATATAGAGTAATATCAAAAATAATCAAAATAATGGTACGATGATTGATGAGAACTGATTTGAAAAAGTTGATAAACAAATGTGCCAGACATGCGTTGATTGTTTGTAGAGAAGACCGTTGATAAAAGTGAAGTTTATGCAAATTTACCAGAGCTTAAGTATTTGTTTACTTCAAAAATATGAATATTTTGTTATTGTTTAAAAAAAAATAATATATTTTAGCATATATTAAATAAAATAAAAAAAAATTAAGATACCTATAAATAAAAGCAGTAAAAAATATTTATTAAATCGATAAAAATGCTGCGTTGCAGACCTTTTTTTTTGAGTGCACGAATTTAACTTCTGTGAATTAAGAAATATATTCGCGATTACTTTTTTGATAACCTCCAAATTTATGAGTATTTTGCAATACCAGTCCGTATTTTTCTATCTGTCTATCAAAACACGAACTTATAGTCTGTGTTTCAAGATGTATCTTCCAAATTACTTTGAAGACATTTACGTAAATAACTTCTGTAACTCAAGAAGTATATTTGTAATTTATTTTTTCGTAACCTTTGGATAGATTGATTTTTTTTTTTTTTTTGAGTGACTCGATTCTGCAATGTCAGACTGTGATTCAATCAAACCAAGTACTTAACTTCTGTGAGCCAAGAAGAATCTTCGAATTACTGTGATGAAATTCACGTAAATTACTTCTGTAACTCAAGAAGAATATTTGCAATTCCTTTTTGGTACACAGAAAAAAAAAATAATCGACGTAAATTCAGCAACCATAAATAATTGATCTAGCAACGAGTTCTAGTGTATTTAACAAACATATTCGCTAAAAATGTGATTTGCTTCCAAAAATATACCAATTAAGGACTTTGAATAATTAGCAAACTATTTAATGTGTATGATCGACGATTACAAGTATTTTTATTATCTTCACATATAATTCTCATTAAGTTAATTAAAAAATAATGTTATAAAATCTTGTGCAAGTACATACACGCTAAGAAAAATCAGCTTGCAGGCAACATATTGATGTTTGCAGTCATAAATTTTCCGACTTTAATTGGCTATTAATTCTAAATAAAAATTTTTAAAATTATTTTGGTATTCATTTCATAACTTATTGCTATGTATTATTATAAATAGATTTATTTCAAAAGTCCAGAAATTCAAAAAATATTGTAGCAAACATAATATGTTGCGTGCAAAATTGATTTTATCCTGTGTGTAACATATACTTTTTTGATGATGAAGTTGGAAGCATAACTAAACACTTAGAGGATGATCAAGATCTAATAGTGTATTTATTGCGATATACCAAAAGGGAATAATATTCGCGCAAACAAACGTGCAAGCAAAAATTCCATCGTTTGCTTGTTTGCCGGCAATCATTCACCCGCAAGCTCGCATCGTGAGGACGCGCCGCGGCTATAGTTGTGCTCAGCAACGACAATAATTAATGCAATTAATTCAATAGTCGTTTCAGCAAATTATTTAATTGCATTGATGTAACTTTTTGTTTTTTATGTTGTTAATTTATTAATTAATATGATTAAATATGTAATCAATTCAATTAGAGATCGTATCGGCGATGAAACAATTAAAAATTAACTGTATTGAACAAATTTGTTGCTATATTTACACATATATTTTTTGTCTGTGTAGCCATTTGATAGTTTGATTTATTTTTTGTTTGGTGTTCCCAAGTAACCACGACTCGACAAATGCCACAAATCCTTGTGGCAATTTTAAGTTACCTCTAACACCAGTGTTGCAAACTAGTAATTTTTAGTATGGAACATACGCAATAATATGTCGCAATGCTGTGATGTATAAGTCATACATTCTGATAATGGAACATAAATTTAGTTCCACAGCGATGGCTAAGAACATGTAAGGGACAATGCAATAATATGTCACAATGCTGTGATATATAATCATACATTCCTATAATGGAACATATACGATAATGGGCGGAGTTAACTTTGTTGTTATGACGTGGCAAAATAGTGGAAAATTATAAAATGTATTATGTTCCATATGTGTTGCATGTATATAATGAAGAACCTATTAGGAACATGTTTATAAATAATGTAGCTAATTAACTTTAAATTGGTATAAATGTATATTATAATATACAAAATATTTATTATATCCACTACATATGTATAATTTTAGGATATATAATTTAAAATTACAGTTCAAGTTCCAAATAGGTGAAGCGACACTTTAATGGATCAAAATTTGTGGCAACTATGCCTCGCCCCGGAGCTTTTTGAATGGCAATTAGGTGGCAAATAAGTATTTTTCGCATGATATAGATCAAACACTTTAATGGCTATTGTGTGGCTACCACTTACGTTGCCACAAAGTGGTTACTTGGGTTTTGATTTTTACCTATCATTCAATCTAATCAAGTATTTAGTTTTTGTAAGGCATGATTCATAGTCACAAAAATGACTTCTGAATATATCACAAGAAGAACATTTGCGAATTATTTTTGTGCAATAAATATTATGCTATAATATAATAATTTCTTTTTTGTTAGGATTTTTATGATACCCTTCCGCCCGCAAATAATATAAACACTTACTTAATTTCTGCAACTCAAGAAGAATATTCGCGATTTCTTATTGAAAAAAATTTTATTTTTTGTGGTAGTTAATTTAAAAAATACGTCAAACAAAAATATTAATTACATGCTATAAAACATATATTTTTAAACTATTAACTACATAATCATTTAAAAAAGTATTTTCTACAAATTAAATTTATTTTTCCAATTTAGTTAATGCCGTCTAAAAACACGTAACAAATTTATGTATTTTTCATAATTTAGTTAATGCCTTAAAAAACACGTAAAACACTTATTTGCATTTAATTTTATTTTTTATCACATTTAAAAAATCTACCATTTTATGTTGTCACCATTTCATTTAATTAAATCGCTTTTGAAATTGTCCACTTAAAATTGCAATCAATGCAACTTTGAGCATGTTATAAATATTTAACAAATTGGTGCCAACATGTTCTAGGCCCCCAAAAACAACCCGGCGGCTAACATATAAATCGTGGCTACTACTAGTACCAGGACTGAGTTCACAAAATTGTCCAACAGACCAAAAGCTAATGGCGGCTTCGTCGGTGCGGTTGCAAAAAAAACCCTATTTTATGTTGTATCGCGCGGCGTTACTACATTCAGCATAAAAATGGTTTTTTTTTTTAATACGCATTTTGTTGTTAGTTTTTTCTGTATGTTGCTGAGTTTTGAGGATGAGGCAGAGGCGCTGCAACAGAAATCAACTGAAAATCGTAAATTTCGCAAACAATTTTGCGCCCTCATGCAGTTTTGCGTGACCGGCGACCGTCGATTCGTATCTCCGCACACCGTACCGCCAAATGTCACATACGCCCCCGCTGACTGACTGGCGGCAATAAGTTTATCCGGGTTGTGTGGCAACATAAAATGAAATGAAATGAAAAAAAAGAAGAGGTTTCACGTGAATATATACATGAAACGGATGCTTTGTTGCAAGGATATTATCACTGGTTGCAGCATCAACGCCAGCAACAACAATAGCAGCAGCAACAACAACACAAATACGCAACCAGCAGCATCAGCATTGAATGAAGTGTTAATGTTGCAAGTGTTGAACGTATTGTTGTTGCTATTGTCCTGCTGCCGCTGATCCTGATCCTGATGCCGCTGATGCTGTTGAGGATGATGATGATGCTGCTGGTGGTTGGTGATGGTGTTTTTGCTGTTGCCATGAGGGCGCTTTTGCGACATAACTGGCAGCGGGCTTTGCTCTGAATGTCTGTCTGTCGGTCCGTCTGTCTATGTTGGCAACACTGTAGGCAATTAAACGTGATTTATTAGCCTGTTCTCTTGTATGCCTCATTGTTGTTGTTGTAGTTGTTTTGGTTGCTCTTATTGTTATTGGCCGCCATAAAATATTGTTGCCTATTCTTGCACTTTAAGCCCGACATTTTTAAGAAACATCTGAGACAGACGCCTTTGATTATGGCGGAATATTTCTGTGCGTTAAATCCTGATTTAAAATATTTTAAATTTTATATCAAAATTTTAAAAATAATTAATTTTGTTATATTTTTAATTAAGTATTTTCATATCTAAATTAACCAATGTTTAAATAATTTACTTTGTTTAATTGTTTTTTTATAGGTAACGAAGCACATTCTCAAGTTTTACATTGAATTTGATATAAATACAATATGTAGTAAAAATTATTGCATATTTTAATATTTTAATATTTAACTTGAAGTTAAATAAATAACAACAATCTTTTCTGAGAGACTAATATTTTAGAATTTTAAATTAATACAGAATGTAGTAAAATTAAATGAGACGAATTTAACTTATGTTTTAGATGTTTATTTCTCACCGTGTGATTATCCTATATTTCTGAAATATCATATATTGCTTAAATAATAAATGAGCTATTACTTTTTATATAACTAAATAAATACAGTATGTAGTTACTTTGTTCAATTGCATTTTTATATGTAAGGAAGAATATTCTTAAGTTTTACTTTGAATTTGACATAAATACAGTATGCAGTAAAAATTGTTGCATATTTTAATATTTTAATATTTAACTTGAAGTTAAATAATTAACAACAGCCATTTCTGAGAGACTATTATTTTCGAATTTTAAATAAATACAGAATGTAGTAAAATTAAATGAGTATGTATATAACTAAATAAATACAATATGCAGTTATTTTATTCAATTGCATTTTTATAGGTAAGGAAGAACATTCTCAAGTATTACTTTGAATATTTATGTAAATGCAGTATGTACTAAAAATTATTGCATATTTTAATATTTTAATACTTAACTTGAAGTTAAATAAATAACAATAATCTTTTCTAAGAGTCTAATATTTTCGAATTTTAAATAAATGCAAAATGTAGTAATATTAAATGAGTATGAAGTTATATTTTAACTTTAGCTTGATGTAAAATAAATATATTATGTAGTAAAAATTATATAGTAATTTATCTACATATTTGAGGACGTATAAATAACTTTAGCTTGATGTAAAATAAATATATTATGTAGTAAAAATTATATAGTAATTTATCTACATATTTGAGGACGTATAAATGAATTCAAAATGTAGTTCTTTTAATATAAATGTATTTAAATTTTGCAGTAATGCAGTAAAATTATACAAAAAAAATGTTTTTCAAAAACATAAATGTTTTAAAAACAAATAGATTTATTTTGAACATCAATTAAATACAAATGTATTTATATATAGCCATATCTTTTATAGTCCATTTTCATTTTAATTTCTGATTAAACGAATATACTAAAAAAATAACTATTCATAAATTTATTAACTTGCGATGCCATATTTTTGATTTCAACTCCACTGCAGTGTTGAAAATAATGAAGACAGAAATAGTAGTAAAAATTAAGACCAAAGATGTCTCATTTACGTTTCAAATCTAAGTGAGGATTGCTTAGTATCAAGAAAAATCTACGAAATTCTACAAATAATGAGCTAAAATTTTAAATAATTTAAAAAATTACCTAACGACTAAAATAAAAACAAAAAATGATAAATGGTAAAAAATGGAATGTCATCAAAATCTAAGCCCTGTTCATGACTATCAACATAGAAAATTCTAATGTTCTTCTTGAATTGCAGAAGTTATGTTCGTGATTTGATGCGTTGCACTTCGATGGACTATGGAAAAATCAAGTCTGAATACGGACAATGTAAATAAAGTATTATCAGTGAAAATTTAAATAGTTTTAAGAAAACCTTTTACATTTTTGAAGAAAAAATATAATTTTTTTTCAAATTTAAATAATACTATATATTTAATATTAGTGAAAATCAACAATTTTGAATTCGCGACGAATTTAGCTTACGTTTTAGATGTTTATTTCTCACCGTGTGATTATCCTATATTTCTGAAATATCATATATTGCTTAAATAATAAATGAGCTATTACTACACACAGAATAGAAATTTGTTGCGCCAACCAACTCTTTGCCCAACCAACTGATTCGATTCTCTCAAACGCTTAGTCGGTAGTTATTGTCAAAATGAAAAGAGATGTAGTTTGTACTGCAACCAATTTCGAACTGTTTTAGAACAATTTAGTACAGATTTAGAACCATTAGGAGTGTGTATAGACTAGTATTTCATGTGTATAGGCTAATATGGTCAGCAAATTGGTAACCGTTCGATTTAACCGAATGATGTTAGTTAATACAACTAACTCTTTCATTCTTCCAACATCAAACCAAAAGAGGATTTTTCTGTGTGTATAAACAATAGCAATAAAAAAAATCAGGAAAAGTTTTATTAACAAAATTTGGTTATTATCTCATGCCTTCCTTTTAATAAATTTATACCAGTTATCATTAACATTAATATAAGTTGTAAACTACTAATATTTGAATGATATTATAGTGCACCTACCTTATGTAGTTAATTATTTATTATTTCCTGCTGCTAATAAACTACAAACGGCTTCAATTAATTTAATGCAATACAAATTCAAAGTATTAACTGCTTTATAATTTTTTTTTATTTAATTATGAAGTTTACAAATTGAAAGTTAAAGTACTTTTTATATTTTTTTCAATGATTTTTTTTTATTGGTTAGATTTGATTAAAATTTTTAGTTATGATATGGTTTATTCAATAACTACAGTTTGTTAATTAAAAAAATTAAATTAATTTTATATATTGTGTGTAAATTTAGAAATTTTGATATTTTTCTTTATAATTTATAAGAATCATATCAAATTAGATGATTTCTTAAGTGTCAAAACAGTAGGTGGTTTCTGTCATTTTATCTATCATAGTTTTCGATTTGAATTTGTCTTCGATTTGTTTATCGATTTAATTATAGAAATGAGCTACAGGTTCCATTTTTTAGGCTTTAGAGCAGTTTTTATTTTCGTAAAAATTGTTTATATTACTTAGATTTACAATTAGGCTTACCATAGTAGACACTGATCAGGATCGACAATTTTAACGATTGAATTATAGAATCGAGCTGCAGGTACCCTTTTTTAGGCTTTAGAGCAGTTTTATTTTCGCAAGGATTGTTTGTATTACGTAGTTTTACAATTAGGCTTACCCTAGTACACTGATCAAGATTTTTCCAAGTAGCCTTTGGTATAAATGCCTTAACGTATTTATCAAGAAAGAATGTGCAAGAAGTTTTCTGGCATTTTTCACAACTATTTGTAACCAGCTTATTTGAAAGATTACATAATTTGTCTGGGCTTTTAAGTAAATAAATACAGAATGCTATAAAATAAATGCAGATAGTTGTGTAATGTAGAATGTAATGTATTTGCTATTTTAAAAAAAATATATCTTGTGTCTTAATATTTATGACATTTTAATATAGAATTTAGTAAAAATAAATGCAAATATAGTAATTTTTCTATGTACATATTTCTAGACGATTAAATAATTATAAAATGTAGTTAATTTAATACAAATTTGCGTCGAATTCTGTACAGAAATTGAGAAAATGTATGTTGTTATTGATAAATATAGATCAATGTAATAAATTTTACATTAAATTTTACATTATTATTTGAAAATATTCATACAACAATTTGAAACGTATTTGCTTGATTAAAGGGCTTCGAAAAATATTTTTTATATATATTTTCCACTGAAAACAGTGAAACATATATTTTTTGCGGTGTGTATCAGTTATAGTAGTTAGCAAGGTTCGGACAAACGAAATAGGATTACCGTTGATATTTTTTCCATGTATTTTTGTGGAATGGAAAATGCAAACATAAGGGCACTACAACCGTACGACCTTTAGCTTAGACTACAATATGATAATAATATAATAAGGTACATTTATTATACCGAAAATAGGTTACGAGAAAAGTATTTCGGTTACCACAATGAAATTTCATTTCGTTTAATTCCAAGCCGAAAGAAGATGTGTAATCTGAATGTGCATTCTGAATGTAGTTTAAATAAACAGACACATCTTTTTTTTGGCATGACGTAGGAAAAATTAATAATTTATTTAGTTGTATCACAAACTTTGTTAGGTAAAAACAGATTGGTTGATGCACACAGAAAAATCCTGTTTTGGCATGAGGTTCAAACTTCATTCGATTAAATCGAATGGTTTACAAATTTGCTAGTGGAACTGCTATATTAGACTATACACTTGAAATATTAGTCTATACACACTCCTAATGGTTCTAAATCTGTATTAAATTCTTCTAAAACAGTTCGATATTGGTTACAGTACAAACTACAACTCTTTTCATTTTGAAAATACTAAGCGGTTGAGAGGACAGAATAAGTTGGTTGGGCAATGATGGTTGTTGGTTGGACAAAGAGTTGGTTGGCGCAACAATTATGTATTCTGTGTGTGAAACTACCATATTCGTTTGTCACTTGAAAAATTATCCCATGCCGAAAGAAAATGTTTTTTCTTGTGTAAGGAATGCACATTTTAAATTAAATAAACAGACACATCTTTTTGTGGCATGAGGTAGAAAACCGAGTTAGTTGTAACAACAAACTTTATTAGATAGAAACTAAATTACGACAGATTGGTTGATGGAACTACCATATTCGTTTGTCACTTGAAATATTAACAGCAAATTCTTCTGAAACTGTTCTAACTTGATTGTAGTCCAAAGTGTCAACCCTTTTAGTTTTGACCAAAAGAATCAACTTAGCAGTTGAGAGAACCGAATAAGTTGGTCGAGCTATGTGTTGATTGGCGCAACAAATTTGTATTCGTATTAAATTATTTTACTTGAATATTATTTTTTTTTTTAGCATTTTTTTATTATTTTTCGCATCGAGAACCGGAAAAAATACATGCAGTTCAAAGAGGAAGCTGTTCACAGCTGCGGCGCTCCGCGTGTTATCAGCAGCGCGCGCACAACAGCGCAGTGATAAGAACTTGTTTGATGGAATTCTTGTGCTATTTTTTTTTTTATTTTTTTTTTTTTATTTATATTTTCTTTTTCAAGTACAAACGCAGAAACAACAAAGAGCCATCAACGTCCTGTACTCCCGTCCCATAACGATTTGCGCCGTGGTGCTTATTTAGGTTTGGTTGCAGGAATCATCAGTCGACGTATTTTTATGTTTGAAGTCGTAGAATTTTGTTGTAAGTATATATTTTGTACAACGTAATGTATTTTTGTCCTTGTTGAAAGTGTAACAAAATACTGTGATGTATTAAAACAACAGCAGCCAAAAGAATCAATCATTTATCAAGACGCTCTAGAACGAAGCTGCTGTCACGATGACAGCTGAACATGTGCCTTGAAAGCTTTACAATGCAACGCGCAAAACCGTTTTGCGCCCAAAAGTGTTGTCAACAACAGGGCGAGAAAGTGGGGGAGTCTGTATGGCATTGACTTGGGATTTGTCTACTGAGGGTTGAAATTAAACTGCAACGCATGGCATCACTGCACAGACGTAATTTTGCGGCGCTTTTCTCACTTGGGGAGGAATTTAATTGTAAAAACCAGTCGAGGGGGGTGTAAAAATAGTTGGTGTAAAACTACGTCGTTACATTAAATTATATGACATAATGTAAAGTTAGACATCATAAATTATGGAAGAATTAGAGTCGAATTATAATTATAATCAATTTTCGTCTTATGTATTTTAGGGTATTCATGTAAAACTCCTGTAAAACTTACAAAAATTTATATAATAAATTTTCACTAAAAATTCAATTTTTCAATAAAAATTCAATTTTTTATTAAAAATTCAATTCTTCACTAAAAATTAAATTTTTCACAAAAAAATTAAATTTTTCACTAAAAATTAAATTTTTCACTAAAAAAATTCTATTTTTCACTATAAATTAAAATGTTCACTAAAAATTCAATTTTTCACTAAAAATTAAATTTTTCACTTTAAATTCCATTTTTCACTAAAAATTCAATTTTTCACTAAAAATTCAATTTTTCACTAAAAATTCAATATTTTATTAAAAATTCAATTCACTAAAATTTCAATTTTTAACTAAAATTCAATTTTGCAATAAAAATTCAATTTTGCAATAAAAATTCAATTTTTCACTAAAAATTCAATTTTTCACTAAAAATTTAATTTTTCACTAAAAATTCAATTTTTCACTAAAAATTTAATTTTTCACTAAAAATTCAATTTTTCACTAAAAATTCAATTTTTCACTAAAAATTCAATTTTTCACTAAAAATTCAATTTTTCACTAAAAATTCAATTTATCACTAAAAATTCAATTTTTCACTAAAAATTCAATTTTTCACTAAAAATTCAATTTTTCACTAAAAATTCAATTTTTCACTAAAAATTCAATTTATCACTAAAAATTCAATTTTTCACTAAAAATTCAATTTTTCACTAAAAATTCAATTTTTCACTAAAAATTCAATTTTTCACTAAAAATTCAATTTTTCACTAAAAATTGAAATTTTCCCTAATAATTCAATTTTTCACTAAAAATTCAAATTTTCACTAAAAATTCAATTTTTCAATAAAATTTCAATTTTTCATTCAAAAAAAAAATGTTGTTCACTAAAAATTTAATTTTTAACTAAAATTCAATTTTGCACTAAAAATTCAATTTTTTACTTAAAATTATATTTTTCACTAAAAATTGAATTTTCACTAAAAATGTTCATTCAAAATTAATTTTCTGAGTAATTTTTAACATTTTTAAAATATATGATTTACTTAAAAAAAAAACACATGGCATCTCTGTTTTTAGTTTGGCACTTGCGGCTGCAACAAAGTTTTCTGCATAATGCAAAACATCGAAATAATAGATATCGATGGCACAGTGAGACTCTGTGAATTGATTAGACTTTCACCGAAATCCGAGTCGCCGCCAGCAGCAGGTGCAGCAATAGTGGCGCCCGGCGGTGCACAGTCATTGCGAAAACAGACAGACGCTCGGTCGGTCGATCGCGGACAGACACAGATAAACACTTACCTTCAATGCAAACTACATGATCGCGTATCTGCTGGGCGATCTGTGCATCCGGCAGCGGCAACAAATCAATTAAATCGTAAATCGCATAAATAGATGGATGAACACTTTCGAAGCGTTGGATCTCCTGACGAATCGCCAGCGAATTGCTAATCAGCGGCTGCTGCTGCTGTTGTTGCTGGTGATGTGGTTGATTTTGGTGGTGGTGATGATGTTGATGCTGTTGTTGTTGTTGGAGCGCCTGCGGTGGCAACGGCATCGGTTGACGCAGCGCTGGCGGTGTTGACTTTTGGCTCTGATGATTATTCATGGTGTTGAACTTTTTTTTATTGAAATTTATTAATTTGTAAATATTTTTAAACCAATTTTCTTTATATTATTTTAAATTAAATTTTTATTTATTTATGTATTTTAGCATTTTTGCGACACCATATAAAATGTATACATTTTTTTTTAACTAAAGCACCACATTTTAACTGAAAAACAATTTTTTTTTGAAATGCAACTGAAGTTTAGTGCAAATTTGTATTAAGACTTTTTAATTAATTAATAGTTTTGAACACTTTATTTTCACTTTTTAATGTATTTTTTTATTTTTTACACTTTAAAACATTGGACACACCTGCAAATACACAAAAACAAAAAATTAAATTAAAATTTAGCAAATATTTCGTCCACTGTGCATATTTCGCTCAACTATTTTGAGTATCGCGTGAGCAGAGTTGCCAACGCTAATTGAAAATAAGTGAGGTTTCCTTAAAGTATGTCGTGAAAAGTTACCAACTATGAAAAATTTTAAAAAATATCTTTTATCATACGATTTTTTAAAAATTCTCGGGTTTTCAAGAAAATTACTACAAAATTCCCATAAATGAATACAAGAATATCACAAAAATGAGCACATGAATTAAAAATTACCACAAACATAAAAAAATCAAAATAATAAAAAAAAATGCTACGCTAATTACTTTTTACCATAAAAATGCGACTATTCAAAATGACCATAAGAATTATCTTTCCCAAAGAAGTTAAAAATTACTTCAAAGTGATATTTCCCACAGAACTGGCCATTATGATGTATCGTTTCGCATGTGGTACCATCCCATTAAAATTGGTCAATGGGACAATTATTGATTTAATAGTATACAAAAAATAAATTGTTTCACATAAACTCAATGGAAAAGTCATGGTATTTTGTATTATTGGTACTTTCCGATTAAAATAATAATTTATCCAATTGACTATTTTTAATAGTAAAAAACTTTTTTAATAGTAAAAAATTATTTCTTATATAGTATTTTGTTCTAAGTGCATGGTACAAATATTTACAGGTACGATAACTTTTTCTGTTGATAAATGTTTACATAATTGCGAATATCTTTTATGTATTTTATATACATACACACAGAAAAATCCTCTTTTGGCATGAGATTGAAAGATTGAAAAAGTTAGTTGTACCAATTAACTTCATTCGGTTAAATCGAATGGTTTACAAATTTGCTGGCGGAACTGCCATATTGGCCTATACACATGAAATATTAGTCTATACACACCCTAATGGTTCTAAATCTGTACAAAATTGGTCTAAAACAGTTCGAAATTGGTTGCAGTACAAACTACAACTACTTTTGTTTTGACAATATCAACCGACTAAGTGGTTCAGAAAACCGAATAAGTTTGTTGGGCAAAGAGTTGGTTGGCGCAACAAATATCCACTCTGTGTGTACAAATACGTATATGTATATATTTTATTTATATTCTATTCTATTTCTTTAAAATTCAAACAACGTGTCTAGTGTCAGTCTATATAAACATTGGTAAAATGAAAGTGATTTTGCTTGTAAATATTTCTATCACAAACTTCAATTTGAAGTTAACGTTAAAATTTTTTTAATATTGATATAATTTAGTCAACACCCAGAAAAAAAAATCCCTCAAATACCATTAAAATGTGTCAATAGGACAATTATAGATTTAATAGTATACAAAAAATAAATGTTTTCATATAAATTCAATAGCAATGTCATGGTATTTTCTAGTATTTAATGGTATTTTCCGATTAAAATAATAATTTATCCTATTGAATATTTTTAATAGTAAAAAAACTATTATTTATATAGTATTTTTTTCTGGGTGAAGAAGCAATTTTACTTCAATTGATATGTTTTTTGTTTTTTGTGAATGTTTGTACAATTTTACATATTAATTTGTACATATAATTCAATTTTTAAGTATTTAATTAACATTATTAAATTAAAAGAAGAAAAGAATGTTTTCCGTTTTATTTACATCCGTTAATGGAGAAGGCATTTAGATCCACCATTAAAAAATGTTTATTTATATTCATGGTTAAGGTATGGTTTTTTGTCAGAAATGTTTAAATCCATTTCCTACTATTGATAGTAATTTTTAATTATTTTATCTTTGCCACTCTTCTCGGGGGAATTACACTTTACTGTCCGTTGTCAAAATTTACCCATGAGAACATAATATTATAATTCTAATAATGAGGCAACTATATTTTATTCAGTAAGTTGATGCATAGATGTTTTTATTTTATGGATCTGAGACGATCTTTTTTCATTATTTTTTTTTATTTCACTTCGGCCAGTAACTGAAATACAGCCTTTTCTTATATTCTATCTCTGGGATTAATTTCATTTGCATATTTTTAAATTATTTATAAATTATGGCATATCTGGGACAAACGGTATTTCTTGTGAGAACTTGAGTTGGCAACTCTCTGCTCTCATTTGTTGTTTGTTTTACATTGTAAAAAAAGTAAACTCATGAAACAACAAAAAAAAACACAACAAAAAGATGCACAAACAGACGAAAGCAACACCAAAGAAAACTGTCAAAAATAGCTCTCAAATGAAGTTAATAAAAATTGTTGAGGAATGCGATTGAATTATTTTGTATGCTTACATTTTTGCAAGTTTACACAAAAATTAATGGTATTATTAATACTTTTAAATTTATTTAAAACTTTAAAACACTTTTTTTGCCTGGGTAGGCGTTTTTTCATATTTTTACACACACACAAAAAAACAATAAAAACGACTGGCCTGCGAGAAGATATTACACACCATTCGACCAACGACCACGACGAGATAAATCGCACTGAGAAACATGAACAAAAATGACTTTTATGTTTTTTTGTTGTTAAATGTCAAAGTGACAGATGAAATGACATTTGTAATAAAGAAAGAGAGTGAGAAAAAATTTACTCTCTGTTTCCAGTAATGGAAATAGATTTTTTTCGGATGCTACTTCGAATTTTCGGAGGTCACTTCGAATTTTCGGAGATTACTTCGAATTTTCGAAGGGCACATCGAATTTCAAAGACAGATATATTGAAAATAGTAAAATAAACGTAGTTTATTTTTAAATCAGAATATTGGGCTTAATTAAAAATTAAATTAATTTTATTTAATATTGTGTAAAAACTATTGATCACCACTTTAAATAATAAATAATTATTTTTAAAATATTGTAAACTTTTATTTTTTTAATTTTGTTGTAATTGAAAACAAATATTAGTAATTTTTTTAGTAATTTTAAATTGTAACTGATAGTGGACATATTTTAAATATGAGAACCGCTAATCATTTAAATCTTTTATATTTTATCCTTTTTTGAATTTAGTATTGTCATTAGAACCGAAATGTCTACAAAAACTAGTCGAAATATTCAAAATTTTCCGAGTTCAGAATTAAATATTTTAAAAACATATCGGAATATTAGTATTTTTGATATATTGGCAATTTTCTTCCAAATAATCAAAAAGTAATGTCCAACTTAAAATTTAAGTAGTCGACTTTTGACATAAATTTATATGGAAGATTTGTCAAAAAGCCGACTATTTGTTAAAGCTTAATTGATTGGTTTAAGGATAAGACTTTTGACAGCCTTTGAAATTCGATATGGCCTCCGAAAATTCGAAGTGGCCTTCGAAAAAAATTCGATGTATGGCCAGGGTTACCGTTGAGAATTTTGAAAAAGTGTCAAAAAAAGTCACAACATTTTTTTTTTGTCTTTATTTATTAAAAATGTAGCGTAACAAAAATAAATAATTTATAAAAAAAACAAAGGTACAAATATTTCATATTTGCCACCGAATTCCAGATAATTCCAATATTTTTATAAGAAAAAATTATTTCATACGCCTTGTACTCAAAAATTTTATATAATTTACTAAGCAATTCTGAGTTTTCAATTAAAATAAAATATAAAGAAATAATTTCTAAATACATTATTTGTTCTTTTGACATAATGATCCGGGGTTGTAAGAATCGCAAAACGATCAGTATCTTATCAGTGTTGTCTTATCGTGATTTTACTTGTTTTCGATAATAAACATTTTTTTTTCTTTTTATTTTATTCATAACTAAAAAAATTAACATAAAGAAAAATCATATCACAAATGAAGAACTTTTTAGTTTTACAAAATTTCAATATTTCAATATTGATCACATTTGATCACTTTTATTTGGAAATATAAATGATCTCAATTTAAATCTGATCTTTACTTTCTGAATTTTTGCCACATCTCCTATTGATTGTTGGGTTTAGATTCTACACATTAATTTATTCGCAAATTTACGATTCATAAATCCTGATTGTCGACATGATCTACGTTCACTATTAATGAAGATGGTCTCTCGAAACCGAATGGTCATATTTCTATCAGTTTCCTGGGATACACATTATATCTCTGCAATAATACGATATAGAACGGTTAGCTAAACAAAATGTCCACAATTTGTTTTCACACTTTTTAGAATTTTAACGCCATGATCGATCCATTATAATTGACAACTTGTAAGATTATTTGTCACAAATCGGAGAATTTTTAAATTGACGCATTGTTTGCTTTGACTATCCGAATTTGAAAAATATTATTTTTTTTTTTTAACTTATGGTCCGGAACTTTAAAAATGTGTTAGAGGTCTATTTTAATAAATAAAATAAAATAAAATAAGAGGTCTATGAAATAATTTAAATAAATCTAAATAGTCTCAAAAGTCATTCCAAAATACTGAAGAGTCGTGTCATGGTCTCATGGCAATAAAAAGGTCGCATTTAGCCAGTTTAGTCGCATAACGGTAACCCTGTGTATGGCAGTTTTTGTTTATTTGACATTTTCTCTTTTCTCTGAGACAATTTATCGAATTGGAAAAAAACGGACCTTTCAGTCAGTTGATTGAATACAACTCCTCAATTGGGTGAAATCAGTAAACAAAATCGTAAACAAAATTGTACTAAATGGAACCAAATTATATTTTTTTTTATAAATTTAAATGTATTAATTTACAATTACGAATATCATACAAATTTTGAAAAAATATTGTTGGGAAAATTATTTCAAAAATACAATTTCGAAATGTTTAATATAAAAATTTCAAATAATTTCTTCCTGTCTTTCTTTCCGTATTCCGTATTCATAAATCCTGATTGTCGACATGATTTACGTTCACTATTAATGAAGATGGTCTCTCGAAACCGAATGGTCATATTTCTATCAGTTTCCTGGGATAGACATTATATCTCTGCAATAATACGATATAGAACGGTTAGCTAAACAAAATGTCCACAATTTGTTTTCACACTTTTTAGAATTTTAACGCCATGATCGATCCATTATAATTGACAACTTGTAAGGTTATTTGTCACAAATCGGAGAATTTTTAAATTGACGGTTTTTTACATTGTTTACTTTGACTATCCGAATTTGAAAAATATTAATTTTTTTTTTAACTTATGGTCCGGAACTTTAAAAATGTGTTAGAGGTCTATTTTAATAAATAAAATAAGAGGTCTATGAAATAATTTAAATAAATCTAAATAGTCTCAAAAGTCATTCCAAAATTCTGAAGAGTCGTCTCATGGTCTCATGGCAATAAAAAGGTCGCATTTAGCCAGTTTAGTCGCATAACGGTAACCCTGTGTATGGCAGTTTTTGTTTATTTGACATTTTCTCTTTTCTCTGAGACAATTTATCGAATTGGAAAAAAACGGACCTTTCAGTCAGTTGATTGAATACAACTCCTCAATTGGGTGAAATCAGTAAACAAAATCGTAAACAAAATTGTACTAAATGGAACCAAATTATATTTTTTTTTATAAATTTAAATGTATTAATTTACAATTACGAATATCATACAAATTTTGAAAAAATATTGTTGGGAAAATTATTTCAAAAATACAATTTCGAAATGTTTAATATAAAAATTTCAAATAATTTCTTCCTGTCTTTCTTTCCGTATTCCGAAAGAAAGAAACAGTCTATGAACGTCACAAAAATGACGTGAATATTATTTAAATTTCATCATTTTTGATTTAAAAAAAAAAAAAATCAAAATGACGTAAATTTTGTCTACACTAAAAAAACAATATGTTTATGAAAGTCTTGTTGCAACAATCTGTTTAAATTTACTCCTTGTAGCAAATATTCAAACATCCCATAAGTTTCAATAAAGTTGCAGCAAAACTTTTAAAATTTTTTAAATATGACATATACGCAGATAGTTATGAGATGTTTGCCATAACAGCAATGAAAATTGAGATATTTACAGTTGACTGATAGCAAACATCGCGAGATTTTGGACATATGAAATAAAGATTTTGAGGTACATTTGACTACTATAAAAAAAGGAAAATGGCGTACTTTTTCCTTACGCTCGATGTATTCACAACAATTAAGTAAATCCAATGGTGTATTAAATATTAAATTTTAATGGTAAAAGTAAAAATATAATTTCCTAGGATTGAAATTATCAACACGTGATGCAAAATATTTCTTGTCAGAGTTTACTTTGATGACAGCATCGTCAGTCGGACTTTATTCTTCTGTGAAGAAGTCTCAAGACGTTGTACAATTTTACCTTTGAAGGATTTATAAAGATGATGGCGATGTATAACCAGGATACTGTTTTAATTCTAGAATAAATAAAAATACATTTGATTCCTTTTATTTCAATTCAATAAAAATTACTCCGCGAATCTTATGGAGTACTTTTCCAAATATTCCGCAACTATCTTCATATTTGTAAGATGTTTAATTGATGTGTACTATAAATAATCGTAAATTTTAAAGATGGTTGCTAGCAATATTTATCGTATTTGACAGATATTTGAGAGATGGTTGTCTCAAAGTCGATCTAAATAATTTGTAAATAACTTGATATTTAGGGCTGTGATATTTATGGCAATCATCTTTGTTTTCTTAGTGTAGTAGAATTTGTGACTAAAATATAGAATGTGGGTTTGAAAAAAAAAATGTATTGAAAAAAGAGGTATTTGATTTTCCATCTTACTCTTTATTGAAATATACCGGTTCAATTTCGTTTCTTATAATAATGTCACTTTTTGTCCGTATTTAAAAAAAAAAGATTTATTTTCCCAACACAAGCCCTAGAGATCGATTACGTAAAAAATGCTGTTATAATTTTAATAAAATATTAAAAATAAATAAATGAACATTTGTTTGCTAAAATGAAATCTTTTATGTTTGTCCGTCTGATTTTAGTTTATAGTTAGATTACGAATTCGTGTTTAAAACGGAAACTGTTTTAAAATGATATTAGTAACGGTTTCAATTGTTATTCGCCAATAACTTAATTTTAAATTAACAATGAAATTGTACTAAAATATAAAATGATCTGTACTTGCGTACTTTTCATATTGAAATTGTACTGAAAAACGTACGGAAAAATTTATCACTGGGTGAAATTGAAAGTTACTTCGAATTTCAAGTGGACTCCGAAAATTCGAAGTGACTTTTAATTACCAAAAATTTCGGTTTTTGTATCATATTTATGATTTATGTCTTTGCTCGTTATTCCTTAATGACGCACTCTGGTGGTGGTTAGCAATGACAGATGTTGCTAATGCAGTGAAATGTCGATAAGGAGATAATTAAACTTTGTAAAAATTTTGTAAAATGTTATATTTAAAATTGGTATATGTTAGAATAACATATTGTTTATAAACAGCGAAAAAATTGTTTTCTTGATATTTTGACCATTTTGACCCTCATCAAAAATAATAATTATTTACGACTTTTATAAATATTTGTTAAAAATAATTATTATTAATAATAATATTTTTTTACACTCAAAATAAAAAGTTTGCTATTAATAGCAAGCTCTGAATGCTAAATTTTAGCAAACTTTATTCAGTATTTACAGCATACTTATATTTGCAATAGCGAATTGTTTGCTGGAAATCATAATTCTGCTAATTTGCACAAGAAAGCGACACTAGGCTAGTGTGTATATCGCTAGTGAAGCTAACATGCACTAGATGGCGCCATATTCACATGAGTCATTTGCAGGCTGCTTCGAATGCGTCTATAATTCGTAGACTCTTTTTCAATAACATTTTAATATTAAACAGATATTTCTTCTACTTAGAAATAGTGCAAGCATAAGAGTGAAAAGTGAATGCACGCGAGGGAAGGGTAGAATAAAATAAATATTTATAAATAAGTTAATGATCATTTATAATATTTATAGGTAAAAAATAAGATTACATAAGAAATAAATAAAAATACAGAAAATAAATTTTGCTATATTTTTTATTTTTTTATGAATTGTAGTAACAGCAAAAAAAATAGTTGAAATAGCTAATAAAAATTTGCTCTAATAGTATGAAAAAAGTTAGCTAAAACAACGAATACGGCGATTTCATCTATTCAGCATACTTTTTTGCTATTTTAGCAACTTCTTTTGCTACTGTTGCAGACTTTTTATTTTACGTGTACTCAAAAATATCTATTATTTTAATAGAAAAAGTTAAAACTAATTATTAAAATAACTTTTTCAAATAAAACTTATAGGAATTATGTATCTGTTCAAAGATAGTACTATCTTTAAAGTCGACTTTATTTCGTTTGTTTGGTTAGGTTGTTAGTATTTTAAATTCTTACATTAGAATAAGTCAAAACTTTTGATAAAATACAAAAAAAAAACACATAAATATAAAATTACATAAATATAAAAACACATATATATAAAAAAACACATAAATATTACAAAATTTAATTTTAAAAAATTACAATATTTCAATTAATTAATATTTATTTTTTTTCAATTTGCTTACATATAACATATTTCATATTAATCAACTTTAAGCTCATTTGCGATTAATAAAACTATTGAAATGCTGACAACAATGCAAAAATTAAGTATTTAAATTTCATAATACAATTGCTGATCATTGCTCTTAAAATTCATTTCCACACGTATTCAATTTAATTTGGCGCTGCATGGATTTGCAGTAAAGCATAAAAATTGTATTGTAATTAATATTTTGTCGCGACATGAAAATATATTAACTCAACACACATGAAAATATAATGAATATGCTACACACAGAATAGATATTTGTTGCGCCAATCAAGCATATTATTCGGTTCTCTCAACCGCTTAGTCGGTTGTTATTGTCAAAATAGAAAGAGTTTTAGTTTGTACTGCAACCAATTTCGAACTGTTTTAGAACAATTTAGTACAAATTTAGAACCATTAGGAGTGTGTGTAGACTAATATTTTATGTGTACCAACTTGTTGTACCAGTTGTACCAACTAACTTCATTCGGTTAAATTGAATGGTGTACAAATTTGCTAGCGGAACTGCCATATTAGTCTATACACACGACAAATGGTTCTAAATCTGTACTAAATACTTCGAAACACTTCGAAATTGTTTGCAGAACAAACTACAACTCTGTTTATTTTGACAATAACAACCGACTAAGCGGTTGAGGGAACCGAATAAGTTGGTTGGGCAAAGAGTTGGTTGGGTGGGCATAGAGTTGGTTGGCGCTACAATCCTCTATTCTGTGTGTACGTTTGCATTTTACTTTATACGGGTAATTTTTTTTTATCTCGCTAACTGACTAATGAAATTATGTATCCAAAACATATAAAGAAATTTGGTATCCAAAACTGTTCGATCTAAATCAAAAAAGGTATTTTCTCCGGAGCATTATTATTAATATAAAATGTATATTTTAAATTTATGATGAATTAATATATTTCAGTCTTATCAGAACATGGGATAACTGCATCGAAAATACATATATGCTTATATTCGTGGCGAAATTAAAATGTGCTTTTGTTCGTAGAATAAATATAAAATGTGTTTCTATTCGTGGGAAAGATAAAATTATGCTTCTATTCACTATGTGAAAATGTGAATGAAATTCAGTGCATCTTTTCGTAAATTAAATAAACTTCCGCTTGTTTTAATGAAACATTTTTTCAATGTTAAATTTTTCATAAGCAATTTGAAACATTTGGGTTTTCTTAGGAGACGTCGATAAGAGTAATTAAAGTTGATAATGGAAAAACTGTGCCTTATAAAATTTAAAAACAAAATGTATTTCACTACAAAGTGAAAACCATTTTTTTTAAATAAAAGCATTTCAACATCAATTCAACATTGTGTCCTCATGTCCACATTGACTACAACTTGTCGACATTAACACGTGCTGTCAGATGAGCTGGAAAAGTAACTGCAATGTGACAAATACTTACACTGAGGGAAAACATCTTAAACAATTCCATTTAACTTTCAAATAATTGTTATTAACACAATATTTAAAACAATTTTAATAAAAGTTAAAACAATTGTTATTATATTTTATTTTAGAAAACAATATAAAAAATTTATATATATTTTATTTTTTTATAATTTTTTTTTTATAATTTATTAGTATACTTTTATATTTTATTTTATTCTTTGTCCAGTTCTCGTTTGAATGGTATGTTTTTTTTAACGATCATCATCTAATATCATTACTGCTTATTATTACTGCATATTATGTTGATTTTATACAATTTTTTCTCTCAAAAAGTGTCTATGAATAATATGGCAGGGTGACATCGAACACAAAATTTCTGTTTAACGCGTAAATGCTGCTCCTAGATGTATGTTGTATACATTTCACATTGTATTTCATACCGTAAATGCTGCATACTTTTAGGGGCATGTCACGTATTCTGGAGTTTAAAACGAATGTGATTAAATTGAAAACAATTTCGTTTAATTATAAAATATTCTATTTAATTTCCATTATAAAATTTTGTACTTAATTTTTAAGTATGTTTTTTTCTCAGTGTGTAAAAATAATAAGTTATCTACAATTCTTATTGTTGCTATTGTTGGCAATAACAAAATGGTGCTCATTTTCATGAGTAGCTTCGCTTGTTGCTGCACTAATTTACAGACTACAATTTACATGCAACACGAAGCGCACCAAGATGATGACCGCGTGTCACGCGTGTCAACCGTGAGCTGGTTGCAACACGGCACGGTTCGTAGACAATAGAGAGACACGTGAATTTTTTGTCATGGCTGCTGCAGGAGTGCAGTAACAACAATTAATAAGAAAGCATAATGGAACCATGAAAAGGATAACGAAAAATTGCCATGCTCTTGAGTATGCCAAAAGTAACTTCGTATTTTGTAATATTCTTCTTATTTTATTTTCTTATCATCTTGCAGCATGTTTCTTATTTCTATAATATTTTTCTTTATTTTTGGCTATGCTTCATCTGTTGCATGACTTTATAACTGACAACGTCAATTTTTTTTCTTCATATTTATTTCTTCATCTCGATGTGGGTTGATTATGAATTATGCACTGATGCTAATTAAAAGCGAGCTCATTAAATACTCTTCGCTGCAATTATTTTAATAACTCTGTCATATTTGTGACAATTATTTTGACAGTTTAAACATAATTGAGACAGACATAATGTTGATCAACTTCATTATAACAACATGAGATAAATAATTAAGCTTGTATTTTGTATTTTTTATCTATAAATATATTTTATATTAGCATATTTTATATTTTTTGAGAGAATAATTTTTAACCCAAAGGTCATTTCAAATTGTTTAAATGTATGTCTGTATGTTTATGAAACCCCGAAGGTAAATTACCTACACACAGAAAAATCCTCTTTTGGCATGCGGTTAATTGAACCAACGTTTCAGTGTCGCAACCGAAATACATTTGTTGTAACCTCATGTCATTAAAATGAACTCTAACCGAAATGTTAGTCCGCGCAACTGCACGTTCCGTTGTCGTAATCTGATGATTGCATTTTTCATTCTGCCAAAATTTGACGTTTGTGCATTTGTTACGGCAACTGAGTACGTTATTGTATCAACAAAATAAATGACAAACAGCAACCTCATGTCTATCAGCAGTTCGGATACATGGATGGATACATGCAAAAATAAATCAACGTCAAAAATTTTCACAAGTGGCAAGCAATAGGAAATTCATTAATTAAGTAAAAATGCGAAATAAATATATGAATATTAATAAAATAATGAATACAAATTGCTGTTTAGCTAGTGAAATATAATAAAAATATAAAAATAGGTGACCATATGTGGCATTATAAATAGTTTCAGAAATAAAATAATAAATGTGTCTTCATACTGTTTTTATTTTTCAGGGAACAGGAATTAATAGATATATTTTTAGAAATTGTATGCGTGACATATTTACGCATCAAAAATACATATAGACAACTTTACATAAATAAGTTTTCTATATAAAAAAAAATATTCTTAAAAGAAAATTTCAGTTGAAGGTTTAAACAACCTCAAGCTTGCTGTATAGGAGGTTGGCACAACCTCATGCTAGCTGACTAGGCGGTTAGCACAATCTCATTCTTGCTGACTAGGAGGTTGTTACAACCTCCTAATCAGTAAGTTTCCACAACCGAGTAATTCGGTAGGGCAATTTAGTTGGTTGCCGCAACAAATCAGTTTTCTGTGTGTAGACACCTACGCTGTTTGTTATTGATAATGATCATGATCGGACGGATGTGACCCATGATCCGACCACTAATGTTTAAATACCTCATATAACACTAAACATTTTCGGATGAATTTTACTTTTCTTGATTATCAAATAGATACACACAGACAAAAAATCCTCTTTTGGTATGAGGTTGGTGAAACGTAAAAGTTAATTGTACCAACTAACCGGTTAAATCGAATTGTCTACAAATTTGTTGGCGGGACTGCTATATTAGCCTATACACTTGAAATATTAGTCTACACCCAGAAAAAAATCCCATTAAAATTGGTCATTTGATAATTATTGATTTAATAGTATACAAAAAATAAATCATTTCATATAAACTCAATGGCAATCTCATGGTATTTAATGGTATTTTCCGATTAAAATAATAATTTATTATATTGAATATTTTTAGTAGTAAAAAACTATTATTTATATAGATTTTTTTTCTGGGTGTATCATCACTCCCAGTGATACTAAATTATACAACAGTACAATGTAGTACTCTTTTAGTTTTGACAATAACAGCCGACTGAGCGGTTGAGAGAACCGAATAAGTTGGTTGGGCAAAGAGTTCGTTGACGCAACAAATCTCTACTCTGTTATGATTTATTTGTGCGTTATTTTAATTATTTAAAAAGTTTTATACATTGTGTGTTTTTTTTTAACTAACGTTTAGGAATTTTCACATCTCGATGTAATTTCAGTATCTTGTGTATTGTTAAATTCTAATTGTTTGGGAAATATTTCGTATTTGTTTTCTTCTTATCTTTCAAAATTGGGTTTCTAAATTGGTTATTAATATTTCGAATTTTTTCGATATAACAAGTATTTCTTTATCTACAGTACTTATAGTTAGGGATTCATATTTGCTCCATTAAAATCTAATACATTAAATAATTTCAAATATTAAAATTGTAAACAGCAATCAAAAAAATAATAAATTAAAGAAGTACGTAATACTTTAGCAAACTCTTTTCATCGCACATCACCAAAAATACACAGAACAATATTTGCATTAAGAAAACAAATCTTTCGTCAATCCTAAAGCAGTCGTCACCATCATCTCATTAACCTTGAATTGCTGCAACGAAAACTTTTTCAAAGTCGATTCAAGAAATACAAACTAATTAAATTTTCTTTGGTTTGTGGAATATCTTCTGTTTGTATTTATGTATGAAATTGAGCCCATTATGGAGCCACCCTGGCATGTTCAAAATCTTGGTGAATTTTTTTCCAGCTGAATGCTTATTAAGTTCATTTTGTTTTAAACGTTCGCAAATCAAAACAATTTTCAACATTCTGTCAAATATGCGATGCATATTAACAAAGTTACAGCTAGATTTTAACAATTCCATCATAATAAACATACTTAGATCTAAGTATTCGAAGGTTCTAGAAGGTTTCCCAGTATATTTGAATCATTGTTTTTAAAAATCGATATGATGAATTTATTCATAAATATTATGAATTTTTTCGCCAACTACTCTATTCATCATTTTGATACCACAGTTCATTAAATGGCATATTGATGAAAGCATTGATTATATATATGAGGTTATTCATACTATCGAACATCTTAGTGAAGAACGAAATATTCAATACAATGAATTTGAATTGTCATATTGATGAATATAATGATAATATCTATGAATATTCTTTTTTTTTAATTCTTCGTAATATTTTTGAATATATTAGCTGCGTTTTTTTCATAATTTAAATTTGAGCCAGAACAAATTTTATACGCAAAACAAAAACAAATTTGAGCTAGATAGATTTATCGAGCTCAAATTGTTTTTGTTTTGCGTACAAAATTTGTTCCAGCTCAAATTTAAATTATGAAAAAAACGCAGCTATTATTAAATATGATGAATATTGTTGAACTAATATTTTTTTTAAATTGTTTTTACACATTTTTCAAAACACAAAAATTGTTTTTGAAAAAAATTTGTAAAATTGTCTTAAAAAAAAATTAAAAAAATGTTGTTGGAAAAACTTTCATTAAAAAAACGATAAAAATTAAAAAAAAAAGTTTTCCAAAAAATTGTCCGTAAAAAAATGTTGTCTGAAAAAAATGCATTTTGAATTTTTTTTTTATAAATATACATTTTTTTAATAAAAAGTTGTAATCTTTATATATAAAATCTACATATATAAAACTCTTGGTCCGTCTGTCAGTCTGTCGGTCTGTCTGTCTGTCTGTCTGTCTGTCTGTCTGTCTGTCTGTCTGTCTGTCTGTCTGTCTGTCTGTTTGTTCCAGCATCACGTCTAAACCACTGAACCGATTTAACTGAAATTTTGCACCAGGATACTATGGAGTCCGGACGGTGTCATAGGCTTTATATGGGCGGGATTGTACAAAAGGACGTGGCACCTCCCATACAACCTTAACTTTAAAAACGATATATCTAGGCACATACACAAGCTAAGAAGATGAAACAAAAAACTCAAATACAAAAAAAAAAATACAAAAGCAAAAACACAAATGCAAAATCACAAAAACAAAAGCAAAAACACAAAGCAAAACACAAAAGTAAAACACAAAAGCAAAAACACAAAAATAAAATCAACCACACTAAAATTAACCACTCTAAAATTTACCACACTAAAACTCACCACACTAAAACTCACCACACTAAAATTCATTACACTGAAATTCACCACAGTAAAATTCACCACACTAAAATTCACCACACTAAAACTCACCACACTAAAACTCACCACACAAAAATTAACTACACTAAAATTCACCACACTTAAAACTCACCACACTAAAATTGAACACACCAAAACTCACCACAATAAAATTCACTACACTACAGGTCAGTGGTTAGTGCGTTGGACTGCGAGCCGCAAGGTCCCCAGTTCAAGCCTGGACTGGGGCTAACAACATCTTTTCATAGAAACATTTTTCTATACCGCGCTACCTCTCGTCAGTAAATGGCAAACCTACGAGAGTAAAACTATTGCCTATGAAAAAGCTCTCACCCGCCGTTCGGATTCGGCAATAAACTGTAGGTCCCACCATTTTGAGTACAAATATAACACGCACAGCTCAAAATGGTGAGAGAGCTCGGCCGAAGTTCTATACAGGACTGTAGCGCCAAACTATTATATTATTATTATTAAAATTCACCACACTAAAATTCACCACACTAAAACTCACCACACTAAAACTCACCACACAAAAATTAACTACACTAAAATTCACCACACTTAAAACTCACCACACTAAAATTGAACACACCAAAACTCACCACAATAAAATTCACTACACTTAAACTCCCTGCACTAAAATTCACCACACTAAAACTCACCACACCAAAATTCACCACACCAAAATTCACCACACCGAATCTCACCACACTAAAACTTCTACTGGGAAAACTCTACGGGGAATAATTCTATATAAAAGAGTTCTACTAGGAAGAATTCTACGGGGTAACAGTCTGAGAAAGAATTGTCTATGAGATAAGTTTTTTTAGCGGATAATTAGTTTGGTTTTGGTTACTACATTTATAAAACCAATAAAAAATACGTCCACGTGATATAAATAATAAAAATGTTATTTATATTTATAAAAATGCTCCATAACCTTGCATTCACAAAATCTTTGCACGAGTCGTGTACGGGTCCAGCTAGTTATAAATAAATATGTATATTACAAAAATTTAACGAATTTATTCATGTCGAGCAAGCATTTTATTAGAAATAACATACAAGAACTACTTGAGAAGTATGGCAAAAAATGAACAAATAATAAATATTTCAATTAAAATTTGATTTGATGAACAACATTCTTCAATATGATGTACATATATGTTGTATTTTATGTATTTGTTCATTAATATGATGAAAAGTATTCTACACAACAGTTCATCATATTGAAGAATACTTTTTTTACAGTCACCAAGCGTTCATCATATTTATAATCGCATTCATAACATTGATGTCGTTCGTGATTAATATTATGAATGGTGTTTTTTTTGTGTACTTGGGACCGAAGAAATCAAGGGTTGATAAAAGTTTTTGATTTTCATGATTTCGATATAACTCTGTTAATTATATATACTGGGACCAAAGTTAACATCGTTAAAACTTTTAAACAAAGCGTTCTAGAGGGGCCAAAGTCTGCATTTTGGGGATTTCAATATTTTCTTGAAACTGTAACTTTTGACGGATAAACTTTTAAATCTTTCTACTGGAACCAAATGTGTCACGTGTTGAAATTTTTTTCTTAAAAGCTTCATAATATTTAAACGAAGAGTCCTAAGGGATTTAGATAGAGTCTGCAAACATTTTTTGATTTTCGAGATTTCGAGAATGTCTTAAAATCTTTAAAACTTTTAAACCGAGCGTCCTAAAGGGGTCAAAGTCTGCACACATTTTGCGGAATATTAGTACTGTTTTTTGGTACACAAATCAATATATTTTCTAAAAATATTAATAAATATTCTTGTAGATATCCATTACTTGTATGCCAATACGTAATTAGTTATGTGCGAAATTATATCAATCACTTAATTAAATTCTGATGTTGTTGCGTGTAATATTTAGGTATTTTTTTCAGACATTTTCACTTCATTTCGTTTCGTTTTGTGTCTGCGCAATTAAACTTCAATCGTTATGACGACTTGCAATGCCAACGAAAAGCAACTTCTTTAACCACAAACGACAGATATGTCCTTCGGCTATTATTCGGGCAGACAATTCTCTGGGGGTCTGTTTTTTGTGGTTTTGTGAATGTTTCTTATTGTGTGCGGTGAAACGTGTAAATATTGACACTTTCAAATTTAAGAAAGCGATTAAAATTTGAGAATTTAAATAGCAGAAAGTCGATTAAAAAATCAAAGTACTGCATTTTTGAAATACTTCACATTAATAAAGTGTGATTTTTAGTTTATCTACATAATAAATTGTAAGTCCTACACACAGAAAAGTCCTCTTTTAGCATGCGGTTGGCAGAATGAAGGTGTTAGTTGTGCCAACTAACTTCAGTCGGTTAAATCGAATTGTCTACAAAGTTGCTGCAATATTCGGTTTGCGTATGAAATATTAGCCTATACACACTCCCAATGGTTTTAAATCTGTACTAAATTGTTCTAAAATAGTTCGAAATTGGTTGTGGTCCAAACTACAACTCTTTTAGTTTTGATAATATCAACCGAATGAGTGGGTAACAGAACTGAATAAGTTGATTTGGCAAAATGTTGGTTGGGCAAACAGTTGGTTGGCGCAACAAATCTATATTCTGTGTGTACTATTGATAAATGTATCAAATGAATTGTCAGCATATAGACTCTACATATAGTCACTTATATTACCACACATTTATTGTCAGTAGTTTGTCTGTGGCTATTTGACTGCTTTAGACCATAATTCATTTGACCAACTGACTCTCATTTGCTACGTATGTTGCTGACTAAACTGAAGACCATTGCATTGAAATGGCTTTGTTTTGGTACACGTGTCAGTATTTTGTTGATAATTAGCTCTTGAATGATGTGCATGACAACTTAGTTGGATGACGATTTATCGAATACGAAGATAATTCTAGAAAGGTCACTGTGATTTGAATATTATTTTGGCTATATATTGTATTGTTCTATTCTGCTTCACTTAAAGTTTTGTTATAAATAATAGACGCATGGAAAATTGTATTTTACAGCAAACGTAATATTACATTGCTAAATTTCAAAATTTTTGAAATAATATTGGTATAGATGTACACGGAGTTAGTCTATTAGAATTTATTATAAATAGCATCGCATTATCAATATAAAGTATTTTTCTCATAATTTTCAATTATAATATGTTTGCAACAATTATATTTGCTTCTATTTTCAATTGTGGTATCTGTAAAAAAATTTTAAAAATCGTATAAGAAAACTCGGTCAAATACACAGAAAAAATAATCGACGTAAATACAGCAATCAAAATTAATTGTACACCATTCATTGGTCTATCAATGATATTTTTGCCTTTTTCATGTATTGAGCAAACACATTCGCTATAAATGTTATTTGCGTCCAAAAATATACCAATAAATGATTTTGCTTAAGTAGCAAATTATTTAATTGGTATAGTCGACGTTTTACAAGCAAATTTATATTTTCACAGTATTCTTATAATTCTTTTTTAGTTTATTAAAAAAGAATAATATAAATTTTTGTGAAAGTATATAACAAATATACTTTTCTGATGATGAAGCATAATTAAATATGAAACTATTGCCATCATCATCATTTTCAACGACCCCAATATAGTATGATCAAACTCTATAAGCGTTTCTTTTGACATGAACCAAATGTGAACTGATATGCGCGCCAACCGCCAACTCAAAATTCTAAGCGAATTCCACCAATTTCACGAATCCACTAAATTCACCAGCGCTGTAAGCGAGTACACGAACACACACCACGCACTGTTATAGCGACCACGCACTGCTACAACGACCACTCATTGATATAGCGACCACGCACTGCTATAACATCAACGCGGTATGCGAATACACATAGCTGTTGCCAGCAAATGCGATTGCTAATATGACGAATGTGTACGCTAATACAATTAATAATTTAGTCGGCGCAGTTTTAGCAATAAATTCATTACGTTGATGAACGTTTTTGGGTATATTTACGATTTTTTTTTCTGTGTAGGGGAAATGGAAGGTGCCGGGACTTCAAAGTTCTCTTTTTGTACCCAAATCCACATTTTTTAAAATTGAATTAATCTGACATTTTCATAACGTATTAAATTAAAACGAGTTGGGAAAGTTAGGTCACATGGGTAAGTTCGGTCACATGGGGCGGATTTTTATAGTCGGTCGGGCCCGACTATGGAATACCCTACACCTTTGGTGGAGATATTAATGAGGAATATTTAATTGTATACCTTAATTTTCAATTTTTAATTATGCTGAACCTCCCCACCCTCAGAATATTATTCATATATCAGAAATTTACGTCTAATATCCCCATATATTAAAAAATTTATAAAAAGTATAAAAAACTTTAAAAATATATTTGGGCGGACCACGCCTATATTTAAAATTTTGAAAGGCTAATATTTCATAGATTTGATTTTAATAATTTACGGATCAAATATCCACTATGAAAACCCGGGAAATAATGAAAATAAAAAAGTGGGCGGATCACGCCCATTTTTGGACCACATATTTTTAGGTGAATTATAACAATACCTTTTAAATTTCATAACTGTACCTTGAATACTTTTCGAGTTATTAGTTCCGAAAGAGTTATATAAAAGTGACTTGTATGGGAGGTGGGCGTGTCCGTTGACCGATTTGGCTCATTTTCAAACTCAGTTCCTACTTTTGGCTAAAATATATTGAGACGAAATTTCATCGCATTCTGATCAGTATTTCTCAAGTTATTCTGTATTCGGACAGCAAGACAGCAAGACAGCAAGACGGACAGACAGACAGACAGACAGACGGACATGGCTAAACGGACTCGGGTAGTGATGCTGATCAAGAATATATATACTTTTCCATACCGGACACGCCTCCTAAGGGGCGTTACAATATATGCACAAAGTTAATATACCCTGTACCTCATAGGTGTAGGGTATAAAAAGGGAGTATGTTAAATATATATTTGTTTGGTTGATGTTTTATGTAGGGGAACTTGGGTAAACATGTGGTAATGTGGGAAATTGTAATTTTTGAACATGTTTTTGCACTTAGAAAAAAAAACAATTGTCAAGTGATTCTTTATATGGCATCAAAATATATACTTATATAAGAAGAATATTTCAAAAATACTTTTATTTACATCTAATTTCATTTGTTTGGTTTATTTTGAAACATACGTTATAATTACGTTATAATTAGCATTTTCTGTTTGTTTTGAAACATAATTATAACCAAGTAAACTGTCAAGAATTAGTAAATTCAAATGCAATTAATGTTTTTCTTGTATTGTAACATATTTATAGTAAGTTTGACAGATTCTGCTGGGAAATATATAAAATTTCTAATACAATGTGTAGTAAAATAAAGTCAAATAAAAACAAATGTATTTAAAAACTAACAAAATGTATTAGAACTTCATTTTTACAAAACAAAGACATACATGTAGTATAATTTACTACATTAACTTTTTAGGTGTAGGGATTAATTCACAGTGCAATAAATAGAATCTATCAGAGTACTGTGGATATTCAAATATAATAAATATAGCTGGACCCGTGCACGACTCGTGCAAAGATTTTGTGAATGCAAAGATATGGAGTGATTTTATTAATTTAAATAACATTTTAATTATTTATAGCAGAGACCCGAATCGCGATTCGCTGTGGACGTTTTTATTGGTGTTATAAATATAGTAGCCGCGGTAGCTCAGTGGTTAGTGCGTTGGACTACGAGCCGAAGGTCCCCGGTTCAAGCCTGGACTGGGGCTAACAACATCTTTTCATAGAAACATTTTTCTATACCGCGCTACCTCTCGTCAGTAAATGGCAAACCTCACCCGCCGTTGTTCGGATTCGGCAATAAACTGTAGGTCCCACCACTTTGAGTACAAATTTAACACGCACAGCTCAAAATGGTGAGAGAGCTCGGCCGAAATTCTATACAGGACAGTAGCGCCAAACTATTATTATTATTATTACCGATTGAATTAATAATATATCCGATTGACTAATTTCAATAGTTAAAAATTTTAATTTTATGGTGTACTTTTTCTAAGTGTAATAAAAAGTATTTTTGTAGTCGCGGTAGCTCAGTGGTTAGTGCGTTGGACTGCGAGCCGAAAGGTCCCCGGTTCAAGCCTGGACTGGGGCTAACAACATCTTTTCATAGAAACATTTTTCTATACCGCGCTACCTCTCGTCAGTAAATGGCAAACCTACGAGAGTAAAACATTGCCTATGAAAAGCTCTCACCCGCCGTTCGAATTCGGCAACAAACCCACCACTTTGAGTACAAATATAACACGCACAGCTCAAAATGGTGAGAGAGCTCGGCCGAAGTCCTCTACAGGACTATAGCGCCAAACTATTATTATTATATATATAGTAACCAAACCCTAAATAATTATATGCCAAAACAACTTTTCTCAAAGATTGTTCTTCCCAGTAGAATTCTTCCTCGTAGAATATTTCCCCGTAGAGTTATTCCCAGAAGAATTATTCTCCATGAAATTCTTCACCGTAGAATTCTTCCTGATAGCATTCTTTCCAGTAGATCTTTTCCCCGTTGAGTTTTTTCCAGTTGCAGTTTTAGTGTGGGGTTTTAGAGTGATGAGTTTTTGTGTGATGAGTTTTAGTGTGGTGAGTTTCAGTGTGGTGAGTTTCGGTGTGGTGAGTTTCGGTGTAGTGAGTTTCAGTATGGTGGGTTTCGATGTGGTGAGTTTCGGTGTGGTGAATTTCGGTGTGGTGGATTTTAATGTGGTGAATTTAAAGAATATTGGTTGTTTAGTGAGAAATATCTTGATATAACTATCGACATACACCAACTCGAAAATTCACCCTCTATGGGGGGTGCCACGCCCAGTTGTCCAATCCCACCCACATTTGGCAAGACTGTTTAGAATTGATATATATAATACGTTGACCAGAATTTATTTAAATTTGCTATCCCAATTGCTGATATAACGTGTTCTTAATTTTTGGGTTATATGGGAGGTGCCACGCCAGGTCCACCAATCTTATTGAGATATAACCTATACTCTATAATTTTTATTTAATTAGGTTCCTCCGTTTTAACGTCTATTCGGAACATACATTCATACATACATACATACATACATACATTCACAAATATATAATAGAAAACGAGTTGGGAAAGTTAGGTCACATGGGTAAGTTCGGTCACATAGGGCGGACAGAAATTTACGTCTTATATCCCCATAAATTAAAAAAATTATATAAAGTATAGAAAACTAAAAAAAAAATTTGAAAAATGTAATTGGGCGGACCACGCCTATATTTAAAATTTTAAAAGGCTAATATTTCATAGATTTGATTTTAATAATTTACGGATCAAATTTCCACTATGAAAAGCCGGGAAATAATGAAAAAAATAAGTGGGCGGATCACGCCCATTTTTGGACTACATATTTTTAGGTGAATTCTAACAATACGTTTTAAATTTTATAACTATACCTTGAATACTTTCGAGTTATTAGTTCCGAAAGAGTTACATAAAAGTGACTTGTATGGGTGGTGGGCGTGTCCGCTCTTGTTAGATTTTTTTCTAATATTGCATCATTTTTAGCTTTAGTAAATTAAAAAATATATTTCATTTGAATAATTTTGTTAAATATTTAAATGTTTGCTGCTTTTAGTATTTCCTAATTTTCACAAGATACATTCAACTGCTTTGCCCTTGAAATTCCACGTCCAAATTCCATTACAACTGGCTGCCTTTAGAGTTGCTCCATGCAATGTTTAAAAACATTTTTAATTAACTTAACTATTTCAAAATTTTGTTTGGCAATTTTAACCACAAAATTGTTAACCATAAAATTAATTTGCTAATTAACGCATGAAAATTAGCTCTGATAATGAAACTCTGCGTCAATATATTAACGTAAAAAATGTCCTTTGGTATTTTATTTAATTCTATTATTTTTTGTTATTTTCTCTCAAATTGGATTAAAATTGATGTTATATTTTGACACATAAAACATTATTTATACAAAACTAACTACAGCATTGATAAATATGGAGAAGAACTTCGGGTCGAACAAATGAGCAGATGCTTAAATGAAGGACAATTTACATTCTTCTCATACGCTCCCTTTATATGATATGCTCTGCACGACCAACACATATTCACAAATTATAAATAGGTTTTTTTGTTAGTTCATACTATCGTGAGACACATTTAGTCATGACACAAACCTATTAAGTACCAAGTAAATGCTCATTTTTGTGGGAGTAATAATTAATAGTACAATTAGAAGAAAATGTACCATTAATTACTAATGGTATGACCATTGATGTTACGATTCAAGTATTTATTTTTTTTCATATCGTTTTTTCATATTAATTCAACAGTTTTTTTTATTAATTTGATAGTATTTGTGAAATACAGTACTATTAATTTAATAATTTCAATATTATTGAATATATAGTAGGGTGCCCCAAAAAACCAAAAGTAGTAATTTTCAAAATCGTAACATGGTTTTAACATTCTACTGTCGAGAAACTTTTTATGAAATTTTTCAGATTTTTGGAACGCAAGTCGAGGTTTTGGAGTTTATATGTATATGAACACATTTACAATTTTATTATTATTATTATACACAACGGTACAATAAAAATATTATAAACAAAAAAAAAATAACAGAAATAAATCATTATTTTGTAAAATAAAAATTCCATAATTCACAAAAATATCACTCGTCATTATATAATGTGCTTCAATTGAAAATAGAAACCATCTATTTCTAGAAAGGACAATTATATTATGGTAACAAAAGAGCTGATTACACATAAAGCTAATTGAGAACAGAAATAAACTGTGGGATGTTGAAATGTAATTCGAAAAATGTCAAATAAATAGCAGATGACATTGAATATTGTTTCATATTTTTTATTTTTAGAATAAACAAATATAGGTTCATCAAAAATAAGATAGGTACAAATATAATCAAAAAAATGTATAGGGGAGACTGGGGTAAAGTGGGATACGTTTTGATTTTTCTCCAAAAAAAAGTTCATTTGAAGAGTCTCATCCATAGACTGGTTCCTGATCTAACTTTTTGCATTAACAGCTTTTATGCATTTTAAATGATTTCAAAGAGATTTTTCAAAATAACTCAATTTCGGACTTGTTTATTAAAATGCTATTTTTTTTTTCCTTTACATGTTTTGTTTTTTTTTTTCATCACAAAGTCAAATATATTAAGAACTAGTTAAGAACGTGCACGACTCGTGTAAAGATTTTGAGAATGCATGGATATGGACAATTTTATTAATATAACAAACATTAATATTATTTATATTAGGGACCCGTGCTTCGCTGTGAACGTTTTTTTTTTATTGGTTTTATAAAATAAAATAATTTAACTTTTCTTAGAGACAATTCTTTTTTAGACTGTGCTTCCCCGTAGAATATTTCGCCATAAAATTCCTTCCAGTAAAATTCTTCCCCATAAAACGCTATCCCGTAGAATTCTTCCCGGTAGAATTCTTCCCGTAAAATTCTTCCATGTAAAATTTTTCCCGGTAGAATTCATTCCCGTAGAATTCATTGTGGTGAGTTTTAGTGTGGTGAGTTTTAGTGTGGTGAGTTTTAGTGTGGTGAATTTGAGTGTAGTGAGTTTTATTGTGGTTAGTTTAAGTGTGCTGAGTTTTAGTGTGGTGAGTTTTAGTGTGTTGAGTTTTATTGTGGTGTGTTTTAGTGTGGTGAGTTTGAGTGTGGTGAGTTTTAGTGTGGTGAGTTTTAGTGTGGTGAATTTTAGTGTGGTTAATTTCGTGGTGGTGTATTTTGGAGTGATGAGTTTAAAGAAAAATTTAAAAAAAATATATTGGAGGACAAATAGAACGCAAAAAATTAATCGACAAAAGCAACTATGTTCGAAAAAAAAATTTGGAAATCACCATTTGAAAAAAAATATTATCAACAAAATATATTTTGATAAATTTCGAAAAAAAAAAATTGTTACAACATTTTTTTGGACGACAACAAAAATGCAATGGTCAAAACACCATTTTCCAAATAAAAAAATATTCGCCAAAAACAACGTCGAAAAAAAATTGTTTTTTTCTTTTGTTTTTGATTTGTTTTTGTTTTGTTTTGGTTTGCTCTTCGTTTTTTGTTTTTCCCTTACTTTGGCTTTTAGTTTTATGTTATTGATTTTGTTTTTGTATTTTTGCTTTTGCTTTTGTTTTCTGCTTTTGCTTTTATGTTTTTGCTTTTAAATATTTTTTTTTGTATTTCAGTTTTTTTTTCATGTTCGTAGCTGCCGAAAGTGCCGAGTTATATCGTTTGAAAGTTTAGGTTGTATGGGAGGTGTCACGCCCCTTTTTCCAATCCCACCCATGTATAGCCTATCCAGACCATACCGCATCCGTAGTAAACATTTTATGAAAATCAGATGAGCCTTTTAAACGGAGATGCGAAACAAAGCAACGAACCAACAAACGAACAGATTTATTATATTTATAAGATAGCATAAAAAAATTATAAAAAGGTAATAAAAAACGTAAGAAAAATAAGAACTAAAAAGTATAAATTTATAAATATTTCAGTAGTTATGTTAGGAAAATATAAAAACAAATGTGTACTCATCGTCAGAATATTCGGAGTGACAATGGAGAGAGGTGTAGTTCTGGTCGTCAAGATCGCGCATTTCAAGTATACAGGCCGTTTAGATATTGCAGATCACTGAATTGTTGAAATTTAATTTCTTCGACGTTTTTTCGCACATACAGCGTAGGTATATAAGTAATCTAAATTATAAGTTTCATTTATGTAACTCTTCAATTGTTTAAGTAGTAGGGATTTCAACAGACATACGGACAGACGGACATCGCTAAATCGACTCAGGAGGTCATGCTGATCAAGAATATATATAATTTTCCATGCTTGCTTCTGGGTGTTACAAACGGCGTACCAAACTGAATATACCCTTTCACTCTTAGTGTAGGGTATAAACAGATATAGTAATTTTTCTGCATATTTTACAACGTATAAATAAAAAAAAAATGTTATTTTAATACAGATTAATTTAATACAGATATTTAATATAGCAAAATCAAATCAATTTGATTTTCGAAGTAAATAAAAATGTCCTTAAAAATATATTTAAATAAATACATATTTATATTTATTTAAAGATGTTTTTATTTATTTTTAAATCATTTTTGTGTTTAATATAAGCATAAAAAACCTTTACAATAAAGTTAGATATAATTGTATCATGCAGAGCCATTGTCAGTCTAATATATACCTTATAAAAATCGTTATTCAATTAACTAATAATTTTTTTTTATTAAAATTAACAAATACTACGATGTAGTTTTTATTCGTTGTGACTTTTGTCAATTGTCCCAACAATGGGTTACTTTTTTGCATGTCTGACTGGACTGACTTGGTGTCTAACGAAGCAATTTAATTAACTAATTAAAATTTATCAACGTTTGTAAATGTCACCAAGGCAATGAACATGAAGTTGTCAACCCACACCATAATGGTATCGAGACACTCGGTACTGACTACGTATTTATTGTTTTATTGCTATTGATTATGAAACTTGTGCATTTGAATGCAAATTCAATGTTTAAATATTAAGTAATTTATAGAAGTCAAAGTAGAAATTAAATAAAATGGTTTTTAATATAAACAATTCAAATGATTTGTTTATACTGAAATTAATTAAAATACCTAAGTTATATAAAATAAATAATACTATTTAACAAAATACAATTTGCTTTTCCAATTTCTGCCTAAACAAAATTTACACTTTATAATCATTTTGAAAACTTTGAATAGTTATAAAAAATATGATCCTTCCCAGCAAACCAAATGATGTCTTAACGATAACGTAACGTTATTTGGTACAATAACATTATATGGTACAACAACATATTGTATTAACAGTTCCAATATTACTGAATTAATCGGACGCATCCTATTGATCAATTTTATCATTTTAATATTGAAATAATTTATTGTTTTTCTATTGAAATACTATTAATTGTTTTTCTATTGAAATACTATTAATTTACCATGTTTTTTTCTGGGTGTGTATGATTTTTAAATAAAATATCACAAAGATATTACTTAATTATTATTATTATTATTATATAATATAAAAGTATTCTGTCATAAGTTAGTGAGTGCTCTTAAAATGTTTAAAAAATATATTTTAAATATGTATTTTATACATTGCAACTTTTGTTCTTTATGCATATTGCCTCTAGTTATTTTGCAGCATATTCGTATCGATATGGTACTGATACTGGTACTGATATGGTCTTGTTTTTCTACCGAAGATAATGCAATCAGTGATGTTGAACGCATGCCGGAGGAAGCTACTATGCGACTTGTATATTTTTTTGTTGTTTTTATTGTATACCCCTTACACACACACGTTTTTATGGACTGAAATTAAAGAATAACAAAAAATAGATGCTCTAAATTTCTGGAAAACCGAACTTAAATGTTGGATATTTATGGTGTTAGTAGGAAATAATACGATTATTTTTAAAATTTAATATCAATTCAATCTAATAATAAACGAAAAAGAAAGATTGTATTTGTTTTTATTTGCAAGAAAAGATACAATGATGATTGTATCGTTTCTTGCAAATTATAAAAATTCAAAAAATATTTTTAAATAATGATGTCAATCGATAGGTGCTTTAAAATCAAACAATGAATGCCTTTACAACACTATTTTATCTTGCACCAATAAAGAGTTATACCAAAAAAACGAAAAGATTCGCCCTTTTGGCATGACAAGATTTTCATTTTTTTTTTGTTTTTTAGCTATAACTCTTTATTGGTGCAAGCTAGCATAGTGATGTAAAGGCACTAATTATTTGTTTTTAAAGCACTTATCGATTGGCATCAATATTTTAAATGTGTCCGTTTAGCTGTTATCACTTTTTATAATTCTTGATTATTCTTTGGATTTTATAATTTTTTTTCGTCTGTGTAAATTTACAAAATACGTTAAATTCTTTAGATATAAAATTATTTTATTTGCATCGCTTTATTTAAAAAGTACTCCTTAATTTATCTTAAAGTCATTTAAAACATATACAGATTTTTAAAGTTTTAAATGTCACGCGAATCGTTGCTATAAACAACGCATGCCAAGTGTCACACACATGATGTGACTTCGACACTTTAGAGTTTATGCCGTACATATAGGATTTTTTTGTTGTTGTTTGTTTCGACACGTACTACTTTGTAAACCGCACAGAACAGCTGATGCGGTTTGCCGCCAATTGTGCGACGTATGAAAGCAATTGATAACACATCCTATACTATTCGTTCTTGAGTACCCTCTACCCCCCTTTATCCACTCAATCCTTTGACAGTGCAAAAGTCAAGCATTTTATAGAAACCTACAACTGAAGAACACATGTTTCCTAGGACTGTGTACATCACTAATACGACAGACGAGTAAATGTAAAGCACCCCTTGAAAGGGTTGAAGGCTTTTTAAGATATTTATCAAGTTTTATGTCTTTACTACTTATTCAGACATAGTATTTGTGGAGTTAAGTGGCTTTTGTACCCGGATATTAGAAATAATAGACTTGTGCTACTAATGCACAAAATACAAAAATATTTTGATATAGCTATTATTTATTTGAAATCAGAAAAATGTTGCAATCTTTAAGTGAATATCCAAATATTTTATATATATTTATATTTTTTTATTATTTTGTTCATAGGCGAGTTTGTTTTTTGTGTAAGTCAAAATTAGTAATTAGTAGTTTAAAAATTTGCCAAAATAGGTGTATGGTGTCAATGGCGTTGGGATGATGGTGTCAATGTAAAGAAATGTGCCATTTTATGATTAAGAACTTTACCAAAAACACCTATGTATATATTTTAAAATTAAATTATTTTTTTGTACTGACCTACAAATTGTGACAACCTCCAAATTGGTGACCATGAGGTTGTGGCAACCTCCAAGTCGGTGAGCATGTGGTTGTCGTAACCTCCAATTGAAATTTTATTTTAATAAATTTATTTACATACATAAAACTTATGTATTTATTTAAAGTTTTCTATTTGTATTGTAGATGCGATAATATGTCGTGAACACAATTTCAAAAAGTGCACAAAAAAATGTACATCATATTGATGAATTCCGGTTCTTCAGAAAATGATTCATTGTTTTGAAGAACCATTCATAATATTAATTACTAACGACAACAATGTTATGAATGTGATCATAAATATGATGAACGCTTGGTAACAGTCGAAAAAGTGTTCTATAATATAATGAACTGTATGTGAGTATACGTTTCATAATATTAATGAAGAAATACATAAAATTCAACATATCGATATCTTACAGGAAAAAGATCATAACCAACAAAAAGCAAATTTGATATGAGGCGAAAAAAACGTCTCAAAATCGAGCAGTTCAATATTTTATTGATTTTTTTCGTAAACAATATGCGATGACAATAATAGTGTGGCCCAATTTCCAAAATATCCATTACTTACAGAAATATTTGAAGAAAAATGTAGTTACGATGTTTTGCCTGTCCCAATTTATTTCGAACATTTTTTCAATTTTACTACTTACGATACTTAAGTAATTTGTCTTTTGGTTTTCCGAATTTCGGTAAACGGCAACAGGGAAATAAGACGTATAGAAACATTTTGGCATATGTTTAATAAAAATTGAGACTAACCTGTGGACAATATTTTACTTTGATGGAAAAATGCATTGGAAAACATTATAAATTGAAATTTTATATTTTTGCTTTAAAGGTGAACAGATTATCTTACAAATACTCATATTTTGAGATTTTCTACCATTACCACCAAAGGAGTTAAAAATACTTAAAGTAGTCACTAAAAGAAATATTAAATTATTTACATACGATAATAAGTGTTAGTTGTCTTTATTTAAAAATTGGAGCGCGAAATTCAAAAATATGTCTATGCAGGGACATTCTACTCATAAAAAGGTTTCCAAAACTGAAATAAAACAAAAATTCACAAAGTGTAGGTTACAATGGTCTGCCTGTAAGGCAGGCATGTCAAACTCATTTGGCATCACGGGCCGCATTGGCAACTCAAAAGATGAGGCGGGCCGCAATTGTGTACCATACAAAAAAAAAAATTCGCTCGTTTTTTACATTTGGTTCTTCTGTTGTAAAATATGTTATGATGATAACAATTTCCATTGATCCTCGTTAAAAGCGCCGCAGGCGAAAATTTTGCAAAAAATGCTAGGATTTTTGTCTGTTTGAAATATATCGAAAAAAATTTCGAATTTCTTTGATCCTGCCAAAAATTATGTCAGAGATATATATACAATGGAGTATATTTCAAACACCAGAGACAATTTTGTAAAACAGATCTAACAAACATCCAAAATGGTTGCAACTTTTTATGTCCGCAAAATCGCACGATATCTAATTAGCTCTTGTACCAATGTCGAAGGCCAAATCGTACTAAAACTACAAAAGTAGTTCAAAGCGACATATGGGCGTTTTTTTTTTCGAAACTATAATAAAAATGATTCTGGATTGATATTGCATCAAATAGTTCAAATATATAGAGATATATTTCAAAAACATTGCGATGTGGAAAATGTTTAAATATCCTAACATAAAATTTTACTATACTAAAATTACGAAATTTTAAAAATTTGCAACGAGATCGAATTTTTGTTATCCAAGTTAGTTCGAGAAAACTTCGAGGCATAAATAACATGGCAGACGTCTTACCAAACATATTGAAAAAGTTTTTTTTTTTTTGATATGTATATAAATATGAAATTTATATAAATTTGAAAATGGTTCCTTTTTATGCACAACTAATTTAAATTGCAAGCACAATCCATTGATTAGAGATGTACCGATTTAGGAGTTATAACAAAGTTTATTTTATTATCCTTAAAATGAGGTTTGCAGCATTCTACAGTCAAGAGTTTTTTTCTACAACCACAAAAAATGATTATTGATTAATTTTTTGAAACTTTGGACCACTGTAAATCTGGAGAATCTGACAGATTTGGTGTGGAATGTCTCTAAACAAAAAGTTTTACTTACTAAAACAAAATGTTAAAATGAATACAATTCCAATTTTTACAATGCAAGTCTCTTGTCTACAAATTTTTGATTCTTGTTTTATTTTGATTGCGCCTTTATTTGATACTGGAGCTAATTCCGAAAATGGTTTTGTTAAATAGGGTCTAGTTTTTAAGATTTTTAAGTTTTAATTATTTTTCTCTCCTTTAATTTTTAATAGTCGAACCAAAAACAATAATGTATTTATCATTTCGTTATTAGACGTACAAAACTATGCGCTACTATATAGCCAAGGGAAATTCAAAACTTTACAATATTACTTGATGAAAAAAAGATAAACATTATTGTTATGCCATTTGTTCAACGCCATGTATAATATATAAAATGAAAATTATGAAAATAAATTAAGACTCGAGTCTTCGAGTCTCAATTTCTCATTATTAAATTTTGGAAAATATAAAAATATTGATTTTTTTAAATAAATTAATAAATTTTTAACCAAGAATAAATGGTAATCTTGATTATGCCTTCGTTATTTAATATAATAATAATTTTAACTCCTGAAAATAAAATATTTTTAAAAATTTTCAAAAAATTTATTTTTGGTAATTTTTTTTTCGGAATTTTTTTTTTCTAAAAACATTTTCTTTTCTTGATAATATTTTTTTTTTCAAAAAAATTTTTTCAGCTATTAATATATTTTGATATATTTTATATTTTCAACAATATTCATCACATTGAATATTATATTCATAAATATTATGAACAATTTACAAAAAAAAATTAAATTCTTCATAGATATTATGATTATATTCATCAATATGACGATTCATTTCGTTCTTCACTATGATGTTCGATAGAATGAATAAGTTCATATATATAATTAATTCATTTCTCAATATGTTATTTAATGAACGGTGGTATCAAGATTATTCTTGTAGTTGGCGTAAATATTCATAATATTTATGAATTAATTCATTATATTGATGAATTTTTATTCTGTGTATGTCTAATAATAGTATGAAAATAGTTTTTTTGAAAACAAAACCCGAATTTAATTCCTTGCACATAAATTTAACGGCTTAAATTCATTTGTTGTGTATTGAAATATCTTATTCTGGAACTACATAAAAATAAAAAAATATTATAATTTCAATTGAAATTTGGAGATATTACTTTAATATGAAAAGCAATTATTACAGTTAATTAAGTGTATACTGTTAATCATATCATCCGTTAGACAGTCACATCTAGTTGCAGTTTCATTACATACAGTGTACAGTGCAAGGTTGCGTAACGTTAATGATATTTATGGCATTACCTAAATCTCAACTGTTGGTCAAATTAACTGCCTGACAGCTATGAAGAACCTACTAAGCCAAAAAACATACTGAACCAAAAACCTACTAAAAACAACTGTCAAGCAGACAGGACATTTAGGCGCAAATTGCTTTATCCTTAGCACAGGTACACCCAGAAAAAAATCTTATAAAACTAATAGTTTTTTACTATTAAAAATAGTCAATAGGATAAATTATTAATTTAATCGAAAAATACCATTAAATACTAGACAAATACCATTACATTGCCATTGAGTTTATATGAAAAGATTTATTTTTTGTATACTGTCGGCCTCAGCAGTCCACAAAATCGTAGGGAATAGATTTCACAGTACAATCGATATAGTCTGTCTGAGTGCTGTGGATCTTAGTATTTATTCAAAAAAAAAAAAATTAATAAAACTATTAAATCAATAATTGTTCTATTGACCAATTTTAATGGGATTTGAGGAAAATTTTTTCTTCGTGTAGTACGTAGTATATCTAGCAATTAATTAGACTATGGTACAATATTGGATTTACATGTGCGAGTTGTAATTGCATTGTTTTTGTTTGGTTAGTTCATGTCAGTGCAGATATTTTTTTAATTATACTCACTAGAAATTTAAGATTTATTTGTTGGAAGTTGTGATATTACTTTTGTAAAGTCATTGTTGTTTTAATTGTGTTGAATACTATTAAAAGTGATGGTGTTTTCAGATATCATAATAGGACTAATACTAAAAATTCTTTTATTAAGTTATTTTCGGTTTTTTTTGTTGTTTATTCGAATTTTTTTTTTGGTTATATTTTTGGAGTTGTTTTGAATTTTTACTTTTATTTTAGTTTGTGTTTTTTTTTTTGTAAAGTTTTTTTTAACAGGGACGCTACAAAAGTAGAGCGACAGGGACAGCAAATGACGCCATATTTCTTGCCGTTCTTTTGACATTTCTTTTCAGTAAGGTTTGCCATTTCATGGAAAGATATACGAATTCGAATTTCGGTAGTAAATTTTAATAATTTCGTCATGAAATGGCAAACCTTACTGAAGAGAAATGTCAAAAGAGCGGCAAGAAATATGGCGTCGTTTGCTGTCCCTGTCGCTCTACTTTTCTAGCGTCCCTGTTGAAAAACCCTTGAAAAAAACTTTAGTAGCGCTCTTATTGAAAAACCCTTTATTAGATTTTGTGTTGTCATTGAGATTTTTGTAATTACTTTTAATTTCGGTTTTATATTTTTATTACTGTATTTTTCTGTTGACCTATGTTTTTTATTTTGCTCTTTTTTTTATTTTTTTTTTGTTTTATCACTTATACTGGTAAAGATTTTACTTTTGTTTTTCTATGGTATTAGTTGTGGTTTTGGTTTTGATTTTGTTATTTTGTTTTTAATTTTAATATTTTTACTGTGGGATTTGCATAGTTTTGATATCCGCATTTTTATACATTTAACTCATTTATTTTTTCGGTTTTTTTTAAATTTTTAATTTATATATGGGCCATTCCACACCAAATCGACCAGCGGTTGGAACTCACCTTCTTCGATTTCAATGAAATTTTGGCAACTGATAAAGGATATCGAGACATGCAAAAAATTTCAAGATGGTATTTTGATTGCATTATATTTTAAAAAATTATTTTCTAAATTTTATCAATATTTTTTGTATTAAAAAAAATATATTTTTTTCAAAAGTAATATTTGCAATAGTTTTCCAATGTATTTGTAACTCTAATTTCAAAAATGACGCCAGTTTCATCAAATTATCTCTAGTTTTTGAAATATATACCATTTTTCGAAAATCGTAAAAACTATATGCCAAAATCAATATCTCAAAAACTAGATTGAATATGATAAAACTGACTTCATTTTAGAAATCAGAGTTACATATATATTCAGGAATTATTACAACTTTTAGTGTAGAAAAAAAAAATTGTTTTCTATACAAAAAAAAAAATTAGAAAATTATTTTTTAAAATATGATGCAATCAAAATACCATCTTGAAATTTTGCATGGACATTAGCAATAAATTGACGAAAATTTAGAATTTTTTTCAGAATTTTAAAAAGGGTCCTTTTTAAGGACCACAATTTTGAATTGCAAGAATAATGACCACGGGCCACATGTTACCGTTTGGAAATTACAACTTAATTTTTTCTAGCATTTCTAGTTCAAGAGATATTTAAATATGAACAACAGTAGAAAAGTGATTTTTGGCACTTTTTTTCCAACTTTGAGCCACTGTATCTCTGGAAGTAGTGGTCGGAAAACATAAAAAAAAATTGTTTAGTGCATGTCTCGATACCCTTTATCAGTTGCCAAAAGTTCATTAAGATCGAAAAGGTAAAATCTCACATTTGACTTTTTTTGTTCGATTCGGTGTGGAATGGCCCATATATTTTTTGGCTATACTATATTTGGAGTTAATTGTGTTTTTGCTTTTATTTTATTTTTGTTTGTTTCTGATTTTGGCGATTTTTGTGCATTCGATTTTTTGTTTTCTTTTGTGTTTTTGTATCTGCTTTTAATTTCGGTTTTATATTTTTATTTTCGCTGCTGTGTTTTTATTTTGATTTGTTGAGTGTTCTTTTTTTTACTTTGTGTTTTTGATTTTGGGAATTTTATTTGTGTTTTTACTCTAGACTTTATTTCGATTTCGTATTTTTGCGTCATTACTACTGTGTTCTCTTAAAATTATTTGTTTACTTTTTTTATGTTTAAACTTTTATGTGTTTTCCAATTTGGCTTTAAGTTTTTTTTGTGATTTTTATTTTGGGTTTTTATAGTTGTATATTTTTTTTTCTTTTTCTTTTTCTTTTTCTTTTTTCTTTTTATTTTTCTTTTTCCTTTTCTTTTTCTTTTTCTTTTTCTTTTCCTTTTCTTTTTCTTTTTCTTTTTCTTTTCCTTTTTATTTTTCTTTTTCTTTTTCTTTTTCTTTTTCTTTTTCTTTTTCTTTTTCTTTTTCTTTTTCTTTTTCTTTTTCTTTTTCTTTTTCTTTTTCTTTTTTTTTTCTTTTTCTTTTTCTTTTTCTTTTTCCTTTTCTTTTTCTTTTTCCTTTTCTATTTCTTTTTTTTTTCTTTTACTTTTTTTCTATTTCTTTTTTTTCTTTTCCATTTTTTTTCTTTATCCTTTTCTTTTTTTATTCTTTTTTTTCTTTTTTTTCATATTCTTTCTCTTTCTCTTGTTCTTTTCTTTTTCTTTTTTTTTCTTTTTTTTTTTTTCTTTTTCTTTTTCTTTTCCTTTTTCTTTATCCTTTTCTTTTTTATTCTTTTTATTTATTTTTCCTTTATTATCTTCATTGGTTTTTATATTTGAATAATTCTTTTTCTTTTGCTTTTTCTTTTCCTTTTTCTTTTAATTTTTCATTTTATTTTACTTTTTCATTTATTTTTCTTTTTCTATTTTTTTTATTGTTTTTCCTTAGTTTTGTGGTTTGCTTTGTGTTTGCTTTTGTATTTACTTTTTTTATTTTGTATTTTTCTATTTGTTTTATGTTTATGCTTTTATATTTGCTTTTGTTTCTGCTTTTTACATTTCTTTTATTTGATGTTGGGTTTATATTTTTATACCCTACACTAAGATGAAAGGGTATATTCAGTTTGGTACGCCGTTTGTAACACCCAGAAGGAAGCATCTCCGGTATGGAAAAGTATATATATTCTTGATCAGCATGACCTCCTGAGTCGATTTAGCGATGTCCGTCTGTCCGTCTGTCTGTCTGTCTGTCCGTCTGTCTGTTGAAATCCCTACTACTTTTAAAATTGAAGAGCTAGATAAATGAAACTTATAACTTAGATTACTAATATATCTACGCTGTATGTGCGAAAAAATTGGCGAGATCGGTCCATTGTGACCTTGATCCCACCACTTATGTTCAAATACCTCATATAAAATGTACATATAAAGATCAATTTTTATGTATACGTGCTTAGGTAAACTTTTTTTGGTAAAATATATATTGACTCATGCTCAAATACATGATAATAATGTTTTCCGGCGAAAAGACTTGTGGTTCACAAAAAAAATCGAAATTCGGTACACCTACCCATTTGTAAATATGGGTATCAAATGAATGGAAATTCTTCAGCGATTGAATGTTTGTAGTTATTTTCAGGATTCATATACCCTGGTGACCTATATATCACTTTGAATGGTAACCACACATATGTGTAGGGTATTTATAGTCGGCTTAGACCGACTATAATTTTGATAATCCTAACTATCATAATTACACCTACTTTAAAATTTCCCATGTGATCTAACCTTCCCAACTGGTTTGTTTTGCTTTTGATTAGTGTTAATCTTTTCTGTGTTGTCTTTTTGCATTTGTTTTTCATCATGTTTGCTTGTTTTTTTTTATTAATTTTTTGTGTTTCTTTTTTCATTTGTTTTTCTTCATGTTTTTTCCTAATTTTTGTATTTAGTTTTTATGCTACGTTAGGCACATCGATGATATCTTTTTATACCATATAAAAAGGTGTTAAGTGTAACGCTCCACTATCCAATCCCGCATATATATAGCCCATGTTACACTCAGTACTCCATAGCCTTGTCATGTAAAATATCAGTCAAATCAATTCATTGGTTTATTTAGATGTGATGCTGGAACAAACAGTCATACAGTTTTATAATATAGATTTAATTCACCATTTTGCATTACTAACTTTAAGTTAACCTAATACTGAAGTAAAAACAGGCCGCTGATAAAAACAATCCTGTAGACCAACCAAATGAACAATGTTCAAAACTTTTACTCTTTTAGTCTGAACAACCTAACCTACTTTCTAACTTTTCTTATGATTTTCAAATATTTACTAATTATTCCCCATTATTTCTAAACATTTTTGTAAGTTATAATTCAAATCAAAGTAGTTTTAATCGGATTTCTGTGAGATAAACTTATTTTTACGCCAATAAAACGCGAAAGGCTCATATGTAATTAAACAATATTTAAACAAATCCTAAAGTTAAACGTGATTTGCTAACAGTGCTTAGCAAGTCAAAATACAGACAGAAACAATTATGACTAATAACAGACAACTAATAAGCGTCAAATATGAGGGGGTTGTCTTGACTGCCCATTTAATATATTTTGTTACTTCATAAGTTTTTTTGGTTTTCTCGCACAGCATCTAAAACTTTGACTATATGTACATATTATTTGGTATAAACAGAAACACAGACATCACAGGAACTTGCAAAAAAAAAAATAATAAATCGTGAAATGTGGGAAACTATGTCGGTCTGTTGCGGGCACAAAGTATTGGTTTGCTCATGATTTTGCTGGTGTCCTGCAGAGAAATGATTAAAAGAAAACAAAAAACAATTCAATAACATGCAAACGAACTGAACCGCAGGCAGTTTCAGGGAAATGTATACACTCAAAAAAAAATTGTTCTATTAAGATCTTAATAGTACGACCAATATTTTATGATTCTTACATTAATAGTTTTTTTTCATATTAATTCAAAAGTTTTCTAATGAAATTTATGGTATTTCAAAAATTTAGTACTATTAATTTAATAATTTCAATGTTATTAAATATAAAGGTATAAATACTATTGTTTTATTGTGTTTCTCCAATAATGATAAACATCACACAATATGAATTGTAAAAATTTACCTACGAATTAAAACATGTTCGTTGGTTCCGTCATTCTGCGAGTTTACAAAAAATGGTCGCAGTTTAAAAAAATGTATACACTCAAAATAAAATGTTCTATTAAGACCTTAATGATACGACCACTGATTTTATGATTCAATTATTAATCTTTTTTTTCATAATAATACAAACGCTTTCTAATGATTTTGATAGTATTCGAAAAATGTTGTACCATTAATTTAATAATTTCAATGTTATTGAATATAAAGGTAAAAATACTATTATTCTAATGAGTTTTCTCATATTAATAGTAAAATATTCGTTTTACTATTAAATGCTATTTTTCATTCTTTATTTTGTGGGTGTACAATAATGTTTGGTTGAAAAAAAAAAAGATACAGATGCGTCTAATATTTCTAGGGAAATATATGTCTCACGAAGCAATTTTCTATTTCAAAGAAAATTTAATTAAACAATTATTTGCAATTTAACTATTTAAATTTTAGTACAATATTTAGAATATATAGAATATGCTGATTAAATTCAAGTCACTCAAAATATGTATGTGTGTGAACAGCCAGACTCTAAATATCCTTTAGCATATCGGCGTTGTGTCAGACATTCAAAACATGTTAATTTGATCGATCGATGGCAGCCGAGTGCAATGAGGCATCACGCTAGAACGAAAGTGATTGACTTTGGAAAACGCTATTTTCATTACCAAATGGGAAAATATGAAACAGGCAACAAGTAACACACATTTTATTCTTTATATTGTAGTAGGTTTGTGTAAAGTGCTAAAATAATATAGATGAAACAAATATATTACGCAGAATTTATGTGACGAAATACATTTGGGGAATATTTATGGAGGTATTGACTAGTTGAAATCATTGAATTTTTTTACGTTACTAAATATTAAGTTTTGTACATTTTTTATATTTTAAATAGTTTTTCAAAAAATGTTTCTATTTGGTAAGTATTTTAAATTGTTACATTGAAATTGATTATTTTCGGAACCACTAAATCGATTTTAAAAATGTAAAAAAAAGTTGAAGAGAATTCTCTTGAGACTTGGATTGCATCTTTAATGGTTATAGAAATAACGAGTTGGGAAAGTTAGGTCAAATGGGTAAGTTCGGTCACATGGGGCGGATTTTTATAGTCGGTCGGGCCCGACTATGGAATACCCTACACCTTTGGTGGGGATATTAATGTGGGATATTTAATTGCATACCTTTTAATTATGCTGAACATCCCCACCCTCAGAATATTATTCATATATCAGAAATTAACGTCTTATATCCCCATTAATGAAAAAAATTATATAAATGTATAAACAACTAAAAAAAAATTGAAAAATATAATTGGGCGGACCACGCCTATATTTAAAATTTTGAAAGGCTAATATTTCATAGATTTGATTTTAATAATTTACGGATCAAATTTCCACTATGAAAACCCAGGAAATCATGAAAAAAAAGTAGGCGGATCACGCCCATTTTTGGACCACAAATTTTTAGGTGAATTATAACAATACATTTTAAATTTTATACCTATATATTGAATACTTTTCGAGTTATTAGTTCCTAAAGAGTTATATAAAAGTGACTTGTATGGGAGCGTGTCCGTTGACCGATTTGGCTCATTTATAAACTCAGTTCCTACTTTTGGCTAAAATATATTGAGACGAAATTTCATCGCATTCTGATCAGTATTTCTCAAGTTATTCTGTATTCGGACAGCAAGACAGCAAGACAGCAAGACGGACAGACAGACAGACAGACAGACGGACATGGCTAAACGGACTCGGGTAGTGATGCTGATCAAGAATATATATACTTTTCCATACCGGACACGCCTCCTAAGGGGCGTTACAATATATGCACAAAGTTAATATACCCTGTACCTCATAGGTGTAGGGTATAAAAATCAGAAAAGTTGAAATTTTTTCATGTAAAATATTTCATAAATCGGATAATTTTTGGACTTTTCACAATTTTTGAAAGTTTTTTTTTGCATGAAAAATAATGTGAAGTTTACTGATTATGACTATATATAACTCTTTTAAAATCTTTAAAATCAGTTGAGTGTTTCCGAAAATAATAAATTTCACCCAATTTACGAAGGTTTGGAAACACCGTTCACAGTGGAGAAAGGAGTGCCAAAACATGGCGAAAACATCAAATAGTGTTATTTTTACAAAAATAAGTATGAGATTTGACTAATGTTATGTGAAAATCGGATAATCTACATTTAGATGTGGATTTTTAAAAAATCTGTGTCCTTTGGATTTATCTGTGGATTTATTTTTATAAAAGAAATATTAAAAAAAAAATACTCCAGCAATTTAATTTTTCTTAAGTGTGAAAAATTCCCAATTTTTTTTTTTATAAATACCAGATGTTAACACCTGCATATATAGTGTATATGGGTTTTAAAAGAATCCCAAGACAAAATATTCGGTAGGTTACTGGCAGATATCGGCATATTTTAGGCAGAAAGCGCAGTTTTCTGTGAGATTTTACGCAGGGCACAGCATGTTCTTTGTTTTTTTAACCACCACCCATCCTACAGCAGGTTTCACGCAGGCATTCGGTATATTCAAAAATTTGAACGTGAGACCACAGATGTAGGAATGTTTTCGGAATTCTGTTTAAAATAGCAAGTTTTCAAAATAGCTGCCATAGAGCAGATTTAAGGACTAACAAAGCAGCCTGCTTCACAAAACAAAAAATAAATAAAAAACTTAAAAATCTGGAAATTCGAATGGTACATCAGTTTTCATTTCGTAATAATGATTACACTGTTTTACAAATTGAGGGTGGTTGAATTCAACCGATTTGAAACTTATCATTTCTGCTAGATTTGGACACAGATTTTGCCAATTATCCATAGGGCAAGGTTCATATTTTATCTTGTAATAAAGTTTGCATTTAGAGCATGTCGAAGTCGAGCGATAAATTGCGATATAAAGTACTAAAAATGGACTTTGCAACTTTGTCTCGAATTTTTGAAAATTTGTACGCAAAATTCGTTGACTTTTTGGAATTTCTATATGAATCTCGATATGCACTTTCGTTTTTGTCCCGTCCGGAACGACAACTATTTAATGTATATATTTTGATCTACCATAAAGAATTCTTTAATTTTTTGCAGATGTTTAGTTCTATTTAAATACAACTTGCACCATGGAGGCAAAAAAAATCTAAAATCCAGAAGGAATCAAGAAGTATACGGATGATATACAGCTAAACCGAAAGATCCTTAATTTCAAGAAAAGCATTTTCTTAGTTGTCAAAAAAAGTAACTTAAGCCAATTTTTCAGTTCTAGTTTAAACGTAGTTTAAACTTCGTTTAATTAATCTTCACTTTTAATTAAACTACGTTTAATATTGTTCGTTTCAGTGATAGTTTAAAACGTATATATATCAAATCAATAAATATGGCACCGCTGTCTAATGACAAAACATTTCCCCCGATTTGATTTGTATGTTATTCAAAAATTAAATAAACAAAGAAAAATTAAAAAATAAAGAAATTAAATAAATGTTTCAAAAAAAATTTATGATTATAATTTGAAATATTAGCAAAATAATGAGCAACTGATGAACGTGAGCATTAATTTTTATTAAAATGAGGACGTGAGGATTAATTTTTATTAAAAAAGTGCGAAAATACTAAAAAAATGAAGAACAAATTGCGATCCGACGGAGGAACAGAAAATAAGAATAGTTTTGTGAGATAATTACCTCTTGAAAGTTTTATAATGTGCAAAAATTTCAAAATAAAGAACAAATTGTGATCCGAAGCAGCACCAGAAAATAGCAAAAGTGTTGTAAAATAATTTTCTTTATCTTCTCTTAAAAGTTTAAACGAAGTTTAACCCTTCAACATTGTTCGTTTAAACTTAAATTAAACGATACATAAAGTTCACTGAAAAATTCGATTCTGTCTTTAAACAAAGTTTAAACTACAAACGAAGTTCAACTAGAACTGAAAAACTGGCCCTAAATAGAATTATTCTTGAATTCAGTTATTAATTTCTTAGTTATCAAAAAGTAGCTAACATAAAAAAAATATGTTAGGTAATTTATTTGCTTATTAGAATTTTATTACCTATATGTATTTTTGTATATTAAATGACTTCTTTTCTTTGAATACTTAATTTAATTGAATTGTTTATTTGATTTTATCTGTATTATTATTATTTAATTTAATTCAATTATGTATATTATTCTGAAATCGTTTACTTACCTTATACACTTTCTGCTCATCTGCTACATCTACCTGTTGGTTATGTCTAACCACCTTCCTCACGTTAACCATAAGCATTGTATAGTGTATTTAAATATCAATGGAATGATATGAACTTGGTATTTATGCAAAATTGAATCCCAATTTGTGTTTACGAACTAAAACCATACCAGTATTCGTAGGAAAAATCGTTTTTTCTATTTTTATATCTTTAACATTCATACATAGACAGACGCTTGCTTGTCTGGCTGTGCTTTGTTGTTCTATTCGTGAAAACACACACATGCAAATATTGTATATAATGCCGTTTTTGATACCTAAGAACAAAACATCTGCAATCCAGACAAATTGTACTTAGTTACTTTTTTGATACCTAAGAACATAATGTCTGAATATCTAGAAAATTTGACTTAGTTACTTTCAAGAGACAGACATGCACACTAACAAACAGATGGCGACCTCGCAAAACAAAGCATACGAGCTAATATTAAAGAGAAAGAAAAATATCTAGTTCTAGATACCAGAACAAGTGTTCCTTTTGCGAAGAATACAACAACAATTTTGCGTGTTCTTATTGGTTTTTAATAATCAATAAATTAAATTCTGAAAATCCAGTAGAATAAAGTTTGTTTATTTTTTTGACAAGAAATTTGCTTTCTTAATATTCAGATGACAAATTCTTGAATTTTAGTAGTATTTTATTGATATTAGTTAAATTCTAATATTTTTCTTTTTAACCGAATTCTTCTTGAGTTTTAGAATTTTATTTCCCTCCGTGATCAAGTAAATTTATTAATTATTATTTTAAGAGTACATTCCTTCACCTCCCTATATTCTACGAACCTTGAAATTTTTTCCAAACTTGAGGTGTTCGCACAATAAAGGCGTTAGTTTAAATATAATTTTTATATTAAAGCGCAAGATTTTTATTATCTTTTAGATATTTAATTTCCAAATAGAAAAATATTTCCATCATTCAACAAATATTCCTTTATATTTTATTGAATCATAAATAAATGCTCAATTATATTGCAATTATTATAATATTTGTGGATGCTAATTAAATATCACTTAAAATGGGATATCGCAATGGTTGAAATGTTTAACACGACATTATTGATTAACTTTCGATTTCAAATGAAGATAATAATATTTAAGGTCAATTTTCTATTTATATCACTGAATTTATTTTTGATATAATAGTGAAGTAATTGTGTAAAATTTAAATAAAACCTTTTGAAATAAAAATATTTACCTAATTGAATTTTATTATCATTGAAAAACATAAATTATTTTTAAGCACCGCCCATTGAGCCATTGTAGTACATCTAATATAATATATGCAGGTAAAAGACCACACAAAAAAGCAACGATTAGCCTCAAAAAGACCGACTTTTCTTCTCCCCTGCACTTAGTCTTGACTCAAACCATTTGCGCACAGAGCACCATGACGTCACATCCGGAATCAACAGGGTCGACCTTACACATACACAAGAGAGATTGATTGATTGAGAGATTACTGAATGCACAGAGGAGTTTAGAGCAAGAGTATGGAGTGTGCGCACTTTGACTCAGAGTTGCATTTCTTGCAAACAATATAAGAAATATTAGCTCTTTATTTTGGTTTGGCGCCTTTGATTGTTATTACGCTTTGTACAGTCAAAGCATTCGGTGCTGAAATTTCTGATTATTCACAACAAAAAAAGTATACTCAAATTTTACGTAATTTTACGTCTTTACATATATTGCGTAGAGTTCTGTTGCAAATGTATCGTATATTTGAATTTGAATAATAACTATATTTAATAAAATTTGTGAAAAAAAATTGAATAAAAATTGAATTTAACGAAAGTTTAAATATATTTATGTATTTTATAAAAACTATGCAATAAATTACGATTTTGCAAATATTAGAAAAAATAATCAACATTACTCATACTACATACTGAGTAAAAGTGTTTTTAAATTTACAAAATTGATTAAGTTTTTAAAATTCTAATAGTAAATTGACGTTTAAATATTGATAGTAAAACAATAAATTTTATAAATAATAAATTTAATAAATAATAAATATAAATAGAGAATTCGAAATTATAAAAGCTATTAATAATAAAACCATATTTTTTGTAATGTTAACAAGTTTATCGATTTTTTTATGAATTCTCTGCAATCATTAAGTTATAAATTGTATTTTATCGAACAACATTTTGTGCTGTAATGTACCGATTTTTAAGTGACAATAAACTCCTTTTAATGATTGTGTTTATTTAAGTAAATGGCGAAATTTCTATGTGTTGAAAAAATATATCAATAAAAATGCACTCCAGAGCACTTAACATAAAGTGTATAAATCGTGCTCATGTTATTTATAAGCATATCATTCATTAACCTGTAAAGTACAATTTTAAGTAAAACATTTTTAATAAAACATTTTTAGTGAACAGTTTTAAGTGAATACTAGCTGGACTCATGCACGACTCGTGCAAAAATTTTGTGAATGCAAGGATATGGAGTGATTTAATTAATACAAAGAACATTTTTAGTTTTGATTTTTGCTAGTCTAATTGAGTATTTTAACTTTTCTGGGTTTTTACGATATAGTTATTTGATTGAAATGTCTGATGTTCTTAAACGAAATGAGATTTAATTATTTTTAATTTAATTACTTTTGTAACATATTTTTTTGTTAGTTTTTTTGCTCATTATGTGTTTGTTTCTTTATTTTGTTTTTTTTTTTTTGTGTTTGTCTTTTGTTTTTGTTTGATTTGGTTTATGCTCTTATTTATGTATTAAATTTTTGTGTTTTTTCCGTTTTGGTTTTACTTTTGTTATCACTATTCTTTATTTTTTGGCGTTTTTCTGTTTTTGCTTTTGAATTTAAGATTAACTTTGTGTTTTTGTTTTAATTTTCATGTTTTATTTTTTTTTTGCTTTTAATTTTGACTTTGTTTTTACATTTTTATTTTTGCATTTTAACGTGAGATTTTTTTAGTTAATTTTAAGTTTTTGCTTTTGCTTTTAATTTTATTTTTGTATTTTTGCTTTTGTTTTCTTTTTTTTTGTGTCTTTGCTATTTTTGTAACTTTTGTGTTTTTATTTTGTTTTAGATTTTGTTTTCGTGTTTTCGTGTTTTTGTTTTTATTTTTTTTTTGTTGTTGTGCGTTTTTGCTATTCTGTTAATTTCAGTTTTTGCGTAATTTGCATTTCATTTTTATATTTTTGTTTTTGTGTTTTTACTTTAGTATTTTTGATTTTATTTTTATGTTTTTGCTTTTGATTTTGTATTTATGCGTTTGTCTTTTGTGTTATTGCTTTAGTATTTATGGTTTTGTTTTTGTGTTTTATCTTTTGATTTTGCTTTTGTTTTTTTGTGTTTTGCTTTTTTGTTTTTGTGCTTTTCTTTTGTATTTTTGCATATGTGTTTGTGTGATTGTTTTTGTTTTTGTGTTTGCTTTTGCTTTTGTGTTTGTGCTTTTGATTTTGTGTCATTGCTTTTGTATTTGTGTTTCTGCTTTTGTTCTTTGTATTTTCTTTTGTTTTTCCTTCTGTTTTTTTGTGTGTTTCATTTTGCTGTTGTTTTTGTGTTATTGTTTTAGTTTTGTGCTTTTGATTTTATTTTTTTGTTTGTTTTTATACCCTAAACCTATGAGGTACAGGGTATATTAACTTTGTGCATATATTGTAACGCCCCTTAGGAGGCGTGTCCGGTATGGAAAAGTATATATATTCTTGATCAGCATCACTACCCGAGTCCGTTTAGCCATGTCCGTCGGTCTGTCTGTCCGTCTTGCTGTCTTGCTGTCTTGCTGTCCGAATACAGAATAACTTGAGAAATACTGATCAGAATGCGATGAAATTTCGTCTCAATATATTTTAGCCAAAAGTAGGAACTAAGTTTGAAAATGAGCCAAATCGGTCAACGGACACGCCCACCTACAAGTCACTTTTATATAATTCTTTCGAAACTAATAACTCGAAAAGTATTCAAGGTATAGTTATAAAATTTAAAACCTATTGTTATAATTCACCTAAAAATATGTGGTCCAAAAATGGGCGTGATGATTTTTTTTTTCATTATTTCCCGGGTTTTCATAGTGGAAATTTGATCCGAAAATTATTAAAATCAAATCTATGAAATATTAGCCTTTCAAAATTTTAATATAGGCGTGGTCCGCCCAATTATATTTTTCAATTTTTTTTTTAGTTTTTTATACTTTATATAAATTTTTTAATTTATGGGGATATAAGACGTAAATTTCTGATATATGAATAATATTCTGAGGGTGGGGAGGTTCAGCATAATTAAAAATTTAAAATTAAGGTATACAATTAAATATTCCTCATTAATATCTCCACCAAAGGTGTAGGGTATTCCATAGTCGGGCCCGACCGACTATAAAAATCCGCCCTATGTGACCGAACTTACCCATATGACCTAACTTTCCCAACTCCTTTTCTTTTGTTTTTGTGTTTTTAGTTTTATAATTTTTTTTTGTATTTGAGTGTTTGTTTGTATTATCTTCTTAGCTGGTGTAATTCCCAAGTTATAATATGATAAAAGTTTAGTTTGTATAGAAGGTGCCACGCCGTCCAATCCGACCCATATATAGCCTATGTTACCAGGCGGACTCTATAGTATCCTGGTGCAAATTTTCAGTTAAATCAGTTCAGCGGTTCAGACTGGCAGACGAACCAAGAGTTTTATATATCGTCGTTGTAGAACAAAAAGTCACCTAATACATTTTTATGAAAATCTTAAATTTCAACATTGTTCGTAATTATTACGAATAGTAATTGATAGTAGTTGAAATACCAATTGATAGATTCACATTTTCTTATAATTTGGTACAAATATTGAGTTCATCGGTCAAAAATTGAAAGATATATGAAGATTTTTGTAAATTACAATTGGCATTTTGAAAATGTAGTTGGTGACTTTAAACGATTTTTTTTTAAAGTGTAATTTTGATTTTAGTTTAAATTAAAAATTTTGTCAATTGTAGTTTTTTTTAGAAGGGTTCTCTAGAAATTTTAAAGAACAATTGAAATTTTAGTAAAGTTTTATTTTATTGTTTTTTTTTTAAGTTTTATGTTTCAATTAATTTATTATATTTTTAAATTTAGCAATTAAACAATGTTATAAAGTGGCTGTTTTTAAAACTGTATAAAATTTAGTTTTTGATTACTTTAAGTCTATTGCATAACTTTATTATTTATTGGTATAAAACATATATAATCACTTATGTAGGCACTAATACTAAGCATTATTGTCTCAATTAACTATTAGAATTTAATATTGGCCAATTTCGACTACATGCACTAATGGCTTTTTATATTATCCTACTACTGTATGCCAAATACTCTAAATTCAATATTTTGATGTGTAATTTTCACACTTATCTTCATCTCAACATCTACATAATTAATATGCCTTTGCGTAAATGGCAGAAGAGTCATTTCAAATACGTGATTATTATGCAGCTTTAAATATCCCAACCGAAGCCAACTGTATAATGTCAATAATTAACCACTAACTCACTATTTACCTTTAGTCTGAAATTGAAACGAGATGTCATAACATCTTTGATGCTTTGTAAGCCTACGGATATTGTGTTTTGATGGCATGTCAAACTGTTATGCAATTGCTGACAAGTATGTTGAAATTTTAGTAATTGCTGAAATGTCTTGGTTAATTTATTACTACATATTATGATTTTTAAAGTTATTAATTTATAGTTACATGGCTGGCCAAACAGTTAAAATGTTGTCTTTTTCGTACTATAGTACATTTAACTGTCGACATTTTTCTAATTTTATTCTAACAAGCTTGGAATAACATTTTTGTATTATTGCACATACAATTATCTTTAAAATGATATGTCATACTTAACTTTTCAAATTTCCAATTATTAGTAGATAGAAAAATTATGCACACCTAGCCTAAATACTCACACAATCCAAATGTCGTTGCCAATCTCTAAATATTAAAGAAAGTGTTTCGGACATTCCTCCCGAGTATTTTAAACTCAACATAAATAAAAAATCGATGGCAGGTTTTATAAAATATCGCAGTTTAATTATATTATATACTAAGTTGAATGTATTTTCTTTTTGCTTAAACTATAAAGTTTTCCATTAAAAAACTTAGTGCTAAATTTAATAATAGTCCTTTCATGAGCATTATTATTTAAATAGTCCTTAAATCAGCTAACCTTAATAGTTGAGGAGATGTTACAATTCAAAATCAAATTTTCGTAAAAATTTAGTCCAAACTATTTTAAGATCTTATACTTTTACTATTTACTAATAATAAGAATTTTAAAAAGATAAGTGTTGCATATAATTTTAAAGATAATTGTATGTGCAATAATACAAAAATGTTATTCCAAACTCGTTAGAATGAATTTAGAAAAATTTCGACAGTTAAATTTCCTATAGTTTGGCAAGCCATGAAACTGAAACGGTTTATGAACAATTAATAGTTTTAAAAATCATAATTTTAGTTAATGATTTAAAGTTAAGTAAAAAAGAAAATCTATTGATATATTTAGCAATAGTAATTTAAATGAAAATGGTCGATATAAGTTCAACCAGTTGGGAAGGTTAGATCACATGGTAAATTTTAAAGTAGGTGTAATTATGATAGTTAGGATTATCAAAATTATAGTCGGTCTAAGCCGTCCTATATCATTATTATCATGTATTTGAGCATGATGTCAATATATATTTCACCAAAAAAGTTTACATAAGCACGTATACATAAAAATTGATCTTTATATGTACATTTTATATGAGTTATTTGAACATAAGTGGTCGGATCATAGGTCACAATGGACCGATTTCGCCAATTCGCACATACAGTGTAGGTTATTTAGTAATCTAAGTTATAAGTTTCATTTATCTAGCTCTTCAATTTTAAAAGTAGTAGGGATTTCAACAGACAGACGGACAGACGGACAGACAGACAGACAGACAGACAGACGGACAGACGGACAGACGGACAGACGGACAGACGGACATCGCTAAATCGACTCAGGAGGTCATGCTGATTAAGAATATATATACTTTTCCATACCGGAGATGCTTGCTTCTGGGTGTTACAAACGGCGTACCAAACTGAATATACCCTTTCACTCTTAGTGTAGGGTATAAAAATGACCTTTAAGCTCTCTAAATATAAAACTGTATTAGAAAGCAAAAAACAAAAAAAAAATAATATTACAAAAACAATAACAAGAATAAAAACAAAAGTAAAACCACAAAACTAAAATAGAAAAACAAAACAAAATACACAAACAAAAGAAAACACAAAAACAAAAGAAAAAGAAAAAATAAAAGCAAACATACAAAAATAAAATCAAAACCCGACAACAAAATCAAAATCACAACAGCATAACCGCAAATACAAAAGAAAAAACACAAAACAGGAAAAAAAGAAAAGCAAAAATTAAAAACAATAGGGGCATTCCATTGTGATGGGCGTTACATTCGTACGATTAAAAACCTTCTCATTTAATAAATAAAATAGGATAGATATATTTGTAAGATGCAGAGGATATATCTTATGGTCCTCTATGTATGCATAAAAATCTTTTGCAATAGGTCCTATATCTTTCTACAAATTTGAATTTAAATGCTGTGACGTACGTGTAGCGCCACTTTTTCAAAAAACAGAGTTTTCTCCACAAAGTATTAAATTTTAGCTAAATTAATCGGACTATGGAGATTAAGTATATCTCAATTACTTCATTAATAATTGGAGTTCTTCTCTCTAAAATAAAACTCTGAAATGGTTACTTTGATCACTGACTTATAAAGTATCAAAACTTGTGACGGGTGTTACACATTTTGTGACGGGCGTTACCTGTACGAATTCTATACAAATATACATTAAAATTCAAATTATGAATGGCAATTTTTTGATGAAAAATAGCAAATTTATGTGGTAGGAATGGTAAACCGTTATTTTAAGGCACACCGTCCTCATATAATTTAAGTTTAAAACAAAACATTTCGTTTTGAAAAAAAAAAAATTTATATTAAGATTCTTTTAAATAACTACCATGTCTGCATTATTAGCAATCCGTTTACTTTGCAGCTTATTTAAATATTTTTCGCATTTCAAAAATAATGACTTTTTATGATTTTTTTTTTAAGGTTTGGAATTTCCCTTTTTTATCTTTGCTTATTGAATATTTTGGAATATTTTCTACTTTTTCTATGGTTAAATAATAATATAATTGATTTTTGAAGCATATATTCACAAATATATAATTTTCCAAATTTTTGGTTTTGCGACGATTGCTATTTGTGACGGGCGTTACAATATTTTGGATGGATATAGCAACCATCTGGAATATCTATTAGACCAAAGAGTATAATAAATGAATAGATACGACAAAAATCATTACTTCTACAAAGTTTCCCAGTTGTAGGTTTGCAAAATAGCTCGCAAAATAACTTTTACTATTTTTTTGTAACGGGCGTTACAACTCAACAAACAGTTTTAGTTTGGTTAACTGTCAGTACTTTGAACCACTTATCACCAATGCAATGTGTGGCATACTTTCGCTAACAAATTACCTTTCTAATTGTATTATTGAATTTTCTTTCGGATTTAAAACAACGAAACTACAGTGTTTCAAATATTGCCTCAATTTTGTACTATAATAAATTTCAAAAAAATATTTGAATTTAATTGAGAAAAAAAAACACATTTGCCATGAATTTTGGTAAATTCTGATCACAGAATATGAAATTAGAAGTATTTCTTATTCTAAAAATCATGAAACGGAATCAATAGGTTTAACTTTAATATATCACACCTTGGTAACGTTTTCTGTGGAATGCCCAAATAGCAAAAACACAAAAGGAAAGAAATATTAAAGTAATATAAAAAAAAACGCATAAAACGAAGTAAGAAACACAAAACAAAAGCAAAAAAGCAATACAAATACGTTTTAAAGCTAATAAAAACAAAGTTTTTAAAAATTTAAGTCGTAACTTTTGAACTTGAACTTGAGAAAAACCTTTTTTAAAATGTTGAAGTTTTGATGGCTTTTTCATGCCAAATTATAAGATGGCATCATATTTTAAAAATAATTCCCTATAACTTTTTCTAAAATTTTTCGAACATTCAATATTTTATTAAAAATACAAATCCTAAAATTTTCACAAAATACTGAACTGTTCACTAAAATTTCAATTACACACCAAATTTTTTTTTTATATAAATTTTATATAAAAATTAAAATTTTAACTCAAAATTATATATTCACTTAAAATTTATATATTCACTGTAAATTCGAATGTTCACTAAAAAGTCAATTTTCGCACTACAAATTATAATGTTCGCTAAAAATTCAAATGTTACTAAAATACAAAAGTTCAAGTGGGATCTAAAAATTAAAAAGTATGCAAAAATCGAAAGTTCTCTAAAAAGTCGAAGGTTTACTAAACATTTTAATTTATAGTGATTATTTGATATTTTAGTGAACATTGGAATTCAAATTTTAACTAAAATATCCAATATAAATTCAAATGCTCACTAAAAATTTAAATGTGCACTAAAAATTTAAATGTGCACTTAAAATTTCCAATGTTGACACTAAAAGTACATTAAAAGTACACTAAAAATACACTCAACAGTGCACTTTATTCAAATGTTTACTAAAAATTATAATTTATAAAATTAAAAAGCCAAGTAAAATAAAAATGTTCACTAAAAATTCCAATGTTCACTAAAAAAAAGTACATTAAAAATATACTTAAAACTACACTTCAATTTCAAATGATAACTAAAAATTATAATTTAAAATTTAAAATATCCGCTCTCTCTAAAAATTGAAATGATCTCTAACAATTCAAAGTATTCTTAAAAAATAAAATGTTTACTTAACATTTATTTAATTTCACAACATTTTACAACAAATTTAAAAAAAATCATCACAAATAATATGTTTGAAAAATTCAATTCTTACCGTATTTTATATTCCATAAAATTTAATCAATATTACTTTAATGTAATAATCTTATTTAATTTGAATGCTTATTATGTGTTGATTTTAATTTTAAGCTGTCATAAGACATTTTATAGTCTTGCATACTATGCCAAACGCATGCCACAAATTCGCGCATATCTGTTGTGACCATAAAATATGCAACACATTTTCAGTACATGATCTATGTTAAATATACAAACTATATATGTCTCTGTATGCATGTGTATCCAAACCGTGTATTAATCCGTCGACTTAAAAATACCAACATGATACAGAACTCATATAAAGAACCTGCATATGTCGAGATGTGGGTGCTGGGGGCAGGCAAATATCGAACAAGTCAATGTAGCATTCGAAAGTGATTCTGCCGCATGGCCAGTCTTTCTAATTTGGTTATGTTACTTGAGCTAGGTTCTCATTTTCTGCTTAATTGCGTTATCGATTAATTTGAGACTTGCTGTGACTTTCAAAAATGAACTTTTAAATGTTTTTACAGCAAGTATTTGGTAAAGTGTGATGCTTGGGTATTTTCAACACGATTTACGTAATGTTCTTTTTCTTAAGGTTTAAATTAAAAAAAAAACTCTTTAATTTTTAATTGAAATTTTAGAATCTACATCTGTTGTATTTATAAGAAAAAAATTTAAAGTACTTTAAAAGTTCCTGTTGGCATTTTGCGTTCTTCTTTTCATTCTTTGCTCGCAAAACTTATATTTTTGACATGTCTTCCAGTAGTTGACATACTTTTGATTTGCAATTATTTCCATTCGTTTGATTTACTTGAGCGCTTCCTGTTAAACTAAGTCTAAACTTTAATCATAAGCTTCGCTAAACTATAATACGCTGAAAAGTTGAACTGCATAAAATTTAAATTCAACACAAGTCGAATGACAAATGTTTTTTTTTTTACAAGGCGTAGGCTGTGTGATTTCGCTTGCTGTAACTTTAGTTAAGCTGTTTGTACACTAAGAATAAAGTTTCTTAATATTAAGACATATTTACTTGAAATAGCATCAAGTCTGGAAGAAATGTACTGTATTTAGTTAGCCAAGACCTTATCATTTTGATTAAGTAATAAGGTAAATAAGTTCTCGAACGCTTTACTAGAACAATTTCCACTTTCGCAGTTCAAATATACTTATTTTATGCTAAGTTTTTCCTTAATAGAAAGAAAATGTTTCTTATAATAAGGACATTTTTTGCTTGAGTTCTTTGTATACTAGGAATACCGTTTCTTAATAGTAAGAAATATTTACTTGAAATCGCATCAACTCTTCTAGAACTATACCCTATTTAGGTAGTCATAATCAAGACTTTATCATTTTAGTGATGTTATAAGTTAAACCAGTTTTCGATCACGTTCCTAGAACAATTTCTACTTGCGCAGTTGATTTTTACTTATTTTAAAGAAAGTTGTTTCTTAATAAATAGAAATGTTTCTTATTATATGTAAACTTTAAGCTTGAGTGGTTGTACTAAGAATAAAGTATCTTAATAGTAAGATATAATTACTTGAAATATCACCTTGTATCACCTTGTACCCTATTTAGGTAATCATAATAAAGACCTTATTATTTTGGTTGATGTTATAATGTAAGAAGCTAAATAATTTCTCGAACACGTATCTAGAACAATTTCTACTTTTGCAGTTTAAATTTACTTATTTTAGAGACATTTTTTTTCTTAATAAATAGAAATGTTTCTTATTATAGTGAAACTTTTAGCTTAAGTTGTTTGTGAACTAAGAATAAAGTATCTTAATAGTAGGAAATATTTACTTGAAATGTAACCTAGTATAAATGTACCCTATTTAGATAGTCATAATCAAGACCTTATTATTTTGGTGCTGTAATAAGGTAAATAAGTTCTCGAACACGTTACTAGAACTATTTCCATTTTTGCATTTTAAATTTACTTTTTTTATGTCAAGTTTTTTTCTTAATAAATAGAAATGTTTCTTATTAAAAGAAAAATTTTAGCTTGAGTTGTTTATACACTAAGAATAAAGTTTCTTAATAGTTAGAAATATTTACTTGAAAGAGAATCCACTCTTGAAGAAATGTTTCCTATTTAGTTAGTCTGTAAAAATTAGTTCTCGATCACGTTCTTAGGACAATTTATACTTGCGCAGTTCAACATTACTTATTTTAGAGAAAGATTTTTCTTAATAAATAGAAATGTTTCCTACTATAAGGAAACTTTAAGCTTGAGTTGTTTGTGCACTAAGAATAAAATATCTTAATAATAAAAAATATTTACTTGAAATGTAACCTGGAATAAATGTACCCCATTTAGTTAGTCATATTCAAGACCTTATCATTTTGGTTCTGTGGCAAATAAGTTATGGCAAATAAGTTCTCGAACACGTTACTTGAACAATTTCCACTTTTGCAGTTCATATTTACTTATTTTATGGAAAGTTTTTTCTTATTACAAGGAAACTTTTTTATTATAAAAAACGACATTTTTTATTATAAGAAAAATATTTCTTTTCTGCTTAAAAGGTAGCACAAAATTTGTATAATAAAGAAACTATTTTCTTATTGCTATTTCATGTTCGATTTGCTTATTATTAGAAAACTATTTTCTGTGTGTAGGTTAATACATGTTGTATAAATAGAATGAGATTTGTGTTGTTTCCGCCAACTTTTCGCACAGTTGAACTTGAAAAAGTTGTTGTTCGGAAAGTTACTGGCAAATATTGAAAAGTTAAATAAAGTGACTGAGTATTCTTTTTTTTTTTAGTAGTATTTTTAGTTTTTGTTAATTCCTATAATTTATGCAGTGGTTTTAATGTTTATTTTTATTTTTAGACATTGGAAATTTCAAAAAAGTGCTTTATTCTAGTTATTTTTGTATATAACAAAAACACATGTTGTAGTAGAATAAAAGAATAAATATTATGATTTTGAGAATTCTATAAAAACAAATCTATAAAGTTTTAAATTACTTTTTATAGTTAAATAATCGAATACAATTTTTGTACAAATATTTATTGTTTGCTGTACAAATACTAAATATCATAATCAACAGCATCATCAATGTACACATAATCATTAACATTAAACGCATTATCATAAAGGCGTAATATTCACACTCAATATATTCTCACTCAGCCATTTACCAGGATCGAATCATTTTGAGCCTTTTTTTTCGGCATTTTATCGCACATGCTGTATTTTGTAACAATGTTGATGCTTCGCCAACAAAATGCCTGCTTCGGGCCAGAACCCTTTAAATATTTGCAAACACACGTAGACACTCTGTACCACATTAACACATTGTCGAACGAAGGCTTGGCCAAATTATGGAAGCCGCTTATGTCAGCGATTACATTGAGCACAAAATGAATTTTCATAAAATCAAAAAAAAATAAAGAAATACAAATAAAAAGAAATGAAAATAAAAAAGTGAAGGATTAAAAATTTTAAATCTTTGAAGTGCATTTTATTTGATATGAGATTAACTTGAAAATAAAACAAATATTTGTAGAAATTTAAATTAAAGAATTTTTATTATTTAGTTAAAATTTAAATGATTCTTTTTTTACTTTTTTTTTACTAAAAAGTTACATTTTTGCTAAAAAGTTATTTTATTTACTAAAAAGTTACTTTTTTTTGCTAAAAAGTTATCTTTTTACTAAAAAGTTACTTTTTTACGAAAAAGCTACTTTTTTTAATAAAATGTTAATTTTTTTTACTAAAAAGTTATTTTTTTTTATAAAAAAGTTACATTTTTACTAAAAAGTTACTTTTTTACTAAAGTGTTACTTTTTTACTAAAAAGTTACTTTTTTTCTAAAAAGTTACTTTTTTACTAAAAAGTTACTTTTTTACTAAAAAGTTACTTTTTTACTAAAAAGTTACTTTTTTACTAAAAAGTTACTTTTTTACTAAAAAGTTACTTTTTTACTAAAAAGTTACTTTTTTACTAAAAAGTTACTTTTTTACTAAAAAGTTACTTTTTACTAAAAAGTTACTTTTTACTAAAAAGTTACTTTTTACTAAAAAGTTACTTTTTACTAAAAAGTTACTTTTTACTAAAAAGTTACTTTTTACTAAAAAGTTACTTTTTACTAAAAAGTTACTTTTTACTAAAAAGTTACATTTTACTAACAAGTTACTTTTTACTAAAAAGTTACTTTTTACTAAAAAGTTACTTTTTTATTAAAAAGTTACTTTTTTTACTAAAAAGTTACTTTTTTTACTAAAAAGTTACTTTTTTTACCAAAAAGTTACTTTTTCACTAAAAAGTTACTTTTTTACTAAAAAGTTACTTTTTTACTAAAATGTTACTTTTTACTAAAAAGTTACTTTTTTACTAAAAAGTTACTTTTTTACTAAAAAGTTACTTTTTTACTAAAAAGTTACTTTTTTACTAAAAAGTTACTTTTTTACTAAAAAGTTATTTTTTTACTAAAAAGTTACTTTTTTTACTAAAAAGTTACTTTTTTTACTAAAAAGTTACTTTTTTACTAAAAAGTTACTTTTTTACTAAAAAGTTACTTTTTTACTAAAAAGTTACTTTTTACTAAGAAGTTACTTTTTACTAAAATGTTACTTTTTAATAAAAATTTACTTTTTTTACTAAAAATTTACTGTTTTTACTAAAAAGTTACTTTTTACTAAAAAGTTAATTATTTTACAAAAAATTATTTTTTAAATGAAAAGTTAATGAATTATAATTTACATTTTAAAAGTATTTTCGTTACTAAAAAGTTTTTTTTTTTACAATTAAGATATGTTTTAATTTTTTTGTTTTGTTTTATAATATTTTTTTTAATTAAAATCTATATTTAAGAATAAACTTATTTTTTTAATAAAAATTAAATTATTTTTTTTAGAAAAATGTTAATATTTTAGTAAATAAAAATTAATTTTAAAAAATTATGTTTGAATATAAAAATTGTTGATAAAAATTTAATGTAAAGCAATACCCTGATTTAGTAAAACTTTAGTCGAAAAATTTAAATTAGCCATAAAGATTTTACTTTGTGGCTATACAATAACTAAAAACTTATTCACCAACATCATTAACAACAATCATAATATTTAAACCACACATTTACCATAAACCAATAACCACACAAATAAGAACAACATTGAAATAGCCAAACTTCCGGCTTCTAAAACTGAGGATTTCCGCAACAACGTAAATAAGGTACCTCGCCTGTGGTTATTTAAAATAATGCTTTTGGTTTTACAGCAGGCCAATATGTTCATTGAGAATGGTTTATGTTCACAACGTCTCAAGCCGCAAGATGATAAACGATAAATTAAATTGTATAATTACGAATATTGAGGCTATGGAGATTAGATTTTAAGTAATAAATCACATTAAAATGAACTGTTTTAAAAAAAAATCATTTCCATTACATTTTATTAATGTTTTTATATTGGGTATTTTGATGAGAATTTTTGTACATATAACGAAATAAATAAAATATGGAGTATTGTATAAGTGATTTTAAAATTTGTAAAATAAAATATTTTAAAATTTGTTATAATGATAATATAAATATAAATAAACATTTCTTTTTCTTATAGAACCTGCAAAATTATGCTAATAATGTCCACAGAACGACACTTAATTTACGCCATGGTAACGTTAACTTTGGCGTTATTTACCGCGGAATGTCTGGCGAAGGTGGATTCACCACCCAGCAGTCAGTTGTTCAAATATACAAAATAAGACTATATTTCAAATATATATATTTTTTACAGGCGATATCAACACTCTATACGATCTAATAATGCAACGCAAATACGCTGGATCCATGACCACCTACCCTAATCATCCAGTGGAACGCAAAGCTCGACGGCTACCTTCTATGCGGTTGCGTTTTGGACGTCGCCGAGATCCATCGATGCCATTGCAGCACAATTCAATCGATTTGTTACAAAAAAAGAATGGACATGATGCGGTTTCCAGTTATAATATGGATTACGATGATGTTTTGTTTGGTCGTATTATACGAAAACCGCAACGTTTACGTTGGGGTCGTTAGATCGTGAATAACTTTTTTTGTTTATTTTTTGTATTAATTAATTATGAAACTTTATATAAACTTTGGTAAATGGTAGAAAATAAATCTGAGTATATGCTGAACGAATTTAAGAAAAATTTAAAACATAAATTTTAAAAATATTTTTAAAAAACAGATTTGCTGTATGTTTAAAAAAATTGCACTGAATATTAAATGGAATTTTATTATGAAAATGAAAAATGCTAATAATATATATGATGTATTGATGTATTTAATAAATTAATGTATAGAAAATAATCACCCAAAAACTATATTTTTAAATTTTAATTGTACTACAATATCTATATGTAAGATTATTTAAACTCCATTAAATAATTAAAAAAATATATATTAAACAGCTTGTTTTATTTACTATTTGAAATCAGGAATTCTGGTAAATAAATATAATGCTATGAGTAACTGGGAAATCGGCACTTGAGTGGTTTACGGTAAGCATGTCAAAATGATTTTTTATTTCTCCAATAATTTGTGTTTTTTTATGTGATAATAAAAAATAAATTAAAAAAAATAATAAACTAATTCCAAAGTTTTTTTTAATATAAAAACGAGTTGGTCACATGGAGAGAACTTTTATAGTCGGTCGGGCCCGACTATGGAATACCCTATACATTTGGCGGGAATATTAATGTGGGATATTTAATTGTATACCTTAATTTTAAAGTTTTTAATTATGCTGAAACTCCTCACTCTCAGAATAATATTCACATATCATAAATTTACGTCTTATATACCCATAATTTAAAAAATTAATATAAAAGTATAAAAAAGTAATAAAAAAAATTATAAAAATATAATTGGGCGACCACGCCTATATTTAAAATTTTGTAAGGCTAATATTTCATAGATTTGATTTTAATAATTTTCGGATCAAATATCCACTATGAAAACCCGGGAAATAATGAAAAAAAATGTGGGCGGATCACGCCCATTTTTGAACCCCATATTTTTAGGTGAATTATAGCAATACTAGCTGGACCCGTACACGACTCGTGCAAAGATTTTGTGAATGCAATGTTGTGGAGCAATTTTATTAATATAAATAACATTTTTATTATTAATACTAGCTGGACCCGTACACGACTCGTGCAAAAATTTTGAGAATGCAGGGTTGTGGAGCAATTTTATTAATATAAATAACATTTTTATTATTTATATCAGGGACCCGTGGACGTATTTTTTATCGGTTCTATAAATGTAGTACCCAAAACCAAACTAATTCTCCGCTAAAACAACTTTTCTCATATACAATTCTTTCTCAGACTGTTTTTCCCCGTAGAATTCTTCACAGTAGAATTATTTCCCGTAGAATTCTTCCCCGTAGAGCTTTTCCCAGTAGAAGTTTTATTGTGGTTAGTTTTAGTGTGGTGAGTTCTAGTGTGGTGAGTTTTAGAATGGTGAATTTAAGTGTGGTGAGTTTAAGTGTAGTGAATTTTATTGTTGTGCGTTTTAGTGTGTTCAATTTAAGTGTGGTGAATTTTAGTGTGGTCAGTTTAAGTGGGTGAATTTGAGTGTGGTGAATTTTAGTGTGGTGAGTTTTATTGTGGTGAGTTTTAGTGTGGTGAATTTTAGTGTGGTGATTTTTAGTGTGGTGAATTTTAGTGTGGTGAATTTTAGTGTGGTGAATTTTGGTGTGGTGAGTTTTAATGTGGTGAGTTTTAGTGTGGTGAGTTTTAGTGTGGTGAGTTTTAGTGTGGTGAGTTTAAGTGTGGTGAATTTGAGTGTGGTGAATTTTAGTGTGGTGAATTTCAGTGTGGTGAATTTTAGTATGGTGAGTTTTAGTATGGTGAATTTTAGTGTGATGAGTTTTAGTGCGGTGAATTTTAGTGTGGTTGATTTTGTTTTTGTTTTCTATTCTTTTTTTATTTTTCTGTTGTTTTTGAGTTATTGCTTAAGTTTTGTGCTTTTACTTTTGTTTTTGTGTTTGATTTTTGCTTTTGATTTTGTGTTTTTGCTTTTAATTTTTTTTTGTTGTATTTGAGTTTTTTGTTTCATGTTCGTAGCTGGTGAAAGTGCCGAGTTATATCGTTTTGAAAGTTTTGGTTGTATGGGAGGTGCCACGCCCCTTTGCCCATATATAGCCTATGACACCCTCCGGACTCTATAGTATCCTGGTGCAAAATTTCAGTTAAATCGGTTCAGCGGATTAGTCGTGATGCTGGAACAAACATATGCACAAAGTTAATATACCCTGTATCTCATAGGTGTAGGGTATAATTACTCAATCTATATATCGTCGTTGTAGAACGAAAAGTCACCAAATACATTTTTTTGAAAAACTTAAATGTCGAGTTTATTGATAAAAATTAATACTAGTAATTGATGTATTTTTAAAGTTGAAATACTAATTGATAGATTTTCTTATCATGTGGTAACAAAATTGAGATCATCGATTAAAAATTGACAGATATATAAAGATTTTTGTAAATGAATATTTGACATTTTGAAAATGTATTTGGTGACTTTTCGCTCTACAACGACGCTATGCAAACTTACACCGGATTTCTTTGAAATTTGGAATATATATCCTACAGACCCAGGAAATAGTCACTATTAAGTTTTCGTTGACAACGCCCACTTTTACGCTCATTTTTATATTTGGTGTATAATTCAGATTTTTTGAAAATTTGCATTACAATGCTATCCATGGAATATCCTTAAACATAAATAAACCAGATTAAGCAAAGGGGAGTGGCATCTTCCATAAAACCCAAAAATTCAGTGCGCTATATCTCAACCCCAATGTTATCGATTTCAACTAAACTTTAAATTTGGTTTTTACTCATCTTACTTAATCTCACCATACTAAACTCACCACACCAAAACTCACCTAATCAAAATTCACCACACCAAATCTAATTATGAATTCTCTGCACGGGTTTCGTTAAGATTTGGAATATATATCCTACAGACCAAGGAGAAGCTCACTATATAATTTTCGTTGACCACGCTATATGGCCACAAGAGTATCCTTAACTATAAATTAACTAAAGTAGACAAAGGGAAGTGGCACCTCCCATACATCCCAAAAATTCTGTACCTTTTAATTTTTATGTTACTTATCTAACAAAAACTTACTACACTAAACTCACCACACTAAAACTCACCATTTACTGAACTTAAAATAGGAACAATAGGTGGAAACAAAACTATTAAATATAAATATAAGATATGTAATAAAAAAAATTAAGATTAAGAATATAATATAATATAAATAAAAAAATGCAATTTAAAAATAGGGAAAAATGATTATTGTGTAAAGAAGAATTAGCACTAAATTTACTTTTTTTCGATTAAAATTAAATGTAAACATAAATATGTTTACATGTAAATAAAATGTTTTTCTCATTCAAACATATATATGTTTGCAAGAAAAGCGAAAATTATTCATTCTGAACATAAATATGTTTGGCTGTTATTATAATAATGTTTGGAAATTAAATTATAGTTTTGTTTCCATAAAGCTCCAAGAATATGCCTGCAAAATTATGTTTGGGAGAGCCCTTTTTTTGCAGCGTGTACCCAAAGTTATGCTTCTCCGAGACAATTATTCCCAGACAATTCTTTCTGAGACAATTCTTACCAGATTATATTCTTACCGAGCTAATTCCGCATCGTTTCATAAACAAAATTGTCTTTCTTTTCTATTTCTACACGGATAGAAAAGATTTGTTTGAATATGCTTGAATGTAATTATAACGTAATTCGAAATCATCATATTAATATTGGGAGTAATATCTAATTACATTATAATTGAATTGCATTATTATTTTGTTCAGATTGAAATATTATTATACGATATTTAATCGCGGATTTAAATGAATTTACTATATTAATGTTTCTGTAGAAATATATATTTTTCATCAGATATTAATATATGTATGTTTGATATTTCCGCTATTTAACACACCCAACTTCAAAAAAAAGTTCTTTGAATTATATTTATTACTAGCTGGACCCGTGCACGACTCGTGCCAAGATTTTCTGAATTCAAAGATATGGAGCGATTTTATTAATATAAAAAACATTTTATTATTTATATGAGGGGCCCGTGCTTAGCTGTTGAAATTTTTTTTATTCGTTTTATAAATGTGGTAACCAAATAATTCTCCGCCAAAACCACTTTTCTCAAAGACAATTTTTTCTCAGACTGCGCTTCTCCGCAGAATTATTCCCAGTAGAAATCTTCCCCGTAAAATCCACATAGAACGCTTTCCCGTAGAATTCTCAACGTAGAATTCATCCCGGTAGAATTGTTCCCGGTAGAATTCTTTCCCGTGGAATTCTTCCCCGTAGAGTTTTTCCCAGTAGAAGTTTTAGTGTGGTGGGTTTTAATGTAGTAAGTTTCGGTGTAGTGAGTTTAGATGTGGTGAATTTTGGAGTGGTGAGTTTAATTGTGGTAAGTTTTGGTGTGGTGAGTTTTAGTGTGGTGAGTTTTAGTGTGATGAGTTTTAATGTGGAGAAATTTTAGTGTGGTGAGTTTTAGTGTGGTGAGTTTTAGTGTATCGAAATTTGAGTGTAGTGAGTTTTAATTTGGTGAGTTTAAAAGTGGTGAATTTTAATGTGGTGAAATTTTAGTGTAGTGAGTTTTAGTGTGGTGAGTTTTAGTGTGGTCAATTTTAGTGTGTTGAATTTTTGTGTGGTGAGTTTTAGTGTGGTGAGTTTTAGTGTGGTGAGTTATAGTGTGGTAAGTTGTAGTGTGGTGAGTTTTGGTATGGTGAGTTTAAATGTGGTGAGTTTTAGTGTTGTGAATTTTAGTGCGGTAAGTTTTAGTGTGGCGACTTTTGGGTATAGTAAGTTTTAGTGTGGTGAGTTTTAGTGTGATGAGTTTTAATGTGGAGAAATTTTAGTGTGGTGAATTTTAGTGTGGTGAGTTTTAGTGTGGTGAATTTTAGTGTGTTGACTTTTTGTGTGGTGAGTTTAAGTGTGGTGAGTTTTAGTGTGGTGAGTTTTAGTGTGGTGAGTTTTAGTGTGGTGAGTTTTTAAGTGGTGAGTTTTAGTGTGGTGAGTTCTAGTGTGGTGAATTTTAGTGTGGTGAGTTTTAGTGTGGTGAATTATAGTGTGGTGGGTTTTAGTGTGGTTAATTTAAGGGTGAATTTTAGTGTGGTGAGTTTTAGTTTGGTTAGTTTTAGTGTGGTGAGTTTGTTTTTCTTTTTCTTTCCTTTTTTTGTATTTCATTTAGTTTGGATTGTGGTTTTATGTGATTGGTTTTGTTTTTGTATTTTTGCTTTTGTTTTGTTTTGTGTTGTGCTTTTGCTTTTTTGTTTTTAATTTTTTTTTTTTGTATTTGAGTTTTTTGTTTCATGTTCGTTGCTGGTGAAAGTGCCGAGTTATATCGTGATTAGGTTGCATGGGAGGTGCCACGCCTCTTTTCCCAATCCCGCCCATATATAGCCTATCATTCCTTCCAGACCATACCGCATCTGTGGTAAAAATTTCAAGACAATCGGATCAGCCGTTTAGACGGAGAAGCGGAACAAACGTTTTGCTTTTGTTTTGTTTTGTGCTTTTGGTTTTTTGTTTTTATTTTTTTGTGTATTTGAGTTTTTTGTTTCATGTTCGTAGCTGGTGTAAGTGCCGAGTTATATCGTATTGAAAGTTTAGGTTGTATGGGAGGTGCCACGCCTCTTTGTCCAATCCCGCCCATATATAGCCTATCATTCCTTCCAGACCATACCGCATCTGTGGTAAAAATTTCAAGAAAATCGGATCAGCCGTTTAGACGGAGAAGCGGAACAAACGTGATTGCTTTTGCTTTTGTATTTTTGCTTTTGTTTTGTTTTGTGCTTGTGTTTTTTTGTTTTTAAATTTTTTTTTGTATTTGAGTTTTTTGTTTCATGTTCGTAGCTGGTGAAAGTGCCGAGTTATATCGTATTGAAAGTTAAGGTTGTATGAGAGGTGCCACGCCTCTTTGTCCAATCCCGCCCATATATAGCCTATCATTTCTTCCAGACCATACCGCATCTGTGGTAAAAATTTCAAGAAAATCGGATCAGCCGTTTAGACGGAGAAGCGGAACAAACGTACAAACGTACAAACGAACAAACAGATTTATTATATTAACTAGCTGGACCCGTGCACGACTCGTGCCAAGATTTTCTGAATTCAAAGATATGGAGCGATTTTTTAATATAAAAAACATTTTATTATTTATATGAGGGGCCCGTGCTTAGTTGAAGTTTTTTTATTGGTTTTATAAATGTGGTAACCAAATAATTCTCCGCCAAAACAACTTTTCTCAAAGACAATTCTTTCTCAGACTGCGCTTCTCCACAGAATTATTCCCAGTAGAAATCTTCCCCGTAAAATCCACATAGAACGCTTTCCCGTATAATTCTCCATGTAGAATTCATCCCGGTAGAATTGTTCCCGGTAGAATTCTTCCCCGTAGAGTGGTGAGTTTTAGTGTGGTGAGTTAAAGTGTGGTGATTTTTAGTGTGGTGAGTTTTAGTGTGGGGAATTATAGTGTGGTGGGTTTTAGTGTGGTGAATTTTAATGTGGCGTGTTTTAGTGTGGCGTGTTTTAGTGTAGCGAGTTTTAGTGTGGGGAATTTTAGGGTGAATTTTATTGTGGTGAGTTTTAGTGTGATGAATTTTAATGTGATGAATTTTATTGTGGTGAGTTTTAGTATAGTGAATTTTAGTGTGGTGAGTTTTAGTGTGGTTAGTTATAGTATGGTGGGTTTTAGTGTTGTGAATTTTAGTGCGGTGAGTTTTAGTGTGGTAAGTTTTAATGTGGTGAGTTTTGGTATGGTGAGTTTAAGTGTGGTGAGTTTCAGTGTTGTGAATTTTAGTGCGGTGAGTTTTAGTGAGGCGACATTTGAAAGTAGTGAGTTTTAGTCTGGTGAGTTTTTGTGTGGTGAGTTTTAATGTGGTGAGTTTTAGTATAGTGAGTTTAAGTGTGGTGAGTTTAAGTGTGGTGAGTTTTAGTGTGGTGAGTTTTTGTGTGGTAAGTTTTTGTGTGGTGAGTTTTAGTGCGGTGAGTTTTAGTGTGGTGAGTTTAAGTGTGGTGAAATTTTAGTGTGGTGAGTTTAAGTGTGGTGAATTTTAGTGTGTTGAATTTTTGTGTGGTGAGTTTTAGTGTGGTGAGTTTTAGAGTGGTAAGTTTTAATGTGGTGAGATTTAGTGTGGTAAGTTTTAATGTGGTGAGTTTTGGTATGGTGAGTTTAAGTGTGGTGAGTTTCAGTGTTGTGAATTTTAGTGCGGTGAGTTTTAGTGAGGCGACATTTGAAAGTAGTGAGTTTTAGTCTGGTGAGTTTTTGTGTGGTGAGTTTTAATGTGGTGAGTTTTAGTATAGTGAGTTTAAGTGTGGTGAGTTTAAGTGTGGTGAGTTTTAGTGTGGTGAGTTTTTGTGTGGTAAGTTTTTGTGTGGTGAGTTTTAGTGTGGTGGGATTTTAGTGTGGTGAGTTTTTGTGTGGTGAGTTTTAGTGTGGTGAGTTTTAGTGTGTTGAATTTTTGTGTGGTGAGTTTAAGTGTGGTGAGTTTTAGTGTGGTGAGTGGTGAGTTTTAGTGTGGTGGGATTTTAGTGTGGTGAGTTTTTGTGTGGTGAGTTTAAGTGTGGTGAGTTTTAGTGTGGTGAGTTTTGGTGTGGTGAGTTTTAGTGTGGTGAGTTTTAGTGTGGTGAGTTTTAGTGTGGTGAATTTTAGTGTGGTGAGTTTTAGTGTGGTGAATTATAGTGTGGTAGGTTTTAGTGTGGTGAATTTTAGTGTGGTGAGTTTTAGTGTGGTGAGTTTTAGTTTGGTTAGTTTTAGTGTGGTGAGTTTGCTTTTCTTTTTCTTTCCTTTTTTTGTTTTTCATTTAGTTTGGATTGTGATTTTATGTGATTGGTTTTGTTTTTGTTTTTGTATTTTTGCTTTTGTTTTGTTTTGTGTTGTGCTTTTGCTTTTTTGTTTTTAATTTTTTTTTTTGTATTTGAGTTTTTTGTTTCATGTTCGTAGCTAGTGAAAGTGCCGAGTTATATCGTGTTTAGGTTGCATGGGAGGTGCCACGCCTCTTTGTCCAATCCCGCCCATATATAGCCTATCATTCCTTCCAGACCATACCGCATCTGTGGTAAAAATTTCAAGAAAATCGGATCAGCCGTTTAGACGGAGAAGTGGAACAAACAAACAAAAGGACAAACCAACAAACCAACATTCAGATTTATTATATTAACTAGCTGGACCCGTGCACGACTCGTGCCAAGATTTTCTGAATTCAAAGATATGGAGCAATTTTATTAATATAAAAAACATTTTATTTTTTATATGAGGGGCTCGTGCTTAGCTGTTGAAATTTTTTTATTGGTTTTATAAATGTGGTAACCAAATAATTCTCCGCCAAAACAACTTTTCTCAAAGACAATTTTTTCTCAGATTGCGCTTCTCCGCAGAATTATTCCCAGTAGAAATCTTCCCGGAAAATCCACATAGAACGCTTTCCCGTAGAATTCTCAACGTAGAATTCATCCCGGTAGAATTGTTCCCGGTAGAATTCTTTCCCGTAGAATTCTTCCCCGTAGAGTTTTTCCCAGTAGAAGTTTTAGTGTGGTGGGTTTTAATGTAGTAAGTTTTGGTGTGGTGAGTTTAGATGTGGTGAATTTTGGAGTGGTGAGTTTAATTGTGGTTAGTTTTGGTGTGGTGAGTTTTAGTGTGGTGAGTTTCAGTGTGGTGAGTTTAAGTGTGGTGTTTTTAAGTGTGGTGAGTTTTAGTGTGGTCAATTATAGTGTGGTGGGTTTTAGTGTGGTGAATTTAAATGTGGCGTGTTTTATTGTGGCGTGTTTTAGTGTAGCGAGTTTTAGTGTGGTGATTTTTATTGTGGTGAATTTTAATGTGATGATTTTTATTGTGGTGAGTTTTAGTGTAGTGAATTTTAGGGTGGTGAGTTTTAGTGTGGTTAATTATAGTGTGGTGGGTTTTAGTGTGGTGAATTTTAGTGCGGTGAGTTTTAGTGTGGTGAGTTTCAGTGTATCGAAATTTGAGTGTAGTGAGTTTTAATGTGGTGAGTTTAAAAGTGGTGAATTTTAATGTGGTGAAATTTTAGTGTAGTGAGTTTTAGTGTGGTGAGTTTTAGTGTGGTAAAATTTTAGTGTGGTGAGTTTAAGTGTGGTGAATTTTAGTGTGTTGAATTTTTGTGTGGTTAGTTTTAGTGTGGTGAGTTTTAGTGTGGTGAGTTTTAGTGTGGTGAGTTTTAGTGTGGTAAGTTTTAGTGTGGAGAGTTTTGGTATGGTGAGTTTAAGTGTGGTGAATTTTAGTGTGTTAAATATTTGTGTGGTGAGTTTAAGTGTGGTGAGTTTAGTGTGGTGAGTTTTAGTGTGGTGAGATTTTGTGTGGTGAGTTTTAGTGTGGTGAGTTTTAGTGTGGTGAGTTTTAGTGTGGTGAGTTTTAGTGTGGTGAGTTTTAGTGTGGTGAGTTTTAATGTGGTGAAATTTTAGTGTGGTGAGTTTTAGTGTGGTGAATTTTAGTGTGGTGAGTTTTAGTGTGGTGAAATTTTAGTGTGGTGGGTTTTAGTGTGGTGAATTTTATTGTGTTAAATTTTTGTGTGGTGAGTTTAAGTGTGGTGAGTTTTAGTGTGGTGAGTTTAAGTGTGGTGAATTTTAGTGTGGTGAGTTTTAGTGTGGTGAGTTTTAGTGTGGTGAGATTTTGTGTGGTGAGTTTTAGTGTGGAGAGTTTTAGTGTGGTGAGTTTTGGTGTGGTGAGTTTTAGTGTGTTGAATTTTTGTGAGATGAGTTTAAGTGTGGTGAGTTTTAGTGTGGTGGGTTTTTGTGTGGTGAGTTTTAGTGTGGTGAGTTTTAGTGTGGTGAGTTTTAGTGTGGTGAGTTTTAGTGTGGTGAGTTTAAGTGTGGTGAGTTTTAGTGTGGTGATTTTTAGTGTGGTGAGTTTTAGTGTGGTGAGTTTTAGTGTGGTGAGTTTTAGTGTGGTGAGTTTAAGTGTGGTGAGTTTTAGTGTGGTGAGTTTAAGTGTGGTGAGTTTTAGTGTGGTGAGTTTAAGTGTGGTGAGTTTAAGTGTGGTGAGTTTTAGTGTGGTGAGTTTTAGTGTGGTGAGTTTTAGTGTGGTGAGATTCTGTGTGGTGAGTTTTAGTGTGGTGAGTTTTAGTGTGGTGAGTTTTAGTGTGGTGAGTTTTGGTGTGGTGAGTTTTAGTGTGTTGAATTTTTGTGAGGTGAGTTTAAGTGTGGTGAGTTTTAGTGTGGTGAGTTTTAGTGTGGTGAGTTTAAGTGTAGTGAGTTTTAGTGTGGTGAGTTTTAGTGTGGTGAGTTTTTGTGTGGTGAGTTTTAGTGTGGTGAGTTTTTGTGTGGTGAGTTTTAGTGTGGTGAGTTTTAGTGTGGTGAGTTTTAGTGTGGTGAGTTTTAGTGTGGTGAATTTAAATGTGGTTTGGGTTTAAATGTGGTTAATTTAAGGGTGAATTTTAGTATGGTGAGTTTTAGTTTGGTTAGTTTTAGTGTGGTGAGTTTGTTTTTCTTTTTCTTTCCTTTTTTTGGTATTCATTTAGTTTGGATTGTGGTTTTATGTGATTGGTTTTGTTTTTGTATTTTTGCTTTTGTTTTGTGTTGTGCTTTTGCTTTATTGTTTTTAAATTTTTTTTTTGTATTTGAGTTTTTTGTTTCATGTTCGTAGCTGGTGAAAGTGCCGAGTTATATCGTGTTTAGGTTGCATGGGAGGTGCCACGCCTCTTTGTCCAATCCCGCCCATATATAGCCTATCATTCCTTCCAGACCATACTGCATCTGTGGTAAAAATTTCAAGACAATCGTATCAGCCGTTTAGACGGAGAAGCGGAACAAAAGTGATTGCTTTTGTTTTTGTATTTTCGCTTTTGTTTTGTTTTGTGCTTTTGCTTTTTTCCTTTTAATTTTTTTTTTGTATTTGAGTTTTTGGTTTCATGTTCGAAGCTGGTGAAAGTGCCGAGTTATATCGTATGTAAGTTTAGGTTGTATGGGAGGTGCCACGCCTCTTTGTCCAATCCCGCCCATATATAGCCTATCATTCCTTCCAGACCATACTGCATCTGTGGTAAAAATTTCAAGACAATCGTATCAGCCGTTTAGACGGAGAAGCGGAACAAAAGTGATTGCTTTTGTTTTTGTATTTTCGCTTTTGTTTTGTTTTGTGCTTTTGCTTTTTTCCTTTTAATTTTTTTTTTGTATTTGAGTTTTTGGTTTCATGTTCGAAGCTGGTGAAAGTGCCGAGTTATATCGCATTGAAAGTTTAGGTTGTATGGGAGGTGCCACGCCTCTTTGTCCAATCCCGCCCATATATAGCCTATCATTCCTTCCAGACCATACTGCATCTGTGGTAAAAATTTCAAGACAATCGGATCAGCCGTTTAGACGGAGAAGCGGAACAAACGTACAAACGTACAAACGTACAAACGTACAAACGTACAAACGAACAAACAGATTTATTATATTAATAGGATAGGATAGGATAGGAAGGATGTTATTCATGATTTTTACTGTATGACAACGAATTTAAAAATAATAGCATTATTTTGATTATATGTATGTTTGGCATTACGATATCACAATTAAATAACAGCGCTGTCTACTTTTAGTACTCAGTAAATCTCACATTAATAATCTTCATATAGTTCAAAAGTTGTTTTTGGTGGAAGGATTTGTATAAGTACCGGCAATTACTGTTAATACCAGATGTTTGTGTAATATCCAATTCATCCGTAAAGTACTGAACTCAAAATAGGAACAATAGATGGAAATAAAATTATTAGGTATAAATAAAATATGTGTAATAAAAATAAAATAAAAGTTTAGGTTTATAATTATATAATATAAATAAAAAAAATTTAATTTAAAAATAGGGAAAAAAGAATATTGTGTAAAGAAGATATTAGCACTAAATTTACTATTTTTATATTAAAATCAAATGTAAACATAAATATGTTTACATGTAAATAAAATATTTTCACATTCAAACATATTTATGTTTGCAAGAACGCCGAAAATTATTCATTCTGAACATAAATATGTTTGAACGAAAACAAAAAAATGTTTGGCTGTTATTATAATAATGTTTGGCAATGAATAATACTTTTGTTTGCATAAAGCTCCAAAGATATAAGTAATGCCTGCAAAATTATGTTTGGGAGAGCCTTTTTTTTTACAGCGTGTACGAACTATAGGCCGATAATACTTTTGCAAACAATTCTTTCTTGAGACTAATCTTCTCGAAACAATTCGTCATTCCAACAAATTCACTCCAAGACAATTTTTCTATGAGACTATTCCTCCCCAGACAATTTCTCGTCGTTTCATCAACAAATGGGTTTACATTCCCATACAATTCTAACTCGGACAATTCTTCCCGATATTATTTTTTTCTGTTATTTTCTCATCCCAGATAATTATTCCCCGAAGTTATACTTCTCCGAGACTACTTTTCCGACGGAATTCCTAATCGTTTCATGAACAATTTGTGTACCTTTTAATTCCGTCCTAGACAGTTCAGAGTCGGACATTTTTTTCTTTTCGAGACTATTTTCTTTAAAGACAATTCATTATCCTAGCCAAATTTTTTTAACCAATTCTTCCCAAGACTATTCCCTCTGTGATAATTCCTTATCGATTCATCAACAAATTAGTAAACCTTCTAATATCCTTCAAAACAATTCATAATAATAATAATAATAATAATAGTTTGGCGCTACAGTCCTGTATAGAACTTCGGCCGAGCTCTCTCACCATTTTGAGCTATGCGTGTTATATTTGTACTCAAAGTGGTGGGACCTACAGTTTATTGCCGAATCCGAATGGCAGGTGAGAGCTTTTCAAAGGCAATGGTTTTACTCTCGTAGGTTTGCCATTTACTGACGAGAGGTAGCGCGGTATAGAAAAATGTTTCTATGAAAAGATGTTGTTAACCCCAGTCCAGGCTTGAACCGGTTGAACTTGAACCGCTTGAACCGCTTGAACCTTTGGGCTCGCAGTCCAACGAGCTACCGCTGTTATTCATAGTCGGACAACATTTTCAGATACTTTTCTAACCTACACAATTCTTAACCGTGACTATTCTCCACGTGACAATTCCACGTCCGAGCCAATTATTTCTGAGACAATTCTTTCCCGAGACTATTCTTCCAGAGACAATTCGTCGTCGTTGCATCAAAAAATTGGTCTACATTTTTATTTTCTTCAGCACACAGTTTATAGTCGGACAATTCTTGCCCAAAAAAAACCACGAGACTATTCTCCTCGAGAGAATCCCAAAGAAAATTCTTTCGAGAGATTTTTTACCCGAGTCAATTACTGCTCATTCTATCAAAAGATTAATACAGATATCTTTATAACCGAATGATAGATATTACCAATATCTTCAATTTTTTCAATCACAAATGAAAAGATAATTTTAGGATGCTTTCTGACCGGGTGTCACACTTTAGGGTATCACATTGTATTTGGTAATAATTCATTCTAAGCTCTTCTTATGACATATTCATTTAAGTATTGTCAATTAAACTAGAAACTGAATTATAATATAATCACTAAAAATTTTGTAATTTGTGCAAGCTGTGCAATGAACTATATTTGATTTGATATGTATTATACCGATAATTAATCCTTTTATCAACTTTATTTGCATTGTGTAGATGTTAATTTGATGAGCTGTTGATTACATACATTTCTTTGCAAATAATATTTATAAATAGTTAATGAACAATGTAAACAGAGCTCATTAAGGCTATCATATCATTTGATGTTTTAAATGAATTTTAATTACAAAAATTATTGCGTTAAACAGCTGAATAAACAACAATATTAGTTAACGTTTAGCATGTTTGTATTAACATAAATCATTTCAATGATTTTATCTGATTTTATTGTTTTTTTTTTATTTATATATTTTATATTCTATATTTCAAAAATAATCAAAAATGTTTTAATACTTTTTGGTTTATGTTTTTTATTATTTACATTTTTGATATTTAATTTTTTTTTTGTGTTATAATTAAACAACAAATTGTAAATATTAGTAGAAAACCACTAACTAAAGATAATCCCTGAGTTTTAGAATACTTTAAATCGCAAGATGTAACATATGGCAAATTGAAATATGTAAAATGCAATATGAAAAAAATGTGATTGTTTTATATATATATAATTTATAATTTAGGAGAGATATTCGTGAATTTACTTTTTAGTTATTTCAATTTTCCAAATAAAGTCAAGAAATATAATCTCGGAATTTGATAATGTTTTTAGGATAGTAAAACATTACCAAAATTTTGTAAATGTCGCTGCACCGCTTAAATTTTGCACAAAGATACTATAGAGTCCCGAGATATAGGATATATAGGGGTGAGATTGCACAAAGAGCCGCGGCGTCTCACATACAAGATAAACTTTCAAAACGATATAACTCGGCAGTTACACCACCTACGAACATGAAACAAAAAAACTCTAATACTAAAAAAAAAATACAAAAGCAAAAACAAAAACAAAAACAAACACAAAATAAAAGCAAAACAAGACAAAAAGCAAAACCATAAAAGCAAAAACACAAAAACGCAAAAATACAAAATCAAAAACAAAATCAAAAAACACAAAATCAAAACCAAAAAACACAAAAATATAAAAAAAAACTAAACAAAAGCACAAAACCAAAAGTAAAAAGAAAATGCAAAAGAAAAAACAAAGAAAAATACAAACGCAAAAGTAAAAAAATCACAAAGTCAAACACAAAAACAGAAACAAACAAATAAGAAAATAAATGAATAGCAAAAGTAAAAGCAAAAAAAAAATTCACACATAAATAAATGAAAAAGAAAGAAAGAAAAACTGAAAGAAACAATAACTAAATGAACAGCTATGTTTAAAAAAATGGGTAAAAAAAACAGTTACGCATCCAGGGTACGTCTATTATATATTAAAATAACAATATATATATTTATTAAATTATTTAGTTCGATGGTAAAGGGTTTTTCAATAAGAGCGCTACAAGAGTTTTATCAATGTTCTTCATATTGAAGAGCGCTGTTCATTAAACCAAATTTCGATCAAAATATTTTTTTTCGTTCATTTTTTTCGTTCATTTTTTGCCGTACTTCTCAGTTCTCAAGTAGTTCTTGTATGTTATTTCTTATATAATAAAGAGTTTTTCAACAGGGACACTACAAATGTAGAGCGACAGGGACAGCAAACGACGCCATATTTCTTGCCGCTGTTTTGACATTTCTCTTCAGCAAGGTTTGCCATTTCACGATGGAAAGATATACGAGCCTATTACGAGTCGAAATTATTAAAATTTACTACCGAAATTCAAATTCGTATATCTTTCCATAATGAAATGGCAAACCTTAATGAAGAGAAATGTCAAAAGAGCGGCAAGAAATATGGTGTCGTTTGCTGACCCTGTCGCTCTACTTTTGTAGCGTCCCTGTTGAAAAACCCTTTATTTTTAAAAAATTATATGCTATTCTATAAGGACATTATAATAATTTTATACATTTTTTATAAATATTTTTTTTGCTTTATTTTAACTTATAGGTGTATATTATAAATTTATTATATTTTTTTATACAGGTAGAAAAAAAAATACTAGTACTAAACAAAACACCAATGCTTCACAGCACCGCCCACAGCACAAAGACACAATTTCATAAAAATCAACAGGGAAAAGAACCTCAACAATAACAACAAGTGAATTTGACGAATAAGATTATTGCGTACGACCATGACGTCATATTGAAGAAGAATAAGAAAACAACAACTTCTTATACATGTTGCGAAATACAACGGAAATTTAGCGGCGACACAAACCCATTTAGTACGTACCCATGACGTCACATCCGAAATCAAGCAACAGGACACACACGCACATACTCCATAGTGTTAAGGAGACGTGTTTGTGTAGGTGAGCACGAATGCACCACGTGCCAGAGAGAGATATTGAGAGAGTGAAAGAGTTTGCGCCGGCATTTGACTCATTTATCAACAACAACTTCTTCATACATTTAATCAAACATTCGTTGGTATGTTCGTCCTTCGTCGTTCCGTCACCCACCCCCACAGCATGCGACCACACTTCGTGGTGCCGCATATAAATAACGTTGCATGCGACACGAAGACGCATTAAGCTTTGTCCATTCAAAGCGTGCGTTACACATACGGCAGGAGCACACAAAAGCAGCCATCTATTCTCATAGAAGGATTAACAATATTTCTTAATAAAACACGAAAATTTGTGTTTTTCCGCCGTTTTTGGTGTTTCAGTGATTTTGTGGAATTTTTGCAAATATTTTAGTGAAATTTGAGTAATTTAAACGAGCAGTCAAAATATTATCAAAATAGTTCAAGTTAATTGAAAAAGTTTTCGAGTGGTTTAAACTAAAAACAAACAAGAAATACATTTTTGTCAAACGATTCAAGTGCAGAAATTTGTGTAAAAAATAGCATTTTTGTGAAAAAGTTTTGAATACGAGATATTTAAACCATTTAAATAAAAGTAAGTATTATCGATCAAAATTTAAAATTATCTAAAATAATTTATATGAGTTAGGAATAGTAAAAGTTTATAAATATTTTGTTTTTGTTTTGTATTCAAGTAACGAATTTGCAAAAAAAAAGTTTCCAAATTTTTTCTGAAATATTATTTAAATTACATAAAATATCATAAAATAAAAAAAATATTACATAAAATAAAAATCGTATTGTTTATAAATCATTGTAGAATAAGACAATTTTTATGTTTATTGCAAAATTGATAATAATTAAATTTTTTTATTTTTTTTTTGAAAAATTAAACAAAATTTATGTTATTAAAAAAAAAGCAACCAGCAATATTCAAGAAATTGCTTTATTTTCAAAGTGTAATTTTTATATTTTCATCGATTTTATTTTCAAGTATGAGAATTATTTCGAAAGTTTAAGTACCATTTTCAAAATATCTAGTTAAGTGTTTCAATTCCATATATTCTATGGGTAACTCTAAGTTAAATTGGTAGTTAGTGCTTAACCGAAGATGTTGATAACGGCTCATAAAGTTGTATTATTCATTTAAAATCTAAAGTTGTTTGATTTCAAGACAATAAAACATAGAAAAAGTTCAAAATCATACATAAAAAATATTTTAATATTCAATAAGTTTCAGCTTTACAGTGCTAGTTTAAACTTAGTTTAACATTTTTAGAACATCTATAATTTGCAATGAAAATTGCCATATTCTTAATCAAAATTGCCAAATATAATGCAGTGCGACACCAAAAATGTACAAGAACTCCAACAAATATTTTGGAATAGGCATCGAAAACAATCGTGTGTTTTTATAATGTCCACCTCATTTTCGTACCTAGACTTTTATATGTAAATAAAAGCTAGCTTCAGTATAATATATTTTCAGATTGCATATTTTTTTTTTAAAGAAACAATGGATGTAGCTTTTAAAAACTTTTTAAATTATTGAAATCGGGTATTAGAAACCAGAGTTATAAAGACCAATATACGTCAAAAAATACGAATTTGTATATATTTTTCCATTTTCAAAAAACATATACAAACATATTTAAAAAAATGTACATATTTTTACAGTTATTAAAAATTAATTCAATTATCTATTCAAAAATATCAAAATTGAATGAAAAACAACCAAGTTATGATCGATAAAAACCGCATCCTTTAAATAATAAAATGTTTTGACCGTGTCAACCAACACCAAATCGATCAAATAAAGACAACTTTATGACTAAAACATCTTGGATTTCGGTTAAATTTAACTATGTAAAGATACTCATGTACTTTAAGTAATCCAATTAAATACTTTGAAAGACATACAGATACAAAATATTGTTTTCTGTTTTTTCAGACAACCTTAGTTAAGATTTCTAGTGCTTAAAAATAAACATTGAAATTAAAATAAGTATGGAATTTTGATTTTTGTACAAAAGTTTCCAATTCTGACGTACGTTACCAAAAATATGCATTTATTATCATATTAAACTAACAACATTTTTTTAAAGAAATGAATCCTCTCTTTCTAAAGCAGAATTTCCTCGGCATTTTCAAAAATGTAAACATCGATTTACTAGTAGTTCTAGAAACTGTTTGACAGCAAATTGAATCCTGTCACGGAACTTTGAGTACCAAAAGTGTAAAAAATATTATTTTTTGTTTAAAAAAAAGGAAACAAAATAAAAACCTTAAAAAACATCTTAAAAATCGAATCATACATCACTGTGTATTTCGTAATAATGATTATTAACACTTTTAGCAAAAAATCGTAGTGCAAATTTTCATACAGAACGTCCGGAATTATGTGATTTATTACGAAATAACTGTATACTTTAGGAACAAAGTGCATATATACAAAAATAAAGTAAATTGTCTTAGCTATGTTCAGAGATAATTCAAAAAAATATATTGTACAAAAAAAAGTATTTTTAGAATAAAAATCGTACTGATAATTTCAATACGTAACTTTTTGTCCCGTTTAATTTTTCTGTGATTTATTATGGAAAAACTATAAACTTTGGAAACAATATGTAAATATACAAATAAAGCACATGATTTCAGCTTTTCTCTAAAATAATTTAAAAAATAAATTTTACGCAGAATTCGCTGACTTTTTGGAATTTCCATTTACTTCCGTTTTTATACCGTCCGAAGCAACAACTATCTAATTTATATCTATTGATCTAACGTATAGAATTTTTTGCAGATATTTAATCCTACTCAAGTACCACTTGCACAAAAAAAAAAAAAAATCAAGTAAACATTAATTTTCCTTCGAGATATTAAAGATTTGCGTACGAATGTTCCGTCCAGAACCACAGGAAATGCCTCATATGAATGATTTCATTCATTGAATTGCAATTTAATGTTTTTAATATTCAATATGATGTTCTTAAATATCAAATTTAAACACAAAAATTAGTCTTAATTTACACATTTATAATAATTCCTATAAAGTTTATGTTATTTAATTGTTAAATACTGCTTGATGATTTATAAAATACTATTTTAAATAAAACTATTTTTTTTCAAAATAAATTAAATGTGGTAAGTTTTTTTACGCATTTTTCAAAAAAAAAAAAAAAAAAATTAAAAAAAAAAATTATTAAAAAATAAAATTTGAAAAAAAATTCTGCGAAAAAAAAAATTCGTAAAAAAAAATTCGTAAAAAAAAATTTGATCAAAATAAAATAAAAAAATGTACTAAAATTTTTTTTTTCAAAAATAATTTTTTTTTTTTTGTAAATATATACGTGTCAAATTTTAAGTTAATTATTATATTTAATACGAACAATAATTACGAGTAGATTAGAACCCCGAGTCAAAATTTCTGGTATTTTTGTGATATATGTATGTATATGGATATTTTTGATAAACACATTGTTAATTGGAATATTTTGGGAAGTATATGACAGTTTTTACCAATATATGCCGTGAATCTGCCATTAAGATTCCACAAAATTTTATAACCTGCCTTCCCAAATTTTATATAACTTCCCGAAATATGCCATTTAAATGTGTGTTTGCCAGAAATACGCCGGAAATAAACCTGAAAATGACAGAAATTTTGTCACGGATAGGTTATCAAATTTTAAAGTCAGATTCCCGGTTAATTTTGGGAATGCGAAGAAAATTGGTCGATTGAAATCTTTCGATAAAATGTTTCTAATCTGCCGTGAGTCTGACAAAAATTTTGTCAGGAGATATTAATAAATTTCCTGTGACACATATTGAAAACAAAAGAGAAAAATTATTGGCATTTTTCTAGAATACTTCGGGTATATTTATGTCTACACACACATATAAAATGGAAGTTTGTGGGAAGCATATTATATGAAATTTGAAAGGAAGATTCACGGTACATTTTGGAATTGGGAATGATACAAACTCCGCTTTAGCCTGCTTAACATCTTACTATAAAATATTTTCACTGCCCTGAGCCCATCAAAAATTTTATCGGGACTATTAATAAATTTCGTGTAGCGCATATTGAAACTTTCGAAAATTAGTGACATTTTTCTGGACTAATTCTGGTATATTTCCGACAAACATATACTTAAATAAATGTTTAAGGGCAGAGTATGGCAGATTATATAATTTTATTGTATTTTCAAGACAGATTCACGACAGATAGATTTTAATACAAACTTTGCCATTCGATGAAATATTTCTAAATGGCCCCGAGACGGCCATAAACAATTCTAGAGTATTAAATGAAATAGGTTTCATTATTTTCATAACATTTTTTTTTTTATTTAGCATATTTTACAAATTACTTTAATTGAAAAATAAACAATATTTCCAAAAGTAAAAGTATCCATATATTTTTAAATTATCTTTTTTACAAAATTAAATAAAATAAATTGAATATGTTATTATAAAATAATTATAAAACATAACTTTTAGATTAAAATGAAAAATAAATTGGAAATTATTTCGAATTTAATCCATTTAATCAACTTCGGCCAAAGCATTTAATTGTTGAACCAGCGTAATTTAATCAATGCCACCCATTAATTGCTATTATTTTTGCAAATTTCTAATTGTTTGTTTAACCCAACTTTTTATTTTACCAATAACTCTCCTCTTCCAATAATTCAACTACTTTTATTTTTATTAGCACTGCGTTTTTTTCGACTATTTATGTCACCTCAATCGAACACTTTGAACTTTATGTCACCTTTTTAATGGTACAATAATAATTTGCAAAAATTCATTTAACCTCATACCACCAAAAAGTTTATTTTATGAGTTAAGGGTGTTGTGCTTCTTCAACTTCGTTTACTTTTTTTTTGTTGTTTGTTTTTGATTGTATTCTATATAGAGGACGGACGAACCCTTACCTTAACGCATCGTTAAGTTTTTCCTATAAAATCAATAAAAATGTGTTTATTTTTAAATAGCTAATGAACGGTTTAATAAAAAAAAAACACATAAACTGGAACAATTTCACATAGGCTATGACACGATACCAGCGTAGCATGTGTTTCGATGTTAATATTTGTATTTATTGACATTGCAAATACCTTGAGGAATCAATGAATTTAAAAACATTGAGTGAAACAAAAAAAAAAGACAGGATAAGATGTGTTGTACGTTAGCATAAAAGTATTTTAAAATAAACCAAATATGTGTATTGTGCTTAGGTGTGCTATGTTTGTGCTATATAAAAAAAAAAAAAATTGCGTAAAAAACGAATTGTGAATTGTGAATTTTGTGCTAAGTTCTACACAAATTGTGCTGTAAAAAAAACACTATTAGATATCAAATATATTAAAATAAATAGTAAATTTGGTTGAAACTACCTCAGCTCTTTCATAATAACTTTTTAAAGTTTGTGCTGCGTTATGCTCAATTTGTGCTGCATGTGCTATAAAAAAAAGTATTAGATATCGAACATATTAAGAATGAAAAGTAAATCAATTATATTGAAACCAGCACAGCTATTTTATAGTAACTTTTTAAACTGTGTGCTGAGTTGTGCTCAACGTGTGCTGTATGTGCTATAAACAAAACAATTAGGTATAAAATATATTAAAATAAAAAGTAAACCAATTGGGTTGAAACTAGAATAGCTATTTCATAAAAACTTTTTAAAGTGTGTGCTGAGTTGTGCTGCATGAGCTATAAAAAAAACTATTAGATATCAAATATATTAAAATAAAAAGTAAACCAATTGGGTTGAAACCAGCACAGCTATTTCATAATTACTATTTAAAGTTTGTACCTCGTTGTGCTCACTTTGTGCTGCTTGTGCTATAATATGAAAAATAATAGATTTTAAATATTAAGTACAAGTTAAGCACAAGTAAAACCAAAAACAGCACAATTATTAAATAAAATAAATTTTAAATAGCTGTGCTATAAGCTTTTTGATTTTTTTATGATATGTAATTATGTTAAATAAAAATATTATAGTAGCTGTAGCACAAATAGAATTCAAAACATCACAAATATGAAAAATAAAAGTTTTTCAAGTACATTTTTGTATTATAGATTCGACTAATGTTCATTTTCTAGCACAACATAGCACTTATATAAAAAAAAGGTTTTATTAAAATAAAAAGTAAAAAGGCTGCGCATGTTTCTTTCTAAATTTTAATTTCTTTTCATAAATTGTTCAATATCGAATTTTTTTATAGCACAAACTGCACAATTTTATAGCACAAACAGAAAAACTTTGCACAAACTTATAAAATATTTCACCACAAAACGGCTATGCTAATTTCCACTTAAAATTTGAATTGATTCTTTTTTTTTAATTATAAATATATAAAGCACATAGAACACAAAACGAGCACAACATAGCACAATATACCTTTTTGGTGTTTTTAAAACGGCTGTGCTAACTGGCATTACATCAGAATCAGAGGTCTACTTATCAAATATCCATATTAATGTATATTTGGAGGTAATGTGAAATTTTAAAATATTGTATTATATATTTCATGAATATTTAGAATTTTAAAAATGTCTATACTTCAAATATAACGTCATAGCGAAAGTTTATTTATTTTAAATTTGTTGGATTTGTACATCGACTCGATGAATAACAAAATCCGATAATATATCAAACTATGCCTGTTTTTTAAAGAAACTGCACCATCATCGGTATCGTCATCATCATTGGCAACTGTAAACAAACCGCAACCGAGCCACTTGTCCAATAAATATTGTTTTCCTTCATCGTAGATCATTTATGCAGAGTTTTTATCGGAATGACACAAATCTAGCTTAAGTACTTGTTTAACGCTCTGCATAAATTACATGGTATAATGAAAAATTAGTTGAAAAATAGGATAAAAAAAAATAAATTTATACATTTTAAAATTTTTGCAAAGCAATGAATTATCAAGAAGTTTGTGGTTAAATACTTTGCGCTACGAAAAGTACTTGAGAGATAATAGACAAATTTTTTTGTATAGTACAAAAATAGGATTTTGTGATTTTGCGTGTTTGATAAACTTTAAAAATCTATCGCTTCTAATAGATATTATTTTATTTGAAACAACTGAAAACATGTTTAAGTGGCAAATAAATCGTATTACTTAATATTTGCTGACAATTTGCACGCAGTTAAAATATATGATTTTTAAATATTATTCTTGAGTTCTACAGTGATTCTTATTTTTAATGATTCTTTTATTTATTAAATATTATAATTATAATAGTTAGTGATTTTAGTTAGTAAATTTCTTTTCGAAGATTAAGATGTTGAATATAAAAATGTTTGTATGTATGACATTTTAATCATGAATTATGAATAATAAATTATAAAATGTATTCCAGAACATAATCGAATTACTCATGCATTATACATATTATACATAATACCTGAGTTAACATACGCAGTATTTCATTCAATTAATCAATATAATTGATGTTTATTATAATCATATATTATGAATAAAAACCAAATCATTATGATTACTTTTTCTTGGCTTGATATCATGATTAATTTTTACAAAATATAGACGTATAATACATAATTTATGAGTTCATTTCTCTTCGTGTACCATTTTAAATATTCAAAAAATTACGATATTTTCCGTATCGTCATAATTCGAATTCATGTAATTGGCTTCATTCGCAAATATTAAATAACAATTCAATATAATTACGTATTTCCGAAATGAATACCTATCTATATATCTAAAAAAGAAACATTAGGTAAATGGATATCGGTGACGAATACAAACGAAATTTTTGCTACGCCCACGTTTGTAATGGTAACACATGTTTGCAAATTAAATGTCAATTTTAATTAAATATAAACGTCATTGTATGAATATTATATTGCATGAATGGAACAAGATGTCATGTAGAAATTTGTAGCTTCTTTTATAAGAAATTATAAGAATTTCTTCGTTTAATTCTAAGGTATGGTTAACAACAGGTGTCGGTGTCTTTTGAGGTAATTAATTAGATTGAAGTGATGAAATTTACAATAATTCAGAATATTTGCAAAATATATATCATATTAACGAGATGATTATTTAATTATTGTAAATTAAGGATGATGTTTTATTCAACAAATGGGCAAATGTGCGTGATAATTGTGAGTCGCATTTGAGCATCAAAATAATCGCACGTATGCGTATACCCAGTGAACGAATCAGTTGAGGCAACTAAATGTTCTCTCACCATTCGACTAATTTAGTTGCTGCAACATCAGGTATCAGTTCACACAACTAATGAATGCAATTGACACAACCAAATAGTGGTAGCCAATTGAAAAATCTTAAATTGTGCGATCGATATTTTTCAGTTTTGGCTTCGTTTACTTCGCAGTTGAATCAAATAACGATTGGTTGTTACAAACTAATGTTATATCATTTAGTCAATATAACCAACTATCTGTTGAGCCTACAAATATTGGTTCGTCTTATTTTAAACTTAGTTGTCGTAGCAATGAAAATACAAAAAATTGTAAATTGATTAAAAGTTGGTTTCTTCAATCAATGTTACAGTTGCTTCAACTAATAGTTGGTTACGCTTCATACTATTGTTTGCCACATATGAATTTCAGATAAGGCACACAACATTTGGTTAATGCAAATGTGTTTGACTATGCGTTGAAACAACTGCACGCTAAGCAATTATTTTTGTGAGTGTACACAATTCAATTGTGTGAGTCACAAATATTGAAAACCAAAAATGTGAATCACCTATGAATTTGTTAGGCTCAAACGTAATTTTTGGGTGAATGGAGTTACGAATTACATATAAACAACTCTTTCTCTTTCTAATTCCGTTGCCCGTTTTTCAATATCTAATATCAAATCTGAGATATTCGGCTCGAATTGGCTCCTATTTTAACGCAAATGCAAATCTTCTTTATCGTTTTTCTCGAAAGTTAATGGCGTTGGAGCCAAACAAATTCTCAGTTGATGACTTATTGTCCCCACAGCTCGCACATGTGTGAGAAAAAAAAAACAAAAAAAAAACAGATTTTTTTTTATTTTTAATATTATTATATTTTATTATTAAAAAATTGAATATAATTATGATGACGAAGACAACGACAAACTGATAGACAATGGCATTAAGATTCTCGATAGCAATCACTTCAATGTTGACACTAAAGATGCTCGCGTGCCTGATTTTGACGGCACGGACACGCTCGATCGGTGACACACACGAGCACGAGTCCGACATCCTCGACAGCAACCACTTCAATGTTGACACTAGAGATGCTCGCGTGCCTGATTTTGACGGCACGGGCACGCTCGATCGGAGACACAAACGAGTACGAGTCCGACATCCTCGACAGCAACCACTTCAATGTTGACACTAGAGATGCTCGCGTGCCTGATTTTGACGGCACGCTCGATCGGTGACACACATGAGCACGAGTCCGATAACTATATTTACAGGCAAGCACGAAGAGCACGAGATATAAAAATACACTGACAAACACTACAAAGCAAGTGAAACGCGAAAAATAATAGAGTAAAATATTTTGAAGATGAAATTTGTATTTCCAGTCGCTGTAAATTAAATTTGTAAATTGAAGTAGAAACTGAAAAATAATCTTTAATGGGCGTGCCGGATTTTGGAGGCACGTCTAAAACTAGCACGCACAACAATTTGAGCGCACAATTTATTTTTATTTTTTAAAAATCTATGAAAATTAAAAAAAAAATTACTTATTATTTTTGTGTGCTCGTACTATGTGCTCATTACGCAATCACGTTGTGCTCCTGATTTTAGTCGATTTTTTCATTATTTTAGAGTGCTCGCACTATGAGCTCACTACGCAATCAAATCGTGCGACGCACATGTTCTCACTACGGGCACATGTCGTGCGCTCACACGTTCGTGTTAATTTTGCTCGCATATAGTACGCACGATGTTAGCTCGCAGAAAATGATTTTTTTGTGCGACGCACGTTTGCTATCTTTTTTTTTACAAATTAACCAATGCTCACGGGATGCCCACTATTATTGCAATGCATAGTGTTGATCGTAGGAAAGGATTATAGATTAGAGGGTGGAAGGAAAGACAGAGTAGTGACGGTGAATGTTTGTTTTGAATTTGCCAATATCAAAAATGTCGGGAAAAACAGACGCAGGGAGATTGTTCCACAAACGTATCGTGCGACTGAAGAACGAATTTTCTCTGTAATGCGTGGTTCGGTTGAGAGCCGAATGGACTATGAAGGGGTGGGCTTGGTTCGTTGCTCGAGTAGAACGAGAGAACACACGAACTGGTGGAATCATGCCATGTATTTCCCTCGAACACTTACCATTGTAATACCTATAAAACAGGCTTACACACCCAACGGTCCTTCGGTGCTCAAGAGAACCAATAGATGATGAAATATTTTCATCCTCTATTAAATATATCGCACGTTTTTGAATTTCGTTCAGGAACTTCAAGGAAGATTTTGAAGCTCCTGCTCAAATGACTGAATTGAATTCCATCTTAGGCCGAATATAGGTAGTGTATACAGTGCGTAAGTCGATTCGATTTTTTTTTAAGTGCTGCACTTTAAACTTTTGCTTTTAGTGTGCTCGCGCTCAATAACTCGCTAAGAAATCACATTATGCGAATGCGAGTTTTGTGATTTTTGTGTGTGCTCTCACTGTTAGCTCGCTCGCACGTTGGGTATTAATTTTACTTGTATAGAGCACGCACAATGTCAGACCACACGATGTTTGTTACCTGTGTTGTCATAAATCTGATTTCAAAGAAGACTTTAAATTGTCTATGATTATGCGCCCATATTTTGTGCTCAACTTAATATATTTTTAAGGGGTGTTACTTCATTTTTCACATATTTGAGTATTTCATTGGGGTCCAATTTCACAATGTTAATGTTTATTTGAAAACAGTGTCCAGGTCTCATAAATATTCTCAGAAATAAAATATATCCTGTAAAACATGGATGTAAATTATAGAAATAAAAGTATAACAGCGATGAGTGAAATGACCATTTGTTATTTTATTAATTTACGGCTAAAATTTCCACTATGAAAACCCGGAAAAGAATGTAAAAAAATGTGGGTGAATCACGACCATTTTTGGACCACATGTTTTGAGGTGAATTCTAACAATAAGTTTTAAATTTTATAACTATAGGTAGAAAACTTTTCGAAATTTTAGTTCCTAACAAGTTATATAAAAGTGACTTGTATGGGAGGTGGGCGTGTCCGTTGACCGAACGGACTTATTTCGAAACACAGTTCCTACTTTTGGCTAAAATATATTGAGACGAAATTTCATCGCATTCTGATCATTATTTCTCAAGTTTTTGTGTATTCGGACAGCATGACAGTAAAATAGACAGGCGGACATAGCTGAGCGGACTCGGGTAGTGATGCTGATCAAGAATAATAGAGGCGTTACAATATATGAACAAAGTTAATATACCGTGTTCTTCATAGCTGTAGGATATAATTATTTTTAAAATCAGTTTAAAATCAATTTGAATAATTTAGTTTAACGAATCAAATATAAAACGTACTTTTTAAACACATGCTTTGCACATTTTTATTAACCCTTTTACACAAATTGGGTCAAAATGCTCCAATTTTTCAGGATATTTTAATATATTCGTTTAAGTTCATGTATATATTAATTTGTCTTTTGAATACTTGAATAATAATAATTTAATAGATAATTTTATATATAATTTCATATTTATTCCAATTATTGGGTCAATTTGACCCCATTTGAATAGAAGAAGTATGTATGCAATTTGAGCAGAAAGGTTAAAACATAGATACATCATTATGTCCTTTATAGAGATCATTTGTACTACGACTACCGCTTTTTCTATTCAAATTTGTAGATTTTCATTTACCTCAAATTTTATAATGCATATTTGACACATTCTCCAAAATCTACGCATTATTTTTAAATAAAGAGCTGATTTTTTTGCGCACAATTACAGCAAAAGAACATATTTGACAGTTTCTTCCGGTCGGTTACATCTTTATATTTATTTTCTTCTTTTTTGGCGTCAGGTAATTGTTTTTCTGTAGGTAAACAAAAATATAAGTAGTTCAATGAAAAATTAAAAAACAAAAAACAAAAAAAAGTAAAACAACAAAAAATAGCACAAAAATAAGAGACAAGTAAAAAGATGGTTAAATAAATAAAAAGGTTAAAATGTTGCAGAAAAAATGACACGCAACACAGGATATGAACTTAATTAGGGACTTGCGACAATTTTCCACACAATTAACTGCATTGTTGTTAATTCAGGGGGCGGACAGAAAACACGTATAGAAAACGGACAGACAGGCGAATAGATAGATGAAAAGATAGACAAAAGGATAAACAGAATATTAACCGTGACAGTAGGAGTAACGTAGTGCTTAAAGTGCACCGCAGAGATGCTCTAATGAAATTTACGGTATTAGTTCTTGGTCAACTACTGTAAGACGTAGAAGTGAATAGGGTACGAAGAAACCAACTACACAAAAAAAAAACAAAAACATTACACAATAAACAAAAGAAATATTACACAACCCTTAACAGTCACAAACGTAGTGTTCAAACTGACAGCTGACAACAATATTTGGGAAAAAAAACAAATTCCAAGACACTGGACATAAAGGTAAAGGTAGCTTTTAATTAAGTCAGACTTTTGCACTTTGCTACGATTCATCTATTATATTGTGATATGGTTGTGACTTATTTTGTGTGACTGGTTTAACGGTTGTCAGTTTTGATATTTCATTAGATGATATGTTATATTTCATTAGATGATATGTGTGATTTATATAAATTGATTAATATTAACATAAATTTCGAAATCCTTGAATAATGCCATAAAATATTAATTTTTCTGCTTTTGTAATTTTCACATTTATATTTCATTTATTTTTTTTTGTTTTCACTTTTGAAACGTGCCTGACCCTGTCCATAACAAAAGTAAATACAAATAAAATCGATTACATTTATGTCCTTTGAACTTCTGACAGTTGTCGTTGGCTCTTTAGCCTTCCTCGTTAACATAGTTTTTTTTTCCTACATTGTTTCAAAGTCCAACTGACAGTCTGAATGTCCTTTTGTTTTTAGCGCATTTTACTGTCCAATGAAATATTTTAATTAGCTAATTAAATTGAATTCACATTTGAAGGCACAATGCGCATGAAGTAGAACTGTTTTGAATGTCTATACATTTATTGCAGTTTTTGGAAATTGAATACAAAAAATCTTTCAGTAAATATTGTTAATGTACCTAATTCCTATACTCTACACACAGAATAGAGATTTGTTGCGCCAACCAACACTTTGCCCAACCAACTTGTTCGGTTTTAGCAACCGCTTAGTCGGTTGTTATAGTCAAAACTAAGAGTAGTGTAGTTTGGACTACAATCAATTTCGAACTGATTTAGAAAAATTTAGTACAGATTTAGAACCATTGTAAAGACTAATATTTCATGTGTTCCACAGTTCCACTAGCAAATTTTTAAACCATTCGATTTAACCGAATGAAGTTAGTTAGTACAACTAACTTGTTCATTCTTCCAACCTCATGCCAAAAGAGGAGTTCTCTGTATGTAAAAAAGTTTCAAATTTAAACTAAAAAAATAATACTCAAAATAGAAATTAGTTCTGCCAACTAATTCATTGCAACATCAGCCTTTTTGTTTCTCTCAACTGCTAAGTCGTTTCTTATAGCCAAAACTAATAGTTCTTTTTTTTAGTTTGTACTACAACCATTTTTAGTATAATTTGTTGTGTGTAATATAAATTACAAGAGTTAACTGAAAATGACAGTTTCATCAACCAAATGGTTAAAATCAATTTATAATCAAATGAAATCAGTTGTTACAACTATTTTTTCATTATTCCAATCTTATTCTTAAAGCGGATTTTCCTGTGTGAAGTTGAATATATTTTTTTTATAATAATTATATAAATTATAATAACGAAATGTACATAAAGAATATTAATTTGTTTCACCAATCAACTAATTAGGTTCCATCAACAGTCCTTTAAACAGTTAAATTCTTCTTTTTTTTAGCAAAAACAAAATGTGTTATAGTTTGGACTAGAACCAATCCAATTTAAATGTAGTTAGTTGTTACAAAAACCTATTTAAATTTTTGCATTCTCATGCCAAAACAACACGAAAAATTTTTGTAATTGAAAATTATGAAAGAAAAAATACAGAAAATTGTCTGGGGAAAGTTTTCAGCATATTTCAGCACATTTCGCAGGAATATTTTCAACAAACACACATAGGTAAAGAACATTTTTTAGAAGGAAGATTTCCATCATATTTTCGAAATGGGCCAAAAACAGACAGCTGATATAAACGCCGTCTTTGTCTGCTTAAAATCTTTCTAATATATGTTTTTAAATAACAAATTTTCATACCCCCGCCCACACCGAAAAAATGTGTGTAAATATAACAAAAAATTTGAACAATACAATTAATTTTTAATTGATTCATCAACGATACGACCTTTAATTGAATTGATTAAATATTTAATTTTATTAATTAATAAATTAAAAAAGTTAAATCAATACAATTAATATTGTATTTAATTGTATTGTTACATCAATACAATTAAATAATTTGTTGAAATGACTATTGAATTAATTGCATTAACAATCGCCGTTGCTGAGCACACGATGCGGCGCGGATGATTAGGTGAGCTTATGATATATAATTTCATGACATGGAATGGTTGTGGAGATCTTAATTTTATAGATGGAGTTATGACAAGGATTATTAGAAAATATTACAATTTACTTCATCTCATATACCCATAAGATGGCAAATTTTGATTACATTAAACTATATTACATTAAACTATGAAGTGTAAATAGTTTTTTGGCGTAAAATTCTTACTTTTTTATTTATAATTCGAATAGAAATATCTTTAAATATGATTAGATTAGTGTTACTACTGGACAAATAATTCTCAAACATGTTTATATCATGATTTTATTTTCTTTCGATATTTATTCTTAATGCTAAAAAATTGCTTAGAAAATAAAAACAATTATTATATTTGTTTTATTTTTATCTTAGTAACATTGAATAATTGAATACTGAATTACATTAAAAAAAAATTAAAAAGAAATACACATTTTAAATAAATATTTAATATATTTTTTTATTGTTGTTCACACCACCAATTTTATTTTATTTAAATTAAATTATTATTTAAATTTAGAAATTGTTTGAGTATTTATTATGTAATAAAAAACAAAAAAAAAAAACAAAAAAGTTTCAAAAATAAAGTAAACATTCATTTGTACTGTACGCCAATATATTTCCCATCTGCTGTCGCATTTCTGCAATATAAATATTCATTTATATTTATATTTATATTTGCATGTGAATTATTGTTGCTCATACGCACACATGTACCTGAAACACAGCACAAACAAATCATGTTCAGGAAACTCATACTTCATGAATGAAGAAAAAAGAAGAACAGAACACATCAACACCTACAAATGACATGGTTCTTTTAATATTTTTTGTTTGTTTGATGTTTCCATCATGCTGTCAACAACTTGTTAAATGTTTTGAGTGACAATAACATAATGTTTGAATAAATAAATAAACATTTGAGTTAATTAGAAAAATCAAATAAAAAGTATTTTAATTGCATTTAGATTACTGTCAAATTAAAAGTACTTATTTGATGTTTATTGAAAATATAAATTTTACAATAATATTTCAAAGCAGTAAATAAGTTGAGAGGATCTAGTAGTAGAAAGAAATATACATTGGCAAATCACAATTAGTTGGCAGAACTACAAATGTACAGATTAACATAGTTATACCAGCATTATTATGGTGTGGAGAACAATCAAAAACTAGTTGATTCATCTACTAGTTGATTGAACTACTAATAGCCTAAGTACCAATTGACTAAACTACTAGTTGACTGTACTATTAGTTGATTGAATTACTAATTGATTGAACAACTAGTTGACACCACAAATTGTTGTTTTAACTACTAGTTAAAAACCAACCCTAATTGACAGAACTATTTACTTGTGGACAGAACATAATGCTAGCAGACTACTCTTAGTTATAACAACTATTTATTTAAAGATTTACGTAATAAACTACCAGAACAACTAATATAATTGACAGAACGTATTGTAAAAATAACTGATAGTGTACTAATAGTTGGCAGCAGTTATATTACTAAAAATTAGAATTTTTACTAAAAATACGAAATTTTACTAAAAATACGCTATATTACTAAAAATACGCTTTTACTAATAATATGAAATTATTAAAAATACGAAATTATACTAAAACTACGAAATGTTTCTTTAATTACGAAATTTTACTAAAAATACGAAATTTTACAATATATACGAAATTTTACAAAAAAAAAAAAAAGATTTTAACTAATAAAACGAAATTTTTGTAAATAATACGACATTTTACTAAAAATACGAAATTTTGCTAAAAATACGAAATTTTACTAAAAATTCGAAATTTTACTAAAAATTCGAAATTTTATTAAAATACGAAATTTGACTAAAAATACGAAATTTTACTAAAAAAAAAAAATTTAACAATAATACGAAATTTTAGTAAATAATACAAAATTTTACTGATATAAATTTTTTGTCTAAATATAATAATTATTGCAATAAATACGAATTATTCCAAAATATATGAAATTTAATAAAAATACGAAATTTTACTAAAAATACGAAATTTTACGAAATTTTACTAAAAAAAAAAAGATTTTAACTAATAATACGAAATTTTAGTAAATAGTACGAAATTTTACTTAAAAAACGAAATTTTACTAATAATACGACATTTTACTAAAAATACGAAATTTTACTAAAAATTCGAAATTTTACTAAAAATTCGAAATTTTACTAAAAATTCGAAATTTTATTAAAAATTCGAAATTTTACTAAAAATTCGAAATTTTACTAAAAATTCGAAATTTTACTAAAAATTCGAAATTTTATTAATACACGAAATTTTACTAAAAAAAAGATTTTAACAATAATACGAAATTTTAGTAAATAATACGAAATTTCACTGATATAAGATTTATGACTAAATATAATAATTATTATAATAAATACGAATTATTCCAAAAAATACGAAATTTTAATAAAAATACGAAATTTTACAAAAAAAAAAAATTTAACTAATAATACGAAATTTTAGTAAATAATACGAAATTTGACTAAAAAATACGACATTTTTCTAAAAATACGAAATTTTACTAAAAATTCGAAATTTTACTAAAAATACGAAATTTCACCAAAAATACGAAAATTTACTAAAAAAAAAAGAATATTAATTAATTATACGAAATTTTACTATAAATACAAAATTTCACTAAATATACGAAATTTTACAAAAAATTCGAAATTTTACAAAAAATTTCATATTTTACTAAAAATACGATTTTAATTAATAATACGTAATTTTACTAAAAATACAAAATTTTACTAAAAATAGGATTTTTCACCGAAATCATACTAAAAAAATACGTAATAGACTGACAAAATAACTGGTTGATTGAAAAGTTTACAAATATAGAACTACTAACTAATAGAACTACTGTTAAATTTTAACAGTACGATCTGACATTAATAATACAAATTGCAACAAATACTAATTGGTTAAATAGCTAGGTAAAAAATCTACAAATTGACAAAACTTCAAGTTAAGAAAATTGCGAATATTAGATATTTGAAAATACTGAAAGATCTCCACTCCATCCCCTTAAAATATGTTATGTATTGTTTAAAGCAGTCTTAAGTTTAATCTTTACAAAAAAAAAAGAATAAGCCAAAAAATAATCTTTAAAATCAACAATTTCCATTTGCAATTATTTTTAGATTTTCCAAAGTAAGTAGAGGATTATCTAAAGAACTTTTGTCACAGTATGAATGATTGACAATTTGCTGTGCCCACAATTGTGGTCAACAACTAATACATTGTTGACCACACTTGTGGGCAATGAGAAAATAAATTTTTGGTTTAGTTAGCTATGCTCATTAAAGTGTAAATCTAAAGTAAATTTAAGTTTGATAGAAATTGTTTGCATTAAGGTTTCAATGTTTACATACTAAGTAGTGTTCTTAAAAAATTGGAATATTGAATTTGGTAAATTTTATATATTTTTACTAAATAAAGAAATTCCCATTGCAAAATGCTTTAAAAATCACAGACGTCACGCCATAATCTCTGCATTTCAATTTATCAAATTCGTTTGTATCACACTCAACGACTCAGTCGTATCTCAAACGTTATAATTGAACGTTTGCCTGGTTTGCATGGCATCGTTTGCTGTACGAAATACCAGAAATCTTTTGACGTCTCTTTTTTTTTCTTCTGTTTTGACCCACGGAAGTCTAGCAATCACTGAGTAAACATTTGCACATGAGTGATGAATGGATTGACCATCCAAACGAACGCTTAACGTCAGTGAATGTCGTTAGTGCGGAGTCGATATATTTGGCCACCGGTCACGGGAATTAAATGCATTTCTTTTTCAGTTTTTTTTTTCTGTGCTTCCTTGAGTGTAGATTTATATTTCTGACTATATTTTGTTCGCTATGCTATTGATTGTATTTGCAGTGACCAACTACGCCTGAATGTATTACGATTTTTAACGTAGTTTTTGACATTTTTTTTTATTTCTTTTTGGAAAAATGTGGTAATATTTACAAACCTCGGGAGTATACGATTTATGAAATATAGCACTGTTGCAAAAATCCTGCGCAATTTAGCGGAAATATTTGTTGTCAATGTCAAAGTCAAAATACGTAAAATTCTTTTTTAGCGAAAAATACAAAACTACACATAAATTCATTACGAAAATAAGAAATTATATTAAAAATTCGAATTTACACTAAAGATATGAATTTTAAGAAAAAAAAATGAATTTTACTAAAAATACGAATTATTACTAAAAATACGAATTTATACTAAAAATACGAACTTTTATTAATAATACGAAAAAATACGTATTTTTACTAAGAATACTACATTACACTACAAATCCGAAATTATACAACAAATTTAATTTTTACTAAAAAAAAAAAATAGTTTTACATTAATTTATATTAAAATAATAATAATACGATTTTTTCATAAAAATACGAAATTTACTAATAATACAATATTTTTATTGCAATTTATACAATACTAGCTGGACCTGTGCACAGCTGCGCCCGTGCTAAGTTTTTGTAATTGCAAAACTATATCGTTTATAAAGTGTGAATACATTTACGCCCCTTTTTCCCTTTTTAGTGCAAGTCTAGTCACTATTTTTCCCACCCACATTGAAGGTAGTGCCATGCCCATTTTCCAATTCCGCTTACATTCTATTTACTATACTATTAAACATTTTAAAATGATCTTTCGTTCCGATTTGTACAACTCTGCTCTTAGTAAGTCAGGAGTTATATGGGAGGTGCCGCTCTCCATTGTCCCATTCCGTCCACATTCTATGTGACTATTACAATGTTTAATATAATCTTTTGTTTCGATTTTTATAACTCTGCTCTTAGTAAGTAAAGAGTTATAGAAATTTTAAAGTTCAGGTTATATGAGAGATGCCACGCCCCGTTGTGCAAACCCGCCCATATTCTACGTGACGATTGGAGTTTTAAATATGAACATTGGTTTTCACTATTATAACTCAACTCTTAGTATGTCAGGAGTTGTAGCAATTTTAGAGGGAGGTGCCACGCCCTTTAATTCAATTCCGCTTACATCCCACGTGACGATTGGAGTTTGTAATATAAACCTTGGTTTCGATTTATATAACTCTAATTTTAGTAAGTAAGGAGTTAGAACATTTTTTAATTTTAGTCATATTGAAAGGCCCCTTTTGTCCAATTCCGCCCACATTTGTAAAAAAAGATAAAGGAACTACAATATACGTCACCTAGCCAAATTTCATGACTGTGCTTACATCGATATTTTTAATTAAAATTTCAATTTGTGTACCTTAGGAGGCGAATTTCAAAAAATCCCTTCGTAGTGCACACATACGTCAAGAGATGAACACCCTGCCCAAATAGGGTCAAATTTAGATATTTTCGATTTTCCGGCTTTTTCTTTGGGTTTTTCCGAATTTTCTTTTTTCCTAAACCACTCTTGCATTGACACGCATTGCAGGCAAATCCGTTAGTTCGTTCTCTCGTGATGCTCTGGCACACACAGGACATTTCATTTTTATATATATATATAGGTTTTACTAAAAATACAAAATTTTACTTAAAATACGAATTTTTACTAATAATACGATTGTTTACTAAAAATACGAAATTGTACTAAAAATACGAAAGTTTACTACAAATACAAAATGTTACTAAAAATATGAAATTTTACTAAAAATACGAATTTTACCAAAAATATGATATTTGTACTAAATAAAATACGAATTTTTACTATATACGAAATTTTATTACAAATACGAAATGTTACTAAAAATACGAATTTAGACCAACAATCCGAACTTTTCTTAATAATATAAAATTTTTCTAAAAATACGAAATTTTACTAAAAATACGATTTTTTGCTAATAATACGAAATTTTACTGAAAAGACGAAATTTTACTGAAAAGACGAAATTTTACTTTAACAAGAATTTGAATAAAAATAAAAAATTTTACAATAAATACGAATTTTTCCTAATAATACGAATTTTTCCTTAAAATACGAATTTTTCCTAAAAATACGAATTTATCCTAAAAATACAAAATTTTACCTAAAATACGAATTTTTACTAAAAATACGAACTTTTACGAAGTTATACTATAAATACGAATTTTTTCCGTATTTTAACAATTAAAATACTAAAATTTGCATCAATATGAAAAATACCAAACTTCCAAAAATCAAATCATTAACTAATATTTTATTTTGTATTTTCACTACATTGCATGTATTCAGTGTGCGTCAGAAAAATTACCTATAGAATAACAAAAACAAGTTTACTAAAAATAACTGCACGAAATCATTTTGCCAAATAACTAAAGGAATTTTATTTCATCAAATTTAAAGCAATAAAACCATTGAGTTTCTTAAAATTAGACAAGAATGTTAAAAAATGTATACAATATAATGTTGCGTTTAATAAATAGGAAAATACCATAAAATATTTGCAGAAATTTTTAAAAATATTTGCCTACAAATTGTTGTCTAAATTTACCATGTATTTGTGGTCTAAAAAATAATTTATTATTTTAATGGAATTTTTTAAGTGCAGCGCTATCAGCAATTTTTATAGTTTAATAAATATATAAAAAAAAAGGTTTTTATGCTCAATATGATTTATTACTTTTTTAATATATTTTCTAGAAATATTTAATAACAGCATTTAAAAGAATATAATACAAGACACTGAATAAAATGCATATTAAAAAATCAATTAACCACTAATAGCACAACATCTTTTTCGATATCATTATTTTCTCTAATATTAAATCTACTAAAAATGAACATTTAATAATATAAATAGATAAAAATCGTTATATTTGTATTAAAAACAATTTGATTTCCCCCTATAAATACCATCAAAATACCATCAGAAGTACGAAAACTGATTACACAAAAATATTTATGATATAAAAACCAGCAGCAACTCATAAAAATTCGTTTGCAACAAGTTATTGACGATAAGCACACCATAGCACAGCGATAACATCAAAAAATCAATGTGGTTTTATTACATTCTACACACTGGGTGAGTGCAGGGCTAATAAACCAAATTAATATGGGCAATTCACGATGACATGTACAAGTACCATTTAAATACCACCCGAACATTGAAGCGTTCGTTGTAAGAACAGACAGAGCATATACTTTTATCAACATTTATTATTTTAACTGGATGTTATTTTTTAGCATGTCCCTCGATGTTAATCTGTGTGAAGACAATGGGTATTAGCTGCGCGTATGTGGAAATAAATATAAACAGTGTTAAGCAACTCTTAAGGGGCTCTTATGGAGCTATTATAGCAATTATGTGTAAATCTATGTTTTTCAATGAAACTCGAAGCATAATTTAATTAACTAAAATACGTAGTTCATATTTCTGTCAAACGCTAGTAGATATCACTATATAAGTAAATTTATTATACGCAATTTATAAAGTTTTATAGCTAATAAACTATAAAATAATATATTTTTTCAAGACTTTTGACTCCCTTGTCGACCCCAATGAACAGAAAAAAGTACTATACAAATCAACTGTTAATTCGTATATTCAATTGAGATAAAAATCAATAGTTCATTGCATTAAATAAAAAGTCCATGAAGTGATAGAAGTCAGCAAAGTTGTGCAAAAACTTTAAAGGTCTGCAAAAGTTGAACAAAATAAGAAGTTTGTGGCGTTAAAAGTTTTATGTCTGCAATCAATTTCAACATATTTTATTGACAACTTGCATTTCACTTGAATTTTATACTCACTGAGCAGGTGTTAACAACTGTAGAATATTTGATGTTGATGGTCTTTTGAATTTACTTGAAGTCTAATAAATGCTAAAATAGAAAAATACATATATGATTTAATGCTTTACCTAGAGGAAAAATGTTTTACAATATACATGAATTTTAATAGTTTTGATGTCATTCGAAAAATCTACTCTGCCTACACTGAAATAAATATTGAACGTAAATAAAGCAACTGAGATTAATGAATACAAAATAATTAGATCTATTTATATAATTAATTGGATATATGAATTATTTAATAGTAAAAATTAAATCTTATTTTGTTTGATGTATATGCCAAAATATAAAAATATATATCATATACAACAACCGCACAGTTTTACAGCCATTACACAGTTTTAAATTCACTATACAGTATTACAGGTACTGTTGTACCGATCGTAGTAAGAAGGGATGATAGGTTAAAGGGAGGGGAGAAGAATGGGGTAAGTGAATGTAGTTTTGAACTTGCCAATATCAAAAATGTCGGGAAAAACGGACGCAGAGAGATTGTTCCACAAACGTGTCGCGTGACTGAAGAACGAATGTTTGAATGTTTGTTTTGAACTTGCCAATATCAAAAATGTCGGGAAAAACAGACTCAGGCATATTGTTCCACAAACGAGTAGTTCGACTGAAGAACGAATTCTCAGTTCATCGCAACGCGTTTTTGCCTATTCGGTTCGTCGGGTCGTTTTTCTGTACATAGAGAAATGAATATAAAAGTCATGATATATTATGATTTTGATATTCATTTCTCTTACTTGTGTTTAATATTTCATATAATAAAATAAATAAAATGTCCATCGCTTGTGTTAATTTCCTTTCATTTTTGTTCACTTAATTTATTAATAAATATAATTAAAAATTTAATCAATACAATTAAATGTCGTATACAATTAAATGTCGTACAATTAAATGGCGATGAAACAATTAAAATGTAATTTTATTGATAATTTTGTTTGCTTTATTAACATATATATTTAATCTATGTACCAATTATTCGAAATGATCAAATATTAAAAATGTTGCAAAACAAAAAATGAAAAATAATAAATACCCTTGTCGTAATTATGAAGAGTTCATGATCGGAAACTGATGATTGTATTTTTACCTTATAAGAATTCCAACATTTTTTCCTTGATAGGATAAATATTACTCGGGTAGTAGAGATGCATTTTAACAAAAAATAAATTGTTATTTGAAATATAATTTTAGACAAAACTTCTAAAATTCAGAAGGAATCAAAAAATATATGCAGTGATATACAGCTAAATGGATACATTCTGGATTTTAAGAAAAAGTTTTACATTGTTATCAAAAAAATAACTAAGAACAATTATTCTTGATAGTGTAGAGGTTATGTTCTTAGTTAACAAAAAAGTAAATAAGAGAAATTATTCTTGATATGCATTAATAATATTACAAATATTACAAATCGATGAAAACAACAACAACAAATACATGAACAAGTGTTCTTTTTGCGAAGAATGCATCAAAAATGTTGCATGTTCTTTTCAGTTTTTAATAGTCAATAAATAAACTGCTCAAAATCCAGCCGAATAAATTTTGTTTACTTTTTTGATAACTAAGTAATTTGTTTTCTTAATATACAGATGATAAATTCTATAATTTTTGTAGCATTTTATTGATATTCTGATTTTTGTTCATTCGTCTCCAGTTTAAGAAGTTTATTTCCTTCCGTGTATCGTTTCGATAATCAGTAACTGATTTTTTATAAATGGTCCTACAACGGTTGTAGGACCATTTAAAAAATATATATCGACTGCTAGATTTTGAATGTCCAACATTTTATACCTTCTAAAATAATCTTTAATTCATTGGAATTGGATTATTTGTTTTAATTTTTTTATCGCATTTATGTATTTTCGATGCAAAGAAAATTAATATTTTATAACAAACTACTTGATATTTTGGCAGCATTTGATAAAATTTAGAAAATATCACTAAAGATAAATCAAAGTGTATTCAAAATATAACTCAAATCGTTATCCATTTAGAAACATTTTATTTTTAAAACAGAAACCATAACCGATGTCTAATTGCATCAGTTTTATCAAATTTTTAATTGTAAATTTGTAATTTTCTGGTTTTGTAAATTTTTGGTCCTTACAAATGGGTTCTAAAAGACGGTTCTAACAGTTCTAAACAATGTATAAAATAGACTTGCTCCCTTTTTGCATCAACTCATCAATAGTGCAATACATTATTTTCATGGCATAGTTTTCAAAGATTTAAAAACTTATTTCATATTTTTAACTAAATATTTGTATTTAATAAAAACTGAATAAAAATTTTATTTTCATTCTTGGAGAAATTTTAAGAACATTAAGTACTTTTAAGCATGCAAAAGTACTTCCACTTTGCACTTCAAAGTTTACATTTTTTGTTAAAGTTTTTTAAAACAAAAAATATTCTGCATAAAATAAGCTTCACCTGAAATATGTTGTTATTGGTGCAAGCAACAGTAGCACCTGATAAATTTCGTTTATCAACTCCGTACATGGGGTAAATACAAAACAAGTGAAAAATACTAATACAAAATTTGTACCACCGCCATGTTATTTGCGTTACTTTCGTTCGCATAAATTATGTATTGCACTAAAAACAGTGAGGGTAACAATATACATCAACATTTTAACAGATGCCAATGCAATAAAGAAATTTTACAAAATAAAGTATAAAAAAAACTTCACTAGAAAAGTTATACAAAAAGAAGTACGCATCAATTATTAATAGTTTTCGCAGCATCTAACTTTGCTAAGGGCTCTATTTAATATTTATATTTTCAGTTTTTTTTTTGTTGCACATTACAGTAAAACATAATTATTTGCGCATAATTATTATAATTAGTAAATTATACAAATATGCTTCAAAAAATAATAATTAGTTGCTGTGCATAATTTTGACCTAAAGCTAAAATTTATACAAAATTTAGATAAATAAAGAATTCGCATTAAAAAGTTCTGGTGTTATCGTTGACAAAATGTTGCTAATGTCATTGTCATGTTGCTCGTTCTGTGTTGTTTTCAATTTGACTGCAACGTGATGTGTTGCTGATGGGTGCTCATCACGCGTTTGGCCAAGAGATGGCGTTGATTATGTCGGGAAAACCACACAATTGTGTTGTAGTTGTTGGCTTGACAACTATTGTTGTCTTGCAGGCTGACAAAACAATGTCAGATGATGCAACACAAGCACAAAAACAAGCCAAAACAAGTAAGAACGGTTAGGGCACATAGGATATTTTAAAGTAGTGAAATTTGATAGTTGGTGTTAATAAGACTTATGAAAGTTATAGTCGGACTCAGCCGATTGTAAATAATAATATTCACAGGTCATAATCGAACGATCATACCCATTTTTCATTTCAGACAGCACAGAAATAAAATTCTTCAATATGATGAATTTATTCATAAATATTATGAATTTTTTCACCAACTACCAGATTCATCATATTGATACCACCGTTCATTAAATGGCATATTAATGAATGTATTCATTATATATATTAACAAAATATTCATACAATGAATTTGAATTGTCATATTGATGAATTTGTTCATAATATTTTTTCAAAAAAAAAAAAAAATTATAAAATAATTTGAAAAAAAGTGTAAACATTTTATTTAAAAAATAACAGCAAAAAAATGTACAACAAAATTATCCCAAAAAATATGTTGATAGAAATTTGGTTTAATGAACAGCGTTCTTCAATATGAAGAACATATATGTTGTATTTTATATTTTGGTTCATTAATATGATGAAACGTATTCACAGTTCATCATATTGAAGAACACTTTTTCGACAGTTACCAAGCGTTCTTCATATTTATGACATTCATAACAAGGATGGCGTTAGTCATTAATATTATGAATGGCTCTTCAATACAATGAATCATGGTTTGAAGAACGGAATTCATCAATATGATGTACATTTTTTTTCTGTGAGTGTAGGTATATAGTAATTAAATAAAGAATTTCATTAATCAACACAGAAAAAAAATCATCAAATTGATGAATTTATTCATAAATATTATGAATTTTTTCACCAACTACCAGATTCATCATATTGATACCACCGTTCATTAAATGACATATTGATTCATTATATATATGAAATTTTTCGTACTATCGAACATCATAGTGAAGAACGAAATATTCAATACAATGAATTTGAATCGTCATATTGATGAATTTGTTCATAATATTTATGAATAATATTTTTTTACGAATTATTCGAAAAAAAAATTTTTTTTTGTTATATTCGAAAAAAAGTGTTGTTGTAAAAATTTTATTAAAAAAATAACAGAAAAAAAAATTTTGAAAAAAAACTCTTTTCAAAAAAATTTTCGAACAACAAAAAAAATAGTGGAAAAAAAATATTTTACACAAAATTTTTCTTTTAAATATATTTTTTATAAATATAACTTTGTATTAATAAAAAGTTGTAATTATAAATAAATATATTAAAAAAGATTTTACTAATTTACACATGTCGAGCAAGCATTATTAAATAACATACAAGAACTACTTGAGAACTGAGAAGTACGGAAAAAATTAACGAAAAATAAATATTTTGATTGAAATTCGATTTGATGAACAGCATTTTTCAATATGAAGTAAAATATGTTGTATTTAATATTCTTGTTCATTAATATGATGAAACGTATTCTTCACACACAGTTCTTCATATTGAAGAATACTTTTTCGACAGTTACCAATCGTTCATCATATTTATGATCGTATTCATAACATTGATGTCGTTAGTATTAATATTATGAATGGTTCTTCAATACAATGGATCATAGTTTGAAGAACGGAGTTCATCAATATAATGTACATTTTTTTGTGTGTAAAAATGAGATTTAAATTGAGATAATTTAAAGTTCCAAATAAAATCGAAGAAATGTATTAATGTTTTAAATCCAACGATTGAGGGACTGTTGAATGCATAGATCAATATGATACAATTTCAAAAGGATGTAAACCTCCAAACTGCCCTGTGCTAGGTCCAGATTTAAAAATGTTTCGCTTATATTAAACCGATTCATCGAAAATATACATTTTGTTAAACTGAAATAAAATAAGAGCTACTTTGAATCGTATTTTGAGAAGCAAATTGTACTATCTCTATAATTTATATGATGGAGCACATGATATAATTGTCAAGTTGTGACAGTTTGACTTATGAAATGTAACCTCAAGCTTACATTTGTAATTTGAGTGCTATACTTGAATTAGTACTGCACTTGAATTGCAAATCAATTTCACATCCTCTGCATATAACTCTCCAAGGACTCGTATAATTTTCCTGCGATATAAACGAAGAATCAAATCAAAACAAACTTGAATAGAGAACGATTTGCATATGAATACAATACGTACGTAAAATCAACACCTGAATGACCACAAAATCAACATTAAAAAGTGAGTGTAAAAATTTAACTACCGTAAATTGTTATTTAACTAGAATGTAGTATAATATAATGCCAAGCAATACTACTTACGACAAACACAATATCGTTCGTGCTGGCCAACGTTTTTTATTTTTAATATGTTTTTGCACAAGTTTTTCCTTTGTTGTTGAGTGAATAAAAGTAACGATGATTCGATGCTTAAGGCAATCGTTAGTACTCTCTATGCGTTGGTCATAGTGATGCTGATGATGATGATGGTGAGTAGCATAGTGATGTTGATGGAACTTATAAACACAATGGCAACATGATGTTTTTATTGGGTCAATTAAAAAGTAGCGTTCAAAAGGTACTTGCAAAGGTTCAGTCGATACAACTTTATAGGAATATAGACATTTTTAAAATACTGTTATTTAATGTTTGTAGTAAAGAAAGTGTCGATTTTTTCTTAAACTATACTCAAGTGTGAAAAATCGTGTTACAGAACAAAAGTTAGATTTCCTTACTGCCAATAGAATGATACAAACTTTTTTGCATAATACACAATTCTCCGGATGTTGCGAACTGACAGTTGTTTAAAATTATAATATACATGAATCTGCAATCTTAAATAATAAAAATTGCATTCTCTTTTAAATTTTTAAACCTTGCACTCCATTTTGATAAACTTAATTTATAAGACAGAAAATTTAATATTACTTCACAGAAAAATAAAATTCATCAATATGATGAATTTATTCATAAATAATATGAATTTTTCTACCAACTACCAGATTCATCATATTGATACCACCGTTTATTAAATGACATATTTATGAATGCATTTATTATATATATGAATTATCCATACTATCGAACATCATAGTGAAGAAAGAAATATTCAAAACAATGAATTTGAATCGTCATATTGATGAATTTTTGGGATCCGTACGAAATATCGAAAAAAAAAATGTCGAAACCTTAAAATGTCGAAATTATAAAAGCCTTAGAAGGCCGAAACAATATTTGGCCGAATCACAAAATGTCGAAAAATATTTTAAAGCTAGAAAATGTCGGCAAATTTTTTAAACTATAGATACAAAAACATTTTTTTATAAGATCAAAAAATGTCGAAAATTAAAATGCCGAAATATCAATATGTTGAAATACAAATTTCAAATCCTATATGAGTCCACACCAAATCTCGTAGGATTTGCAACTCACTCTCTTCGATTTCAATGATATTTTGGCAACTGATAAAGGGTATCGGGGTCTGCATTCACCATTTTTTTCCGACCACTATTTCCAAAGACATCACATTTTTTAGAGATACAGTCCAAAGTTAAAAAATTGTCACTGATAACTTTTGTTTGGTGTTTCCTATTGAAATATCCGCATGAATCCCGCTAGAAACTTTGATAATGTTTCGTTTTAAAACTAATAAAACAATCTTTTGAAAAACTCTTCTTACCATAAACATATGACCAATGGTCGTTATCCTTGAACTTCGAATTACATGTCCTTAAAAAAAGTATTTAAAAAAAAAATCGAAAATTTTGTTGATTTTTTATAAGTGTTGAAGCTAAATTCCAAGATGGTATTTTGAAGGCAGCATATTTAAAAATCTCCGCATGATTCCTAGAGTAGCTAAAAATCAGAATTCGTTCTTTTTTAATAACTTTAACTTCGAGTTTTTTTCGACATTTTCCATCATTTTTTCGGCAAAAATGATTTCGTCATATTAAATTTCGATATTTTTAGTTTTTGACATTTTGTTTTTCAACATTTTAGTTTTCAACATTTTTTTTTTTCGACAAGTTGGTTTTCGACATTTTTGTTTTCGACATTTTCAGGTTTCGGCATTTTTATTTTCTACATTTTTGTCTTCGGTATTTTTAGTTTCGATATTTTAAATTTCGACTTATCGTACCAGACCCAAAAAAAGCGTTATTGTGAAAATTGTCTTTAAAAAAAAAAATCAAAAAAAAAATTATTTAAAAAAATATTATCCGAGAAAAAAAAATTCTTGGAAAAAAAAAATTTGTCCGAAAAAAAATTTGTTTTCGGAAAAAATTTCGGAAAAAACTGTTAAATTTTTTTTTTTTAATATATAACTTGATGAACATTTTTTTATGAATATTTTAAAAATAATTCGGAAAAATAACGTTGTTGTAAAAATTTTATAAAAAAAACAGAAATAAAATATACATTTTTTTTTTTTTTAATATTCCGAGAAACAAATTTTCTTCGAAAAAAATTTGTCCGAAAAAAATTTTGTTTTCGAAAAAAAAAATTTTTTTCTAACAAATTTTTTTTTTTATATATATAATATAACTTTTTATAAATATATTATAAAACATTTTACTAATTTATGCATCTCGAGCAAGCATTATATATAAAATAACATACAAGAACTACTTGAGAACTGAGCAGTACGGCAAACAATGAACGAAAAATAAATATTTTGATTGAAAGTTGGGTTGATGAACAGCATTCTTCAATATATAGACTTTTATTTTCTTGTTCATAGATATTATGAAACGTATTCTTCACATACATTTCATCATATTGAAGAACACTTTTTCGACAGTTACCAAGCGTTCATCATATTAATGATCACATTTGTAACATTGATGTCGTTAGTCATTAATATTATCAATAGTATGATTCATGGTTTGAAGAACGGAATTCATCAATATGATGTACATTTTTTTTCTGTGTGGGTTATTCCACGTCAAATCAACTGAAAATTTTAAAATGTTGGCAGAACCATCTCAGAAATTAATGATATTTTCTACGATGATTTTATGACTTGAAATAAATAAAAACGCAAAATATCAGTTTCCTAACTAAAGTGGTTACAGAGATACGAGTTCTTGAAATATGAAAAACTTAAATTTTCAGAGTGGTGTTCGGACTCGTTGCCAAGTTATTAATAAAAATATTCTATAAAGTAGAAATTTTCATATGAAATTTGTATTTTAAATATTGTAATTATTTTCTTTGCAATGTTTTTAAACTAAAAAATACATAGGTACTGCAATAAATCTTCAATTTTAGTATTCATCTTTTTGTTAATGGTTTTATGGTAATTTCGAGTTATTATTCTCGAATCAGGAGCCTTGTTTATTCCACCATGTTTGGGTTAGACGCATTTTGCAGTTTGGGTACGTCAGATTCCAATATTGGATATTTTAATTAATTTTACCATTGTATATTTGTTTTACATAGTGTTATTAAGAAACGTATTATCTTTTCTAATTCTTATTTTTTAGAGAATTACTAAAGGTAACAATTCCAGCAGATGAAAGTAAATAAAAGTATTGAAATCTTTAAGTAATTCTTTTCACAAATAAAGAATTACTAAAGGTAAAAAATTCCATTAGATGAAAGTAAATAAAATAAAGTCTTCAAATCTTTAAGTACCCCTTTTCATAAATAAAGATTTTAAGGTACCTTTAAGCAGTTTAAGTAGATATTTTAACTCTATTTAACTGTTTATTTTCCTCAGCAGATAGGTTCAAATTGAAGCTAACGTTCGAGATGTTATAATTTGATATATCGTTGAGAAAAATGTAGCACTCAACCTTACTTTACATCTAAAATTATGTTATTAACTTTACACAATAAAAACAATTTCATTACAAAAACCCAAATATATATTTGTCATTTTTCTTTTTATTCGATTAAATTATTAAGGATGATGGATAAGCGGACTAAATGTTGTTAAAATTGATAGGGGAGTTTGCTTTTTTTAACTCGTTTTACGCGAATCTTTACAATTTCTTTTAGGTATTTGCAAATTTAAATTAGTGCCTTCGGCAAAGTGAACAAAGCGTAATTATTAATCAAGTTAATTACTTTTGGAAAATATATTTGATCTACGGTAATAAATTATAAATAAGGAAAGGTAAAAAAAACCTAATTTATACAAATTAAATTATACTTTTTTTAATTCAGATATTTAATCTATTATATACTATAGATATTTATAATAATTTATTTATTTAAACTAGCTGGACCCGTACACGATTCGTGCAAAGATTTTGTGAATGCAAGGTTATGGAGCAATTTTATTAATAAAAATAACATTTTTATTATTTATATCAGGGACCCGTGGACCCAAAAAATTCTTCCCCGTAGAGTTTTTCCCCGTAGAAGTTTTAGCGTGGTTAGTTTTAGTGTGGTGAGTTTTAGTGTGGTGAGTTTTAGTGTGGTGAATTTTAGTGTGGTGAGTTTAAGTGTAGTGAATTTTATTGTTGTGTGTTTTAGTGTGTTCAATTTAAGTGTGGTGAATTTTAGTGTGGTCAGTTTAAGTGGGTGAGTTTTAGTGTTATGAGTTTTAGTGTGGTGAGTTTTAGTGTGATGAATTTGAGTCAGGTGAATCTTATTGTGTTGAGTTTTAGTGTGGTGAATTTGAGTGTGGTGAATTTGAGTGTGGTGAATTTTAGTATGGTGAGTTTTAGTGTGGTGAATTTTAGTGTGGTGAATTTTAGTGTAGTTGATTTTTTTTGTGTTTTTTTATCCTTTTTTTATTTTTCTGTTGTTTTTGAGTTATTGCTTAAGTTTTGTGCTTTTACTTTTGTTTTTGTGTTTGATTTTTGCTTTTGTTTTTGTGTTTTTGCTTTTGTATATTTTTTGTATTTTTGTTTTATGTGTCATCTTCTTAGCTTGTGTATGTGTCGAGTTATGTCGTTTTGAAAGTTTAGGTTGTATGGGAGGTGCCACGTCCCTTTGTCCAATTCCGACCATATATAGCCTATGACACCCTCCGGACTCTATAGTATCCTGGTGCAAAATTGCCGGTTCAGCGGTTTAGTCGTGATGCTGGAACAGACAGACAAACAGACTGACAGACGTACCAAGAGTTTTATATATATAGATAGATATTAAAATTTTTCTTATTTTTAGTAAATACAACTTTTATTTATAATATTTGAAAATTAGAATCATAAATAAAAGTTTAATTAAAACCTATTTTAAACGTCCCATTCAACTTTAACCTTTTAATCATCACAGATCATATTCATGACTCGTCCTAATTTCGACACATTCTTATATTTCTTAACGCTTCTGTCTTCGTCCAATGCTAAAATACGACAGCATTAAAACCTGTATATCAAAACATTTCATAAAACATGCAACTTTGCTTTGCTTACAATTCCAACACACAACATCCTTGAGCTTATAAATAAATGCATCCGGTCGGTCGGTCGTGTAGGTCTTCTATTTGGCTCACACACCAGGTCCTTGATATTCATGTCGTGTGTCTATTGAAAACCAAAATCTCCAAACGAGTCAATGTCGTTCGCATTTGAAAATAGTCTCTCCATTAATCGTGCGGTGGTCAATCTTTATAATTTTGTTAGGTTATTTAAGTTAGAACATAATTTTCTGCTTAATTACGCAATCGATTTATTTAATCCTTGCGGCAACATTTTGTGAAACGAGCGGATGATCGTTGAAGTGTGAAAATTTCAAAATTTTCACTTAATATTGCGTAGTTCAATTTTGTTATAACATTACTGCTGAGTAATATTTCAATTTGTTTTAAATTATTGAATTGATTGATTGATTTTTAATTTTTAAAAATTAAAAGTTAATTAAATAGTAAAGGTTTTAGTTGCGAAATGTTAACTGAGAAGTTATATATATCTTCCAATATATAGCGGAATCTAGGGTAATGTGGGAAATGGGATAAAGTGGAAATTGTAATTTTTTGACATGTTTTTGACCTTAGAAAACTAAAAACAAGTTTTCAATGTTTCATAATAAGGCATCTAAGGTTATAATCAAATTTATACCGTATTATTGCAATTCAAAAACAAGTGAAAAAAAAATATTTTGAATGTTTGTTAGAGTGCTGTTGTTAGCTATCAAAAAGTAGGAATTTTTTTGTCGTTTTTTATTAGGAAGGTATGTTTAAAATAATCAGATGTTAGATATCTTTTGACATATAAACGGATTTTGCAAACAATTTAACACTGCTTAAATGGTGCTAATTTATGTTTCAATTGCGATATTGGGGTAAAGTGGGAAATACTTTCTAGGGTAAAGTGGGAAACGTAATTTAAATTAAAACGTAATCGAAATTTGTAGCATACCGATCGATTCTAATCAAAGTTATAATCCAAAATATATAAATACTAAATCAAACTATTTTATAAACTTGCAATTCATAAATGACTTGGTAAACTTAGAAAAATGATTGCTTGAAAATGTTTGAATTTTGTAATATCTAACTAGACCTCGACTTTTTTGATTTTTTTATAATTTTGGAATGAAAAAATCTTTTTTTGAGGGCTTCTCCAGCAAAACTCACTAAAGTTCTAGAACAAAAACTAAATTATTATACAAAAAATACAATTAAAAACTAATGACCTTAAAAGTTGATTTCGAATTTAAATAAAAATAGATAAAGTATAGAAATTAAATAGAATTGAATTGAATTTAAATTTTAAATAATGAATCTTTATAAAATATTCATACACATATAAAATAAATAAAATAATAAATTCTACATAAGATCAATAACGACAGTTCAACAATAAAAACTAGTACAACATAGAAAAATGATAAATAATGTTGAAAACAGTATGAAGTGTGTAAAAAGGCAATCAATTGGAAATAAAACAATTGTTTGTAGTTCTATTGTCTGCCATGTCGTTTCATTTAAACCCCAGAGCTAAGAATAGAGTACAATAGAACTTTCATCTTAAATAACGTAAGCTTTAGCAATTATACTTGTAGTTACTATATTCGAATTTATTATTTTTAGACATTACCATTTCAATATGCACTCAGTTGAACGATTATTAAATACATCAATATAAAAAGGAACAAAGACTACTATTCAAAAACACTTTTAATAAATAATGATAAAAGGATTTGTTATATTGTATATGGTTATTAAAAACCACATAATAAATAAAGGGATCGAAAACATTTTAAAAATATTTTTAAAAATTCGTTACTAAATATGTTACTAAAATAATTATTCTAATATTTCTTAAATAAATTATTTAAAAAATGTTAAATCAATGCCAAAACTATAATTTCTCTGTGCTAAATCTGTTCTAAATTAATAAATTTAATATTTTCTCTATCACTGCCTATTGGTCTATTTTTAAAAATATCAGAAATATGACTTCAAAAATCTAATTTGTACTAAAACTATCATTTCTCTGTGCTAAATCTGTTCTAATTTAATAAATTAAATATTACCTCTATCACTTTCCATAGTTCTTTTAAAAATATCAGAAATATGATATCAAAAAAATGTTAAATCAATACCAAAACTGTTATTTATCAATGCTAAATCTGTTCTAATTTAATAAATTTAATATTTTCTCCATCACTGTGCATTGGTCTATTTTTAAAAATATCAGAAATATGACTTCAAAAATCTAATTTGAACTTAAACTATCAATTCTCTGTGCTAAATCTGTTCTAATTTAATAAATTTAATATTTTCTCTATAAATTTTCCTAGTTCTATTTTTAAAATATCAGAAATATGACTTTAAAAATCTAATTTATACTATAATTTCTGTGTGCTAAATCTGTTCTAATTTATTAAATTAAATATTACATCTATCAATTTCCATAGTTCTTTTAAAAATATCAGAAATATGATATCAGAAAAATGTTAAATCAATACCAAAACTATTATTTATCTATGCTAAATCTGTTCTAATTTAATAAATTTAATATTTTCTCTATCACTGTCCATAGTTCTCTTTTTAAGAATATAAGAAAAAAAACAAAAATTTTATTTGTACTCAAATTATTATTTCTCTGTGCTAAATCTGTTCTAATTTAATAAATTTAATATTTTCTCTATCACTGTCCATTGGTCTATTTTTAAAAATATCAGAAATATGACTTCAAAAATCTAATTTGTACTAAAACTATCATTTCTCTGTGCTAAATCTGTTCTAATTTAATAAATTAAATATTACCTCTATCACTTTCCATAGTTCTTTTAAAAATATCAGAAATATGATATCAGAACAATGTTAAATCAATACCAAAACTATTATTTATCAATGCTAAATCTGTTCTAATTTAATAAATTTAATATTTTCTCTATCACTGTCCATAGTTCTATTTTTAAAAATATCAGAAATATGACTTCAAAAATATAATTTGTACTAAAACTATCATTTCTCTGTGCTAAATCTGTTCTAATTTAATAAATTTAATATTTTCCTAGTTCTATTTTTAAAATATCAGAAATATGACTTTAAAAATCTAATTTATACTATAATTTATCAGTGCTAAATCTGTTCTAATTTAATATTTTAATTAATATTTTCTCTATCACTGTCCATAGTTCTCTTTTTAAGAATATCAGAAAAAAACAAAAAAAAATTAATTTGTACTCAAATTATTATTTCTCTGTGCTAAATCTGTTCTAATTTAATAAATTAAATATTACCACTATCACTTTCCATAGTTCTTTTAAAAATATCAGAAATATGATATCAGAAAAATGTTAAATCAATACCAAAACTATTATTTATCTATGCTAAATCTGTTCTAATTTAATAAATTTAATATTTTCTCTATCACTGTCCATTGGTCTATTTTTAAAAATATCAGAAATATGACTTCAAAAATCTAATTTGTACTAAAACTATTATTGCTCTGTGCTAAATCTGTTATAATTTAATAAATTTAATATTGTGATAGAGCTATCCATAGTTCTTTTAAAAATATCAGAAATATGATAAAAGAAAAATGTTAAACTATTATTTATCTATGCTAATTTAATAAATTTAATATTTTCTCTATCACTGTCCATAGTTCTATTTATAAAAATATCAGAAATATGACTTCAAAAATCTAATTTGTACTAAAACTATAATTTCTCTGTGCTAAATCTGTTCTAATTTAATAAATTTAATATTTTCCTAGTTCTATTTTTAAAATATCAGAAATATGACTTTAAAAATCTAATTTATACTATAATTTATCTGTGCTAAATCTGTTCTAATTTAATAAATTTAATATTTTCTCTATCACTGTCCATAGTTCTCTTTTTAAGAATATCAGAAAAAAAAACAAAAAATTAATTTGTACTCAAATTATTATTTCTCTGTGCTAAATCTGTTCTAATTTAATAAATTAAATATTACCTCTATCACTTTCCATAGTTCTTTTAAAAATATCAGAAATATGACTTCAAAAATCTAATTTGTACTAAAACTATAATTTCTCTGTACTAAATCTGTTCTAATTTAATAAATTTAATATTATCCTAGTTCTATTTTTTTAAATATCAGAAATATGACTTTAAAAATCTAATTTATACTATAATTTATCTGTGCTAAATCTGTTCTAATTTAATAAATTTAATATTTTATCTATCACTGTCCTTAGTTCTCTTTTTAAGAATATCAGAAAAAAAAACAAAAATTTAATTTGTACTCAAATTATTATTTCTCTGTGCTAAATCTGTTCTAATTTAATAAATTTAATATTTTCTCAATAACTTTCCATAGTTCTTTTTTTAAAATACTACTCCATTCCTGCAAAGCTTATTTATAGTCATTATAAACTTTTAGGCAAAAATTGTATGTAGATAGACACTATTGCATTCATAAAAATCATTCATGTAGATAGACAAATTATTAAAATGAAAATATAATAGTAATAGAAATATTTTTTGGTTCTAAATTATTGTCATAGATGCAGTGGTGTTCAGTGAAGATTTCAGCATCAAAAACTCATTTTCGTCAAAATTGTAGATAGGCAGTATTGAATATAAGCCCTCGATATGAATATTCAAATTTGTACTAAAATTAATATTTCTCTGAGCTAAATCTGTTCTAATTTTATAAAACTAAGATTAAGAGCGATATCAAAAATATTGTAAAAATGATTTCAAAATACAAATTTCTACTAAAAATATTATTTCTCTGTTCTAAATCTGTCTAATTTTATAAATTTGATATTTTCTCTACCACAATCAATATTTTCATTTATATATTCTTATTTTTTTTATGATTTACTCTGACATTATGTTCAACCATTCTTAAATCACAATCATTTCTATATTGTACTTTTAAACCATGAATTCAACATCGTAGACAACAAATTAAACTTTTTAAAATTAAAAATAAAACCAACTAACTATCATAAAGACAAACATGAACTACAAAAAAAAAAACATAAGCTCGGTTACAATTTTTCCACACTGATGCCTTGCGGCAAAGTTAGGCAGAGTCCTCCTAAATTGTTTGTGTATAAATAGAACTAAAGCATGATACAGACGGTGCACTGTAAAATGCTAGAATAGGTTCTGATGGTTTTTTTTTTTTCATTTTTTCATTATTGTAGTGGCAGCAGTTGTTTCCGTCAACTATTTGCACAGTTGAGTTTGAAATGTGTCTTGCAAATGTTCACCAAACAATTTGAAAACTTTGATAATTTCTGTTTTTAAGTCTTACATTTAAATATTATTTTTGATTTGAGAGCAAAAAGTAATTTTTGCAGACAATAACATTTTTCAAAGTATTTTAAAACAAAAATAATTGAAAATAAAAGAAATTAAAATTTTTGGTCAATTATATAATTTTTAGTTTAATTTAGTTTTTAAAATAAGCACAGCAAATAGTTAAATGATAGTTTAAACCAAATACTACAAAATGTGTTGTACAAAATAACTAAAAAACTAAAATATTTAGTATTATGTCTCGCAAGTTAGTTAACGAAGTAAGAAAAATAGAGAAATGCCAAAGTAAATAACTTTCAGTGCTGTTGAAGAAATGTCTCGTACATTCAACTTTTAGATCAATAGCTCAATCATGCATAGTATTTCATAGCACCTGTTCTATGAACTTCAACTCCACTTCACAGCAGCTGCTCTATTCACTTCAACAAAATTACCTTATGTTCTGGTACGACTTTTGCCCTATAGACAAATTTTTGGTATTTCTATATTGTATAGACAATTTTAGTTGTCCTTATTATTAAGACATGAAGTTTAAATATAATTTTAAGAACCTTTATAGAAAAAAATATCTTAAAGGGCGCAATGTAAAATCCAGCCTTCCCAAATTCATTTGGCACAAAATGAACATTTCACCAAATTCAGAATTTCAAATTTTTTTAAATTATAAAGTAAAGTAATTCAATTTTTAATAGAAAAGATCTGAATATGAGACAAAAAAAAACGAAATCACGACAAATAAACTATTCAATATACCAAATTCAATTCAATTCATACCACATAAATAAGTCCAGCTTTGAACAAAGACTGCATTTTGTAATCAGAATAAATTAAAACTGAATTAAAATCTAATCTGATCAGAATTAGAAATCTGCTGCTGGGTGTAGACTACACGCAAAAAAAATAAGATTTAATTGTAAACACATTAAAAATATTTAAATATCGTCTCTGTAGGTGAAAAACAAACAAAAAAAATATTTTTGGTTTTAATTTTATTGATTTATTTATAAAAAAGAACGAAAAGTTAAAGAAAGATTACACAGTTTTGAGGAATTTTAATGGCAGACTCCCGGCATATATTTGAATATTCAGAATTTGATATTAACTTCGCATTTGTCTGCTTAAATTGTTTCAAAGATATAAGTATTGCTAACTACAATTTATGACTATGGATTTTATAGAATTTTTTCTGAGTGTAGTATACATAAAATATTAATTTTTCAAAGAAAATAATGTAAATAATAATAATTTAATAAACATCCTTAATTTATAAAAATCAGCTGTATATATTTGACGAAACCTTTGTACAAACAGAAAAGTGGTGCTCACAGATTAAACGCCGTACTGTCGTATCTATACAATCGTACAAATACCATTAAACTGTGAATATGCTAAATAATTGAAAATTTAAATATGTAATGAATGAGTTTTTCGTTGGCTCAGCAGTAAGTGCACTAGACTGTGAGCCGAAATGTCATGGGTTCTAGCTAGTGACTGTTAACATTTTTTGTTTTATACAAGGCTAATTCTCGACAGCAAGCCTCCAGCATAAATTTTGCATTGTCGCCATCCTAAATCGGAATTTTGAATGTGCTTTACACAACACTGTATCATACACGTTACATTCAGAGCACCACCACAGATTCATATAATTCAGATTTGCCATTTCGTGTTTTCAAAGCCCAATAGGAAAATGAATTTGGTACAAATATGTTCGACTCACGTAGAGAAATGTTGTCATAAATCATGTATTATACGCTTAAATTTTGTAAAAACTTATCATGATATCCAGTTATGAATATGTAATCATAATGATTTGACTTTTATTCATTGAATAAAATTGTGTTTACTCATGTTTTATGTATGGGCCATTCCACACCAAATCGACCAGCGGTTGGAACTCACCTTCATCGATTTCAATGATTTCAATGATTTCAATGATCAAGGATATTGAGACATGCACTAAACAATTTTTTTTTATTTTTTTCGACCACTACTTGCAGAGATACAGTGGCTCAAAGTGAGAAAAAAGGGCCTTAAATCACTTTTGCATGGTGGTTCATATTTAAATATCTCTTGAACTAGAAATGCTAGAAATTTCATTGATGGCTCGTTTTAAAGCTAATAGAACAAGTTTTCAGAAAAATTAAGTTGTAACTTCTAAACGTGAACATGTGGCCAGTGGTCATTATCCTTGCACTTCAAAATTGATGTCCTTAAAAAGGACCCTTTTTAAAAATCTGAAAAAAATCGTGAGTTTTCGTCAATTTATTATAAATGTCCATGCACAATTTCAAGAAGGTATTTTGATGGCATCATATTTTAAAAAAAAAAATGTCAAACTTGTTATTTATTTTTTGTAAAGAGAAAAAAAAATTTTTTTGTTGTACAGTAAAAGTTGTAATTATTCCTGAATATATATGTAACTTTGATTTCTAAAATGGCATCTGTTTTATCATATTGAATCTAGATTTTGAGATACTGATTTTGGGATATAGTTTTTACGATTTTCGAAAAATGGTATATATCTCAAAAACTAGAGACAAGTTGATGAAACTGACGCCATTTTCATAATTAGAGTTACAAATACTACACTGACAAATTATTTCAAATTTTACTTTTGAAAAAAAAATTTTTTTTTTCAATACAAAAAATATTAAAAAAAATTTGAAAATTATTTTTTAATATATGATGCCATCAAAATACCATCTTGAAATTTTGCATGAACATTTACAATAAATTGACGAAAATTAAGGATTTTTTCAGAATTTTAGAAAGGGTCCTTTTTAAGGACCACAATATTGAAGTGCAAAGATAGTACAACGGGCCATATGTTAACGTTTAAAAGTTACAACATATTTTTTCTAAAAGCTTGTTCTATAAGCTTTAAAACGAGTTATTAAAGGAGTTTCTAGCATTTCTATTTCAAGAGATATTTAAATATAAACAACCATTCAAAAGTGATTTTCGGTCCTTTTTTCCAACTTTGAGCCACTATATCTCTGGAAGTAGTGGTCGGTCTCGATACCCTTTATCAGATGCCAAAATTTCATTAAAATCGAAAAGGTAAAATCTCAAATTTCACTTTTTTTAGTCGATTTGGTGTGGAAATGGCCCGTATAATATATTCATAAGTCATGAGTAATTGAAATAGTTTCTGTAATGCATGTTATGATTTATTATTCATAATTCATGATTAAAAAGTCATACATAGTGTCAAGTCGCCGTAGTTAAGTATCCGTAGTCAAATGGCCGTAGCCAAATTGCCGGAGCGTGCAAATCAAAATTATGCGGAACAAAGTGAAAAATTTCGCATTTGAAAATATAATAAGTCAATGGGCAAGGAACATAAGGAAGGAAAGGAACATACAAAATGGAAAATTACATCACTTTTATTTATTTGTCTGTTAAATTGAACATTTATTTTCAAATGACTTATTTTTCACTTAATTCACTCTCTTTAATGTTCTTTAGATCTTTACGACGGGTTTTTTCACAAACACAAGTGAAACACAAATAATCATAATTTATACATAATTCATAAAATTATGTATAATTCATAAAATTATGTATAATTCATAAAATTATACATAATTCATAAAATTAAACATAATTCATAAAATTATGTATAATTCATAAAATTATGTATAATTCATAAAATTATGTATAATTCATAAAATTATGTATAATTCATAAAATTATGTATAATTCATAAAATTAAACATAATTCATAAAATTAAGTATAATTCATAAAATTATACATAATTCATAAAATTATACATAATTCATAAAATTGTACAAAATTCATAAAATTATACATAATTCATAAAATTATACATAATTCATAAAATTATACAAAATTCATAAAATTTTACATAATTCATAAAATTATACATAATTCATAATATTATACATAATTCATAAAATTATACATAATTCATTAAAAAAAACTCATAAATAAGAAAATTAGAAAAATATATATTTTATGAATTTCTTATTCATAAATCATCAGTAAACAATTGTATAATCATAATTTATACAAAATTCATAAATTTATGTATAATTCATAAAATTATGTATAATTCATAAAATTATACATAATTCATATGTATAATTCATAAATGTATAATTCATTATGTATAATTCATAAAATTATGTATAATTCATAAAATTATGTATAATTCATAAAATTATGTATAATTCATAAAACTATGTATAATTCATAAAATTATGTATAATTCATAAAATTATGTATAATTCATAAAATTATACATAATTCATAAAAATAACTCATAAATAATAAAATTAGAAAAATATATGTTTTATGAATTTCTTATTCATAAATCATCAGTATACAATGTTCTCCGTAATGTTTGGAAAAGGGTCTAAATTTCGGTGCGTGTAGTTTACACTTCAAATACACATTGAAAAGTGTTCACAGGAATTAAAGTTGTATTTAGTTACTACACCCACAAAACTATTCAAAATGAATATGTTTGGATATCTGGCAAACCATTCAATGACCAGCACTTAGAGGTAGCAAACGACTACTATTTAATGGGGATTTAATGTAAATTGTAATTGCATTGAAAAGCAGCCACACAATCACGTGTTTTATACTAACTGACAGAGTTGTCAAAGTGAGTTAATGTGTGAAATAAATGTACGAACCACCTAGAACAAAATATACAAATACATTAAATAATTTTATAGAGTGTAGGTAGACAATAAAAATTACATATAATGTAAATGCAATGTACAAAATATGTTTAAAAATTCAATATATTTTACGATATATTTACAGTATTAAATAGTACTTAAAAAAAATAAAAGCACAACATTAAAATAAAATCAAAAAGACTTAACACATGTCAACCTAATAATGTCATATTGACATTTAAGGGTCGCATAGAACCAATAAACAAGCAACAAACAACCAAAAAAAAAGGTCCACATCAAAAATGTCCATAAAAACAAAATGCTTTGATTGATTTGTTGTGGTAAGGGTGTAAAATATATGCTTAAACATATTTTACAGCATTCTAAGAAAACAAATCAAAGGAAAATATATAAAATTTGGTCAAGTATTGAGGTTTTAACATAAATATTTGGGCAGAACTTTAGCAACACAAGAAGTGAACACAGATTTGTTTAGGTTTTTTTCTCTTTTATTTGTTTTAAATATTTGCATAAACCCTAAATTCCAAACAGGAAAATGTGGCTTTTTTTCAAGTAGTTAAATTTGATCGAATGCTCTTTGAGCAACAAAACACGTACTTGCTACGACTTTTCGTTAAGAAAAACTAAAATAAAGGCGCATTTTATATGTAAGCATCTTAAACTATGTTCTTTTTATGTGTTTAGAGAGCATTTTCCTAAAAGCAACTTAGTGTTACTTAACACTAAGTGGTGCATGTACGTGGGTGTCCTGAAAAAAGGGATTTATTGAGCACCAATCGAAATGTCAGAAATGAACTATAGACAATTTGTAAATTAGTTAATAAAATTTATTTGCACAAATACAATATACGTAAAGCGGCTTAAATTAAATAAGATTTTGAATACTTTTTCAAGCGTTGTTTAATTTTTTTATTTTCCTTTTCTACTTTGCCACCTCCATAAGTATCATAATCAACTTGAGCATATCCTTTAAATATTTCATGCGCATCAATTCATTTATAATTACATCCTGTGCCACAACTGCTTTATTCCATCGAATGCCATCTCATTTCTCACTGTCAGACACAAATGAATTATTCATGAATAGTCGTTAACTCAAATGAGTGGCCCTATTAAAACAATACAGCAAATAAGCACTGCGTAAAACTTATCTAAGTTTGGTGTTTGCAAAAGGTGAAAAGGATTTAATAAATAAATAAGTAATTATGTCATTAGACAGGCGATAAGTACTCAGTTACAGGTACAATTAAAACCATACCGAAAAGTTGTCTTTCATTTAATTTTTGTTTAATTTCATATTATAGTATTTGACTGGGACAAGCACGTATATTTTCAGCATCATCAATCTCAAACTACCTTATCATAAACTTATTTATTTTAACACATTCTAATCATCATTGACATTATCATCAACAGCATTATATCATTATCATAAAATCATCATTTATTTACACATTCAATCTATTCACAGGGTCGCATTTACAGTCCATCCATGTAACACATGTTGTGAAGCACATATTGACCTCAAAAATTTCTTTGTATTCGCATCCTTTAAATTTTGGTCATCACACGTAGGCTTCATTTTCCATTTATAGTTTAAGACTTGGTCCGATTATGGCTAAGGATAATTTTCGCACAATCATATTGAGCACAAAATGGTCTCGCATAAAATCAAGAAAAGGTTCCAATTTGTTGAATTTCATATGAGGGTTAAAAAACATAAATATTGTACGCATCTATTGTACTGGCCCAGTTTTAGGCAACACATGTTGTTTGGATTTGTTTGATTGCATTTGATTAGAAAACATAAAAATTATATAAATTTTGGCTTTGATTTTAAATGTTCACTAGGTATTGTGTTAATTTTTCATTGAAATCGCGACATTTTTACTACTACTATATTTTTCATTTTAAAAATAATTCCATCATTTAAAATTCAATTTTAAATAAAATTTAGAATAATAACTAGAAATTGATATTTTGAGTTAGTTACAAAATTTCATAAAATATTTTCTTCTTATCAAAATCCAAAGTTTTATTAAAACTTTTTTTTAATTTTTTTCTTTTTTTCTTAAAATTCCACTAAATTGACATTTTGCCTCATAATTTCATAACAATTAAAATATTCTTCAAAATTTAAAATTTTTATTGAATATGCTACTTTTTATTCAAATTAATATTCCACTCAAATTTCAAATTTTTACTCATTCGAATTTTTACTCAAATTCGAATTTTTACACATTCTCGAATTTTTACACATTCTCGAATTTTTACTCAAAATTAAAATTTTACTTAAGCAAATATAAATTTCACTGCAAATTCAAATTTTCACTCAAAATTAAATTGTTTTATGAAGATTAAATTTTTTATATTCAAAATTTAGCTTTTTCAAATTTTTACTTAAAATTCAAATTTTTTAGAAAAAAAATAATTTTCACTCAAAATTTTGATTTTTACTTAAAATTCAAATTTTCACGAAAATTCAAATTTTTACTAAATATTTGGATTTTTTATTCAGAATTAAAAAAAATTCTCTAAAAATTCAAAGAAAATTTCATTACAAAATTTAACTTTTCACTCAAAATTCAAATTTTTAGTTATAATTCAAATTTTCTTCCGAAATTCAAATTTTCACTAAATATTCAGATTTTCTCTCAAAAAATTACAAATTGCCTTAAAATTTCACAAATAATTCAAATCACTCAAAATTTAAATTTCCACTCAAAATTTAAAATTTCACTAACAAAATTCAAGTTTTCACTCATAATTCAAATTACCACCAAAAATTAAAAATTTCAATCAAATTTAAAATTTTTCTCAAAATTTACATTTTCACTAAAAATTCAAATTACCACTCAAAATTCAAATTTTTACTCATAATTCAAATTTTCACTAAAAATTCAAATTTATACTTAAAATTAAAATTTTCACTCAAAATTCAAACTTTCACTTATAATTCAAATTTTCTTCCAAAATTTCAATTTCCACTCAAAATTGAAAATTTCACTAAAAAAAAACAAATCTTCACTCAAAATTAAAATTTTCTCTCAAAATTCACATTTTCACTGAAAATTCAAATTTTTACTTAAAATTCAAATATTAACTCAAAATTCAAATTTTCACTTAAAATTCAAATTTTCTTCCAAAATTTCAATTTCCACTCAAAATTGAAAATTTCACTAACAAAATTCAAATTTTCAATCAAATTTAAAATTTCACTGAAAATTCAAATTTTCACTCAAAATTCACATTATCACTGAAAATTCAAAAGTTCACTCAAAATGTAAATTTTCACTCAAAATTCACATTTTCACTCAAAATTAAAATTTTCACTCAAAATTCAATTTTTTTCTTAAAATTCAAATATTAACTCAAAATTCACATTTTCACTGAAAATTCAAATTTTTACTTAAAATTCAAATATTAACTCAAAATTCAAATTTTCATTTATAATTCAATTTTTCTTCCAAAATTTTAATTTTAACTCATAAATCAAATTTTCGCAAATTACCACTAAAACTTCAAATTTTCACTCAATTTAAAATTTCACTCAAAATTCAAATGTTCACTTAAAAAGCAAATTTTTACTCAAAAATCACATTTTCACTGAAAATTCAAATTTTCACTCATAAATCAAATTTTCACGGAGAATTCTAATTTTTTCTTAAAATTGAAATTTTCACTAAAAATTCAAATTTTCACTCAAAATTCAAATTTTGACTCGAAATTTGAATATTAACTCAAAATTCAAATGTTCAGAGAAAATTCAAAATTTAACCTAGAATTTTTTTATAAATGAAAATTCAAATTTTTACTTAAAATTTTTAATTTCAAAATGTTTACCTAATTTTTATATTACTCAAAATCCAAATTTGTACTTAAAATTCACTTTCACTCAAAATTCCAATTTAAACTCAATTTTTTAACTTTTACTCAAAATTCAAATATTCACTCTAATTTTAAATTTCACTCAAAATGCAGTACAAAACTTAAAATTCATATTTCAACAAAATTCAAATTTTCACTCAAAAATTTGAACCCAAAATTAAGTTTTTTTTTTTTCAAAATTTCAATAAAAAATATTTTGCTAAAAATTCTAATTTTCAATTTTTACTCAAAATTCAAATTTTATTCTCTTAATTCAAATTTCCACTCAACGTTAGTAATATCTGTCAAAAATAAATTATCCTTCCAAAATTCAATTTTCCTACCAAAATTAAAATTTTCTTCCAAAATTCAAATTCTCTTCAAAAATTCAAATTTAAACTCAAAATTAATAATTTCCCTCAATTTTCAAAATTGAAAAACTAAAAACTTTAATATTTTTAAAAATCTTAAAATTCAAATATTTTAGAATTTTCAAAAGGTCACTAATAATTATAATTTAAAAAGCAAATTAAAATTTTCTTAAATTCCGTACTTTTACTAAGAATTCAATTTTCAATCAAATATTTATCAAAAATTTTAATTTTATCCCATGTTCAAATTTCTCTTAAAAATTCAAAATTTTACTAATTCATGTTTGCTCCATATTTCATATTTAAATTTTCTTTACATAATGTGTAATATAAAATATAATTAACATTAATACATTATATAACATTAATCCATTATATAACATTAATCCTACCCTAAGAAACTCTGAACTACTAAACAATTATATCTACTAATTAAATTATACCTACCTAGTAACAAAATAATCTTATTGTACCAACTACATTTTATTACAATACATTTGAAAACACATTTATACTCGTGACTGCACTTTATTTAAAACAAATCCTTAACAAGTGACACGTTTAACCTTTCCAAAGCACTCAGCTTCATAGATACAAAAAACTAATGCAATTTAACTAAAAACTGCCATAAATACAAAATAACTGGAAGGCAAAAACACCAAAAAACCAGAACAAAACCAAACAGCAACAAAAAAAAAACAAACACCTGTTTAAAAGCACTGGCAACGATATTATTACCATCCATAGACCTTACCAACAATCATAATATTTAAACCACACCATAGTGACAACAAGTACACAAACCACACAAATTACAACAACTGGAAAATTACATTAACTTCCTGGTTTCTGAAACCGGGGATTTCCGCAAATACAGTCGTCACATGTACCGCAGCCAGAGGCGATTCGACAATGCGGACAATCAGCCACGTGTTTGGGATACTCTTAATCTTAATATTATTTTTTTATATCTATTTTTAACAGATGTAATTTTCAAAAGCACTTTGCAAAACTAGCTATAAAGATCAAAATAACTTATGTTAATCATGTAACGCCTTTTGATTTATACCGACCGTACCGCCCCTGTTTGTTACAAACATTTACCATAAATTTGCTAAGCCTGCGGCTATTTTAATTTTTGGTTTTGCTGTTTTCGTTGTAGTTGTAGTTGTTGTGGTGGTTTATGTGGTGGTGATGGTAGTAGCACCGCCGCACAACTCGTTGCACCTGTATTTTCCACAATAAAAATGCTATATAATTACGAGCAAACATTATATGTTTGTGACTAATGGAGCGTCGTAATAATAATGTTGAAATAACGGTACTTATATTGCATGACATATGTGCAGTTGTACAGCATTTAGTGGTTTTGTGGGAAAATGTTTTCAAAATGTCAGATTTATTTTCCCACTATATCAAAAAGGGGTTGGTACATTCAAGTACACCTGCTACACAGAAAAAAATAATCGACGTAAATACACAGAAAAAAAATTCTTCAATATGATGAAAAAGTTTTGTAAAAATTTTATTTAAAAAATAACAGTAAAAAAAATTATCCAAAAAAAATTTTTCTGGCAAACAAAAATTGTCCCAAAAAAAATTTGTTCGAAAAAAAAAATTTTTAGAAAAAAAAAATTGTTCAAACAAACAAAAATATTCGAAAAAAAAATGTGTTCGAAAAAAAAAATTATTTTCGGAAAATATATTTTTTATAAATATAACTTTTTATTAATAAAAAGTTGTAATTAAAATAAATATATTATAAAACATTTTACTAATTTATGCATGTTGAGTAAGCATTATATAAGAAATACTTAACACACAAGAACTACTTGAGAACTGAGAAGTACGGCAAAAAATAAACGAAAAAAATATATTTTGATTGAAATTTCGTTTAATGAACAGTGTTCTTCAATATGAAGAACATATATGTTGTATTTTATATTTTGGTTCATTAATATGATGAAACGTATTCTTCACATACAGTTCATCATATTGAAGAACACTTTTTCGACAGTTACCAAGCGTTCTTCATATTTATGACAGCATTCATAACATTGATGGCGTTAGTCATTAATATTATGAATGGTTCTTCAATACAATAAATCATGGTTTAAAGAACGGAATTCATCAATATGAAGTACATTTTTTTCTGTGTAGCAACCGATATTATTTGCATACATTAATCAATTCAGCAATAAAATTCACTAATTTTATGAAAATTGCGCCAACTAAATTATTTGCTGCATTGACGTGCACATATTCATATTAGCAAACGGAATTGCTGATTGAACGAAACATAGTTCAATCAGCAATTCCGTTTGCTAATATGAATATGTGCACGTCAATGCAGCAAATAATTTAGTTGGCGCAGTTTTAGCTAATATAATTACTGAAACTGCGCCAACTAATTAATTTGCTGCATTGACGTACAAATATTCATATTCTCAAATTGAATTGTTGATTTAACGAAGAATAGCTAATGTAATTATTAATTTTTAAATTATTAATTAAGAATTATAAAAAAATCAATAGATAGATAAATAATAATAAATAAAATAAAAAAAAATATCACACAGAACACGATTCAAATCAACTTTTGAAGTTAATAAATTCAACACGTTTTGGTTAGGATAAATATGCAATCTTACAAAGTTGAAAAAATTAACCTACATTTTTGACCGTGTATCTGTCAATAACAAGTAGTCAGAAAATCATTTTTTTTTCTCAGAGAGTATATATGTATATTACTCTCTGCAGAGTTGACAACTTTTATTTTCGTGTTTTTATTTTCAAAACCAAAAAGATTCAGTTGGTTCAATAAGTTGATGCAAATAGTTGGCATCACTAGTTTTCATTTCGGTCTGATGCTTGGGTTGCTTGGGGTTTTTATTTTATAACTTCTCACTGTCGCAGTCGTCCGTCATGTGTCTGATCGTGTGTGTGAAAAACCAATTTCAGCAATATGTCAACGAATTCGTTTATACCTACACGACAATCGACCTTTCGTAATACGTTCGTCGTGTGGCCACACGTATTTCAATTTATTAAAATAAGAGAAAATTAAATATTAATACAGTTTCTGCAGCATGTAGAGAACAAATTTACAATACATGGATGTAGTAACATTAAGTCAAATAAAATCAAAAGTATTTAAAACACACAAACTGTAGTAGAACTACATTTTTAAAAAAATAGACACATTAAAGGTATATAATGTTCTACAGTAATTTGTTTTTAATACTTGAGTGTAGTAACATTAAGTCACATAAATACAAATGTATTTAAAATCCAACAAAATGTAGTAGTAACAAAACAGAGACATAAATTGTATATAATTTACTACAGAAAATTGTTTTTGTAGTAAATTCAAGAACTATTCGAGGCTGTTGTTGTACATGATACACTGGGTTCGTTCATATTTATTGAGATGACGATTTAATTTTACATTTCTTGAAATTTAATTTTTCGTATTTGAACCATAAGTAACACGTATACAATGGACATTGAAAATGTAGAATTATACTGGGGGATCTACATTTGATTATTCGAATAAAAATATTTTAAGTAAGCAATCTTGTGTAAATTATGTCTTTTGAGAAGTGTTTTGAAATATGTTTTATTTTAAAGTTCAATTTAAAACATGAATTAGTTATGGTTATTATCAGAGCTCGGATTTTGAGGAACTAAAAATACGTAAAAAAATTACCATTAAATTGACCCTAAAAATCACAAAAAATGACTTTAAAAATTATCTAAAAATTATTCATACAAAATCATAAATAACCGAGTTTAAGCTAATACAGCTTATATAATGTGTTTCTATTCAAAGGTGATGCAGAAAAATAATTAGTTCTACTATATGGTAAATAAAATGGAGCATTTCCATTTCTACTACTTTTACGATTGTGGTTAAAATTAATTATTAATAAGTTATTAATTGATTTATGTAAGTTATATCGGTTATATCCATCTACGTTCGCCAAGAGACGCCATACGATTGAGACGATCTTCGTATGAGGAAAGATGTAATTTATCTACCTAATAAAAACCTTGCAAGAGAAGCGTAGGAATTTTCGCAGTATTCAATGCGTCGATATGTACACTGTAGAAAGGAGACTTCAAGTATTTTCATATCTAAATTAACCAAAGTTTTACTAATTTCTTTATTCAACTGCATTGGTATAGGTAACGAAGATCATTCTCAAGTTTTTCTTTGATATAAATGCAGTATGTAGTCAAAATTATTGCTTGCGAAGTAATATTTTAATATTTATTTTGAAGTTAAATAAATAACAACCATCTTTTTTGAAATATATGCAGAATATAGTTAAATTTAATGAGTATGTAGTTATGCTTAAATTAAATACAGTATGTAGTTAAATTTAAAACAGATGTAGTAATTTCTCTACATATTAGAAGATGTATAAATAAAGACTTTTAATACAAATGTATTCAAATTATGCAGTAAAATTATGTAGTTATTTCCATACAAAAATGTTTTCCAAAAACGTCAATGTAGTAAAAACAAATAGATATAATTTGAGCATAAATTAAATAAAAATGTATTTATTTTAAAGACATTTTTATATATAGTATTTTTTTTTTTTGTTTTGGGCATATATTTTTAGGCCATTCATTTTTTGGCCTTTTTTAGTCGCTAGACCATTTTTTTTAATTTTAAATTTTATGTTTTTTTTTGTAGAATTCGTGGATTTTTCTTGATATTACACAATCCTAAAGTAGATTTGGAACGAAAATGAGACATCTTTGATCTTAATTTTTACTACTATTTCTAACTGTATTATTTGCAATCCAGCACTGGATTTAAAATCAAAAATATGGCATCGCAAGATAATAAATTTATAAATAGTTCTAAAAATAAAATGGCCTAAAAATATATGTCTAAAACGTAAAAAAAAAATACTGTACATAAAAATGTCTTTGAAAAAACACATTTTAATTTAATTTATGTTCAAATTATATCTAAGGGACGCTACAAAAGTAGAGCGACAGGGACAGCAAACGACGCCATATTTCTTGCCGCTCTTTTGACATTTCTCTTCAGTAAGGTTTGCCATTTCATGATGGAAAGATATATAAGCCAACAATGAGTCGATATTATTAAAATTTACTACCGAAATTCGGAGTCAGTGGCCTCAACGTTAAGAGCGCTACGTCCAATTTATGGTCGTCATAATCGTCCTAGCAGATCAACAATTGAGCGTCTAGTGGAAAAATTTGAATCCACAGGCACAGTACAAAATGTTCCCGTGCCAGTGAGACAAAGAAGTGCCCCTAGTGTCGAGAAGATTGCTGCCGCTGAGGCTTCAGTTGAAGAAAGCCCAAATTTGTCTCTCACACGTCGTTCTCAAGCGTTGGGCATCTCTGTGACGTCCTTGTGGTGAATTTTGCAAAAAGATCTTGACCTACATCCTTTCAAAATCAAATGGACGCAAGAACTGAAGCCGCTTGACCACCAGCGTCGTATGTTTTTGAATTGGGCTGAACAACAACTTGAAAATGATTCGGATTTTCATCGAAAAAATCATCTTCAGCGATGAGGCTCATTTCTGGCTGAATGGCTTCGTTAATAAACAAAATATGCGTTATTGGTCAGACAGCAATCCACACGTACTCCATGAGTCATCATTGCATCCCGAAAAAATTACGGTTTGGTGCGGTTTATGGGCCGGCGGCGTCATTGGGCCGTACTTCTTTCATGATAATCAAGACCGGCACGATACTGTGAATGGGAATCGCTACCGTTCAATGATAACCGAATATTTTTGGCCCCAATTGGATGATATGGACTTGGAGGGCATGTGGTTCCAACAGGACGGCGCCACAAGCCACACAGCGAATGCCACAAACAATTTATTGGAAACCATGTTTGGAGAACGTGTTATCTTACGAAATGGTCCAGTCGATTGGCCGCCTCGGTTGTGCGATTTGACGCCGTTAGACTATTTCCTGTGGGGCTACGTCAAGTCTATGGTCTATACCAACATGCCAGCGACGATTGATGAAATTCGTACGAATATCGAACGTGAAATTGCAGCAGTATCGTCCGATTTATGCTTGAAAACCGTCGAAAATTGGGTTCAGCATCTGGACTTCTGCAAGCGTGCCCGTGGTGGCCATGCAAAAGAAGTCGAGTTCCATACATAATGGCATCGAACGTACTTTTACAGGAATAAAGAATTTCATTGATATCCATTTTTATAGCGCTCTTATTGAAAAACCCTTTATTTGTTTTAACTACTTTGAAAAACATGCATTAAAAAATGACATGTCATCAAAATCCGAGCCCTGGTTACTATTATTATTTTTAGTTCCTTCTCTGTAAAAATAATCTCTAAAAAGAAATAAAATTATATAAGGTTTAGTCAATTTCGATATTACTCCATATTGACCACACAACTTATCTCAAAAGTTTATATTACACAGAAAAAGTAATCGACGTAAATATAGCAACCGATATTAATTGCATGCATAAGTAAATCCAGCAATAAAATTCCGTAATTTAATGAAAAAATTTGCTATTCGTTAAATCAGCAATTGTTTTTGCTATATGAAAATATGTGTACGTCAATGCAGCAAATTATTAACGTTTCAATAACGAATAGCAAATGATATCATTAAATTACTGAATTTCATTGCTGGACTGACTAATGCATGCAATTAATATCGGTTACGTCGATTATTTTTATCTGTGTACGATTTTTGTTATGAACGAAGTTAATTATTTTGTAACTGTACTCTTCTACCATAGATTCAAATTGATTTCTCCCCATATTCTGATTATTTGTTCAAATCCTATGCTTTAAGCTCAATTGGTTGAAATATTATTTGTTTTATATCATCTGCCAGTAACTTTTAGTCGCACTGTACCACTTGCCTCTGCTTGAATTTCACAGTAAATATTTTGTTTATTAGAACGGTCCCCTACTATTTCATTACTCAATTTAATAGTATTGTTTAAGCAAAAAAAGAAACGACTTGACCAATATTTATTTAGTGATTAGATGAAATTAATGCATTCAGTATTGGGTTTCTGGTTAATTGGTTCAATTATTCTGTAAAAGGATCAAATTAAAATTGTTTTAGTATTACTCAATTTTGGGTATATGACAGTAATATGTGATTTAATATAAAAATTGATTTATAATTGAATATGAAAAAAGTTTTAGTACGTTTAAAAATTTTGTATGAAAAGGTCGTTTTAATTTTGTTTGTTTTACGACTAACCACAAAAGTATGAAACCTGTTATGTGCACTTCAAGTGTCGACTTTCGATAGACAAGTGTGTGACAGATGTGAGCAAAATCATTGTTTAAGTGCATTCACATTGTTATGTGTTTCTGTCAAACAATGCATGAACGCAGACACAGCCACGTGAAAATAAACATACCGGAAATCTTCCGCTCTTATGCCTGTATAAGTGCGTCAATAATGAAACTGAATTTTAAATGCATTTTGAAGAACTTTTGTTAGTTGATTCACGGTTTAATACACTGCTTAAATAATACAAAAATGAAAGAAAAGGATATAAAACATTTATATTTCATAAAAATTGGAAGCACTCGAAATAGATAAATATTTTAAATTTTTGATTTTATATTTTTCAGAAATGTATACATCGAAATTTAAATATTTATGTTTTGACACCGAAACTCATTAGTTTGTTCCAGAAATCACACTTAATATTTTTGAATCGACTTTGTTTCATTCAAAGTTGTTCAAGGTCATAATTCACTTAAATTTGTTCAAGTAATCTCATATTTTATTTTATAGTTCGACTTTGTTTTATGTGAATTTGTTCTATTCGAATAGTTTTTAGTAAAAATTCTGTTTTATAGTAAAAATTCTCGAATTAATTTTTTATCGACTTCTATTTTTTTCTCACTAAAAAAAAACGAAATTTTTATTCGGCAATTCTTGTTTTTCAAATTACCTACTTAAAGTATAAATAATGTTTATCTCATTTAGCAATTAAGCAAACATTTGCTGCATTATTGCATGAATATCTCACTGGATCTCAAAAATAAAGTCTCAAAAACTTATTAATAATTGTCTCATGTTCATTTATGTTTTACTTTGTGTCTAACTCATTAGAAAAACAGCATTCATTTGACTATTGTCGATATTTCTCAGAGTACTAAGGAATTGCATGAATTTGAATTTGCATTCGAGAATCTTTAAAAAATATAAAAAAAAAATTCGAATACTTTTCGAATATTTTTCGAAACGGTGCAATCTTCATTTGAATATTGATTTGATTTAGTAAAATATCTCGTAAAATTTCAACAGAATGCATTTTTATCTAACTATCATCCGTATTAGATATTTCCCCTATTAGGCGAGATTATGATGATGGCCAGATCATGTTGTTCATATAATTAGGTAGGGTTAAGAGAAGCAAATAATCAATGTTCATGGACAATGTACGTTCGCGATATTTTCATGCGACAATCATAAAAAATACTCCTTGATTCTCGCATAAAACATAAAAAAGTCATTCTCGAGTTCTGTATGTTTTAAAAAATCGACAATTATCGCACAAAAATGTCGATATAACAACGATTGCTTTTTTGTAATGAGAATTATTTCGAATGAAACAAAGTCGAACGAAATAATAAAAAAAGTTAGAATTCTTGCATGAATTCTCCAGTATGTCATTCTTTTCGATATCATTATGAGATCAATGCACGAAGAATGAGAATTTACACGATCGGACACGAATCATAGCGATATCGATCGTCAATTTGGATATTTTTGGTGGATAGATATCGGTACATTCTGTCCATGTTTTTTGGGTACGAACATTTTTTTTTTTAAACGGAACGATATCGTTCAAAAATATCGTTTCTTGTCGAAGCAACTGAATTTACGAAATATTTAAAAAATAGAATCGATCAACGATCAACAAAATCGAACAGAAAATGATAATAGTGCTTCGAAAAGTATTGCGATGTCGATGTGATAAATATTTAAATACCATTTCTTGTCGAAAAAATTGAATGTACGAGAAATTTAAATAAATAGAATCGATAAATTAACAAGATCAAACTATTTATCGAAGTTAATGCTTCGAAGTGACTTAGGTTTCCAAGGCAGACTTTGTAGTAGGGATGTATGTCGTATTTTAACTCTCGTATTTGAACCCTCGATATATTCTCGAGAAAGTGTCCGTTATTATGTCATCAGTTGAATATCTCATTGATCTCGTAGCGATATGGAAACGAATGGGTTATTACAAGTGAAAAATTAAATGTGAATTAATTTTGTCATTATTCGGAAGACTTTCAATTAAGACGTACAGATTAATGCCGAATCCGAACGACAGGTGAGAGCTTTTCATAGGCAATGCTTACTTTAGTAAGTTTTCCATTAATGCCGAGAGGTAGCGCTGTTTAAAAAATTATTTCTATGAAATGATATTGTTAGCCCCAGTCCAGACTTGAACCTGAGGCCTTTCGACTCGCAGTCCACGCACTAACCTTGAGCTACCGACGCTAAAGCAACGAAATCGAACTTGTTTATCGAAGTTATTCAAGAAAGTTTCGAGGCATCGAAGGTCTCTGACGTATTGCATACTGGGAAGGTTTAAAAATAAAACTGGGTTTATTGAATATCGGTTATGTATTTAATCTCTGTTTAAAATTTTGTTTAAAAAGAGAATATTTCGAATCGTGTGTCTTAAAAGTAAACTCTTCTCGACAGTTTCCCGTTCAATTTTAAAACCTGGGAACATATTTAGTTTAATACCTCCATGGAAGAAAATAAATAACTCAAAAGTTAGTTTTCCGGAAAATAGCTTTAAAGCTCCTTATTATTTTTCCGTTTTAGACTGTTTTCAGTTTCAGTTCTTTGGAAATATAGTTTTAAAACCTTTCTATTGAAGATCATAAAAAAGTCAAAAGACAGTTTTCCGAAAATAGCTTAAAAAACACCTATTAGTTTTACGTTTTTGTCTGTTTTACGTGCCAGTTCATCAGAAATATAGTTTTGAAACCTTCATATTGAAGAATATAAAAAAATAAATTATTTTAAAAAAATTAAAGAATATAAAAAAGTCTAAAGAATATAAAAAAAGTCTAAAAGACATATCTGACAACAAACATGTTCTCCTAACTCCAAAAATATGTAATTTTCTAAGTGCATCCACTCAACCATTTTTCTCTATTCTATATATTCTTATTCATACGTGTCATCAGGCTTTCAATTCCTTTTCGTCAACAGTATTGTCTTTTTTTTTTTTGTTTGACATGCTAAAGACAATGCGTAGTTCGTGCAGTTGAGGGTATAAAGTATGTAGTAGGTACTTTTGTTATATTTTTTATGAATTTATAAAAATGTTTGCTAAATGCCGCTAAGGGTGAAAGTGCATACATGTGCCTGTTCAGTGCTCTTCTGTCATTCTGTTCTGTCGTATCTGCCACAGACGAGGTCGTAACGATGTCATATGCCCTCCAAATACCAGACTCTGAAGTGTAAAAATGTTTGCGCACAGTAAGTAATTCTTTTATGTAAATTCAAATGCAAAATGCATTTATTTCTATGCAAATAGAATTTATTTTGTTCAGTTGCAGATCTATTTTTTTTATTTTTTTGTATATATTTATCGTACTACGTATTAAGGATAATTGTGTCATTTTACGATGCATAACTAAACAGCGTGCGTGTAATGCGTGCATGTGACATTGATTATGTCATTAGTTGCATTAAGATACTTTGGCAGGCTGAAAATAATGTGTAATTGAATTACATCAAATTATCACATATGACATGCTTACGTAATGCTTGTGTATTTTCTATTACAAATGACATTAAGTTCAATGGAAAATTGTGTTTTGGCGCAGTGATTATTGTTTTTGAAAATAATAGAACATTTCCCGATAAAAATTAATCAACGGATCATTATTATTTTCAAATTAATTTCACACTAGTTCTTCGAAATCAAAAGATATCTAATTATAAAATGTTGAATTATTTATAATTTGATAATCATTTTTAAGTTCAATAAAATGATGATTAATTTACGATATAAAAGTCAAAATATTTTTCAAATTGAATTGTGTGTTTTTTGAAATGATTATCATAAAATAAAATTTTCTGAACAAATACAATATTTTTATCTAATATGAACACTTATCGATATCAACTCGACATCTAAGCGACAAAAATAACGACATCGTTATAGATATTTTCGTTTTTATCGAAAACCTTATCATTCTCGTATTATTCTCGATTATCGAAAATGATAATTTGAACCTTTAAACGATATCGTTCCGATATTGTAAACATATAGTTTGGTTTGCTGGCTTATAGCGGTTTATAACTTCTATAATATGTGGTCAATGTTAGATATGATTTTTCAATTTACACTATTCCAATATTTAAAGTGCACTCAATTTTAAATTTAATACACTACCCAGTATGCCATTCGTTTCGATATCGTTACGAGATCAATTCGAGTAGATGGAGAATTCACACATTATCGAACACATTTTCACAGCGATATCGAGAGTCAAATTTGACTTATATGGAAGGTAGATATCGATGCATTCTGTCGGTGTTTACGCGATACGAGAAATTTTTCGAAATCGGAAAGATATCGATGAGAAAAATGATCAAAGTTCGAAATTTCTGTGATTAATATTTCGATGTGATAAATGTTTAAATATCGTATCTTGTCAAAGAATTTAAATGTACGAGAATTCTTAAAAATTAGAATCGGTAAAGCAACGAGATCGAAGTAATTCGAGAAAGCTTCGTGGTCTGATGTCTGATAGATAGTCTACGATAAATGGTAGACATTTGTAACATCTTTTTGGAAAAGAATATATTATTCCTGAATCGATTAAGCGATCTCCCACTGTGATCTTTTAAAATCGCATTTATATAATCGCGAGAAAAGTTAGATAAATTACACTAAGATATTAGATTTCTTGTATAATTTCGCTGTCAGGTATTGAAAATGGGTACAGATTGCACCCATGTGACCTGCGAATCGTACCTCATGTTCGAGAACATTTCACATTACTGAAAGGACTGGTCATTTTTCAAACAATCAAATATATAAAAAAATTATGGTGACACCAAAAAATAAAAAAAATCTGTACACCTACCATAAGTACATATTGGTACATATCGTCACTGTCATGCCAAAGGGGCGAATGTGCATTTTTAAAAATGTTGGGAAATCAAATTTTAATGTTTGAAGTGCTTTAAAAATTAGAAAAATTTAGTTTTTTTCAATTTTTTTTGTTATTTTGGTTTATTCATGAATTATTATAACGTATATAAAATATCTTTGGATTCGGACAATTTACTGAATTATAAATATGAATTTTGTGAGGCTATATCCTGACCAAAACGCAAATATTTTTGTTTTTTATGCTATAACTTTTTATTAGCTCAAAATAAAATAGTGATGTAAAGGAATTAATTTTTGGTTTTTAAAGCACCTATCTATTGGCATCATTATTTAAAAATATTTTGCCAAACATTAATTTGCCATTTGTTATTTGAAGGAACATTTTTTTGGCAAATTTTAATAATGATGCCAATCGATAGGTGCTTTAAAAACAGACAACTAATACCTCTTAACTACTATTTCATCTTGCACGAATAAAAAGTTATAGCAAAAAAACGAAGAAATTGGAAAAATTGAAAATCTTGTCATGCCAAAAGGGCGAATCTTTCCTTTTTCGCCATAACTATTTATTTGTACGAGTTAAAATAGTGGTGTAAAGGCATTTATTGTTTGTTTTTAAAGCACCTATCGATCTGCATCATTAGTTAAAAATATTTTCTTGCAATAGAGAAATATTAAAAATTAGAAGTGATAAAGTTACGAAATTGCAAAAAAAATCGAACTTGCTTCTTTCAATATTTAGCACATCGATATCGCAATGTTATTCGAATCAATCTCGATATTCGATGCGAAATTTATTCAGAATCGTTTTTTTCTCGTTTCGAATAAACTTCATTATCTCCTTAAGATATCTGCGTACAGCTTAGAACGAATTGTAGGACAACTTAGATACGAAATCGAAATCGTAATCGAGATCGAATGTATTCCGCTACATCTCGAAACAGTCTCGAAGCGAAATCGAGTCAGATGTACAAAATCATAATTTTGATAAATCCACCATAACAATTAGAAAAATATTCTTCAATACTATAAATGTGTTCATTAAAATTAAAATAACTATTCGCTAATAATCAGATTTATGTAATTATTGATGTACAAAATTTAGAATATGATTTTTTACAAGTCTCAGTGTGTCATGTCCAACCCAGTCATTACTCAAGAACGACCAGTTCTTTTCAACACATTTTCAACACTTCAGTGACACCTAAAAAACAAATTCTCTTGCACAAATAATGCTGCAACTAACACAGCCAAGACCACACATTTTTTAAAAATACATAATTCTGTATCTGACAGATAGAACCACCTGCTATTTAGCTACGCATTTGGATGTAGCCAATAGACGTATGTGAAAAAAAAAGAGGATTTTCAAATGTATGACGCGTATGTAAATGTGTTATTTTGTTTTGGAAACTTAAGCAAAAGAATATTTGAATATTTTAAATTAGAATATTTGAATATTTTAAATTATAATATATGATTTTAAATTAAATTATATATTTTTAAATTATAATATGTGATTTTAAATTATAATATATGATTTTAAATTATAATATACGATTTTAAATTATAATATATGATATTAAATTATAATATATGATTTTTAATTATAATATATGATTTTTTATTATAATATATGATTTTAAATTGTAATATATGATTTATTATTATAATAAAGGATTTTAAATTATAAATACTGCTTCTTAGTAAAATTTGCAATAAAATACAAATAAAATACTGTTACGAAAAGATGTAAGACAATTCAGCGCACTAAGCAATGTGCGAGAAAGAGAGGGAAGATCTACACATTAAAACACATGAGTGCGAATGAGATGCCAATAGCACGCGTCATTCACGAAACGAGTAGAAGGTTCTCGAAACAAGTCGAAGCTTGTCGAACAGATGCCTGCAGTATATAAGGCCGACGCATATGAGGCACAGCACCTCAGTTGTGATTAGAAAGTGGTCGAGTGCACCACGTGTTTTAAGTTAAATAGTGGACATGCAGCAGTTGTTAGAATTTGTTATTAGTAAAGTTGTTTATTAAAGTGAATTAATAAAGTTATTTGTTATAATTTAAACCAAACATAAGAGTGTTTTTATTTTGTACACAATCCAGAGATACGTAAAACAGTTTTTCGTAGACTGAATTTTTTAACGTTTTAACACGACAGATACGTTTCAGAAATTATCCTGTACAAAATACACAGTAATGCGAAAATATTAGATTGGTTCAACAACTTCAAAAAGCCTACAACAATTAATAATTCGATAAAACAAACACAACAAATTTTGCTCTTCATTATACCATGACCATTTTAAAATGAAAATAATTCAAACAGAAACAAAACTTGGAAAACAAGTTTTTGATTAAAATGACTTTGGTTAATTTTACTTTTTTATTTAAACTATTAAATAAAATCACAAAATTTCTGAGTATCATCGAACTATAAAATACATTTCTCTTTTGTAGATTAAATAGAATGCTACAAATTATTTAAAGTTTTTTTTTTTATTTTTTATAACACAAATTTCTACTGATATTCTTCGTAACTATACACACAAAAAAAAAATTCTATCAACAGTATTCATCATATTGAAATTCATTCATTAAATTAAAATCGTAAAATATTTTTCATTTTCAATATTTTATTTAACATCAAATTTCAAAATAAAGGTTCACACAAAAAATTGTACAAAAAATTTCACCAACTACCTGGATTCATCATATTGATGAATTCATTCATTGAATTAAAATCGTATTTTTTAACTGTTTTTCATTTTCAATATTTTATTTAACATCAAATTTCAAACACAAAATTTATCTCCATTTACGTATTTAGTATTCTTAAATTATTTATAATATATAATTGCTAATTATTCGAAGCCTCCATTTCATCATATTAATGAAAAAGTGAACATCATATTGATGAATTTTGGTCATTAAACCAATTTAATTTAAATTTCATAAATCTTATAAGAATTATAAATACAAAATGTGTAAATGGAGACCAATTTTAATTAGAAATTTGATGTTATAAAAAATATTGAAAATGAAAAAAATTTAAAAAATACGATTTTAGTTCAATGAATAAAATCATCAATATGATGAATACTGGTTGTTGGTGAACATTTTTTTTGTGTGTTGTCTCTCTTTAAACATTTATGTATTTATAATTCTTGTAAGTTTTATAATATTTAATATCTAATTATGAAAAGACTCAATTTCTTCATATTAATGAACAAGTTTACATCATATTGATACATTTTGTTCATCAAACCATATTTATTTAAATATCATAAATCTTATTACAATTATAAATACATAAATGTGTAAATGGAGACAAATATTAGTTTAGTTATTAGATTTAGTTATTGAAAATGAAAAAAAAAAAATGAAAAATACAATTTTAGTTCAATGAATGAAATCATCAATATGATGATTTCTTATTTGTGTGTATACATTGAACCAGTTAAATGTTCAATGTAAAAACTTTTATATAAAGTCTTATAAAGTGTCCTTTAGAATAATAATTTTATAAAATACATGCAATATCATCAATTTTAGCAAATGTAATAATTCAGTTTGACAGATTTTTTTGACATTTTTGAAATTTATGACGATGTCTTATTAATATTTTCCGCAGTAATGTGCGCTGTATAGATGTCTGCTGTCCCCGTAATTTTCTATACACATTGTCAAACATTAACAAACATCAGCTACAAAATATGCACATTGTGAGACAAACATGTGTCACATTCTTACATAAAAAAAAGTATTAGAAAATACTGTCATTAAACTGCAATTTTGTAGGTTAGGGTGTCAATATGGGCAAAAATAATTTGAGAAACGGTTACAACTTTGGTTTTAGTTAGGTTTAGTCTTTGAAAAATGCACATGCTTGTTATGCCAGAACCCCAAAAATAAAATGAAATTTATCCTAAAATGTGTCCATACATACATTGTAGTCCAACGCATTAACCAATCGAGCCACAGACGCTTTTCAACGCTATGTTAACATTGTAATTGAATTTAATGTGTGACAGGCAACAAAAATCATTCAAAGTCAGATGTGAACTTTTAATCGACAAAGAAAATATTGAAATCATTTTAAAACAATTATCGCATTTCTTAAATTCCCAGTAAACATTGTATGTTCAAATTTCAACTGCACCCAGAAAAAAAAATCCCTCAAATCCCATTAAAATTGGTCAATAGGACAATTATTGATTTAATAGTATACAAAAAATAAAAATTTTCATATAAACTCAATGGCAATGTCATGGTATTTTCTAGTATTTAATGGTATTTTCCGATTAAAATAATAATTTATCCTATTGAATATTTTTAATAGTAAAAAACTATTATTGATATAGTATTTTTTTCAGGGTGTGAATTTCAACTGAATTTCAAATGTAGCATTTACTAAAAGCCCACAAAATCATAAATTTAAATTCCCTCCACCAGAGAACACCTTTCGAATGTAATGATAATTTAGTTTATAACTTCTAAACTGTTTATATAAATACCAAATTGATAAATACGAAATTTATATGGTCTAACTATAAAGTAAGTAGTTACACACCAAATAACAAAATTTCATTGCGACAAAAGAGTCTCAAGAAAAATTGCTACTCCAGAAAGCATTGTCAGCAACATAATGTATTCGAAATTGCATCAGGAAGTTACGCGCGATTTGCTGAAAGCGGAATTTCAAATGCAAAGTATTTAACCTTTTAAATAAATCTACACTTGAACACGTATTTGTTAACCATGGTACAAATAAGCAAAAAAAAATAAAAAAAAACATTATTCACTTAGATGCTCGTGCAACTCACATAGAGTGCAGAAAAGTTGCAGATAAAAAAAATAAATGACAAAAAAATAAATAAAAAAATAATGTAGTATTTGCACATACGAATTGATCCGCATAATTCAAATACTTTCACAGATGATAAATGAACATGCAGCATGTCTCAATGAATAACTGACTGACTCCTTTGCAAATAACAGGGAAGCAATACTTGAGAGGTACTTGAAAAATTAGCGAAATGCTGCAGTTTGTTAAAAATAGATATTGTATTTTAGTGAAATGCTTATAAATTATTATAATACAATAAGAAGTTAAGTTTTAATTTTTGTGCAATATTTTTATTTGCAGTTTTTTGAAGAATCTTACTGGAAAAAATGTCGACAGGACGTCAATTATTTTACGCACTGGTAGTAGTCACACTGGGGCTGCTGTCTAGCGAAAGTCTGGCAAAGGTGGATACTTCGGAAAGTAAGTATTAAAATAAGTAATAAATTAAAATTAATAAGTTAAATATAATCATCAAATTTAATTTTAAGAAAAATTTAAAATTATGTGAACTTTTGAATTTTTAGTGAACATTTAAATTATTTGTTTTTGTTTTACGACCTCTTTTGATTATTTTAAGATATTCTCTTAACGTGCTCAAGGTCCAGTCTGTACAAATAATTAAAAAAATTCAAATTTTTAGTGAACAATTTTTATTTTTAGTGAACATTGTGTGAATTTTTGAATTTTAGTAAACCTTTAAATTTTAAGTGCCATTTTCATTTTTAATGAACACTTAAATTTTTAGTGAATATTTAGGTTTTGTAGTGAACTTTTTTTTATTTTTAGTGAAAATTTGAATTTTTAAGTGAATTTTTTAATTTTTAAAGAAAAATTGAATTTTTAATGAAAAATTTAATCAACTTTATTAAATTAACTTTAAGTAAAAAATTTACTTTTTTGTGCAAAATTTGAATTTTCAGTAAAATAATTAATTTTTATTAAATTAAAATTAAAAATTTGTCTATTGAATTTTTAGTGAAAAATTGTATTTTTAACGAAAAATTGAATTTTTAATGATAAATAGAATTTATATTAAAAATTAAGTTTTTAATGAAAATTTGATTTTTTTAATGAAACATTTAATTTTTAATGAAAAATTGAATTTTTAATAAAAAAATAAACTTAAAATGAAGAATTTACATGTTAGTGTAAAATTTGAATTTTCAGTGAAATATTTAATTTTTATAGAAAAAATTTAATTTTTAGTGTAAAATGGATTATTTAGGGAAAATTTAAAAATGTGTCAATATTTTTTATTTACAATAAAATTATTTGTTTTTAATTACTCATACTCAAAATGTTACTCATACGCACTGTAGTTTCTAACATTATACTCCCGGCAAAATAATTTATTTATTTAATAACTTAAATATTAAATTAATTATTAATAATACTTTCTGTATTTTCTTCGCCCAGATGCCATCAACAATCTGTACGAAAATTTACTCCAACGCGAATACGCCGGCCCCGTTGTCTTTCCGAACCATCAGGTCGAACGTAAGGCTCAGCGATCGCCCTCGTTGCGTCTACGTTTCGGTCGACGCAGCGACCCAGATCTAATGCCAAGCGCACCGCAGAAACGCTGGTTCGGCGATGTCAACCAAAAGCCGATCCGTTCACCCTCGTTGCGGCTACGTTTCGGCAGACGCAGTGATCCATCGATGCCACTGCACGGCAGCTTTGATGAACTGATGAATAATGGCGGTAGCGGTGTCGCAGGTGTTGCCGCTGCCGATTATGATCAGGACTTTGATGTGGCTGCTTTCGAGCGGGTGCTGCGCAAACCACAACGTTTGCGTTGGGGACGCAGTGTGCCGTTTGAGGGCGCTGTCATCGGCGGCGGTCAGGAGGACAATTTACTGGACGAAGATGTAGGTGGAATTTTTTTAAGGAAACTTTTTATATAATTTTATATAAATAAATTTTAATTTATTATTAAATACACATTTTTTTAATCTTTTCTAAACCTCCTAGACTGATCGCCTACAAATCAAGGACTACTATAGCGCTTTACTCAACGCTGAAAAATTGCGCAACATGTTACTCGCTCTGCGCAACTACAACGATGAGGCACGCATTGAGGATAATGAGGAGGAGTTCGAACGCGAAGTGCGAAAACCCGGTCCATTGCGATTACGTTGGGGCCGCAGCACCGGCGGACGCACCGCAGTCAGCGCGGCACTGAACAATGAAGTGCAGCAAAAGGTGAATTTTGCATTATTTTCGAATTTATTTTACACCATTTTCAAGTGCTATTCAAAAAATTCGATTATCAATTTTCACATCAATTTCAGAAATTTAATTCTATATTTCGATACATTCCCAATGTAATTTTTAAATTTAATTGCATTTAAAATTAATAAATTCCTGTTTAAAGACTACATAAAATACATAAATTTCATTTGTTATTCAGAATGTACCAAATAAAATTTAACATTTACATTTTAAATTTAGAAAATATCATAAATAATTCAAATACACACAGAATAGATATTTGTTGCGCCAACTAACTCTTTGCCTAACTCACTTATTCGGTTCTCTCAACCACATAGTCGGTTCTAAAAACATTGTAGTTTGAACTCTGACAAATTTCAAAAGTTTTAGAAAAATTTGGAGTGTGTATAGGCTAATATATCAAGCGCGAACCGAATATGGAAGTTCGGCCAACAAATTTGCAGAATATTCATTTTAACCGAATGAAGTTGGTTGTTACAACTAACATTAACATTCATCCAACCTCATTTTAAAAGAATATTTTTGCTGTGTGTATTTAAAGAAGTTCAACGTATATTCTCTTATTTTATTTGTGACTTAAAGTGTAATAAATAAAATGTACAAAAATAAATAGTATAGAGTATAGATTCAGATGGTTTGTAATTTTGAGCGCTGGTAATAAATGCTGTGTAGTTATGAAATACCAAATAAATGAAAATTTTAATTTTGTACAGTTTCTGCGGCTCAATCATAATTTAAAGTAAAGAAATATCACACAAAATGAAATGGTGAAAACCAAGCAAAAGTTTCAAAAATATGCTAATTTAATTCGGGATATCCAAGACAAATCTTTTTATATTTAAAAAAAAAAGGTATCTAATTAACTATTAGCTTTATGAAAATGGGTTGATGAAGAACTCTCTTTAATAATGTTTTCACATTTCTTACAGCTAGCAGTATTATAGCATTTATAGTTAAAATTACAACTTTTATAAAGCTGAAATCAATAAAAATCTTTTAAAGAGCTGCTATAATAAAGTAAATTAACATTTATTGTATAGCTAGCTGTAATTTTTAGCAGTTTAATTACGCCAAAAGGTTTATATAAGGGTTTCGCAGAGGTTAGTGAGTAGCTTGTACAACTTTTGCGTTTTTTTTTTAGTTGGACAAGCACTTCTACAACTCTTAAGCATCAATATTATGCAGCTAATTTTTAACGTATGTATATTTCTGATAAGCGTACAGTAAACTCCAGTACACATTGCCTTAGAGCCATTCTCGGAATCGGAATATTGTATTTTTACCTTTTCACAACACCACCAGTTAAATTATTAGATCTAGTCATGACTACCCAAAATAGAGTTAATTTCTACTTTGATCACTGAAAGTTTGTAGGAAATGTAGCAGATTTTCAAAGTTTGTAGAATTTTTAAGTCAGATTTAAATCAGATTTAAGTCAGACTTTGTCTGCTTAAAGCCTATCGGGAAAATGTTTCTAAACTGTCTGGAGTTTGTCGAATATATTATATAGGGAAATTTTGTACATATGTTTGTCCCTTTTTCTGTACGATTTGTTTTACATACTTTCAATTATCTTTGTACCGGAAATATTCAACAAATATTCCAGACAAATTTCAGAAAAATTGTCTAGGAGAATTATCATGTCGTCGTTCAGTCAAAAGTCACTAAGGGCCAGTTTTTCACTGCTCGTTTAAACTTAGTTTAAACTCCGTTTAATTAATCTTCTCTTTAAATTAAACGTCGTTCAATTTTGTTATTCGTTTTTCAGTGATAGTTTAAAATGAACACAGCCCAAGACAATACATATGGCACCACAGGCAAATGACAAATAATTCTCTCGATTTTGACTTCTAATAAATGTCATTCAAAATTAAATAAATAAAAAAATTGTTTCAGAAGAAAAAAAAATGTATTTTTAAATTAAAACAAGAGATCGAGCAACTAAAGTGCTCGTGAGACTTTTTTTTAAAGCATAGTTTGTGCAAAAATACAAAAATTAATAATAATTTGTGAAACAGCGCAGCGACAGAAAATAGTGAAAAGTGTTGTGAAAAAAATTCATGTCAAAAATTTTGAAAGATTAAACTACGTTTAAACCATCAGCATCGATCGTTTAAACTTAGTTTAAGTTCACTGAAAAAATCGATTTTGATTTTAAACGAAGTTTAAACCACAAACAAAGTTCAACTAGCACTGAAAAACTGGCCCTAAGTCCAACAATTTAGTATCAAATCAGAATATTTTTGGATTCAAATAGTGCTAAGCTTGCACAGAAAAAATAATCGACGTAAATATAGCAACCGATATTAATTGCATACATTAATCAATCCAGCGAAGAAATTCACTAATTTAATGAACACATTTGCTATTCTTCGTTAAATCAGCAATTCCGTTTGCTAATATGAATATTTGTACTTCAATGCAGCAAATTAATTTGTTGGCGCAGTTTCAGCATTTATATTTGCTAACACTACGCCGACTAAATTATTGCTACATTTACGTCGATTATTTTTTTCTGTGTGTATTATAGACAAAATTTAAAAATTAAAAAAAAAATAGTTTGGACAAAATACATGACCATTATTGGCTTCTTTTCTTTACCGTTCAGTGAAAAATCACGAAGTCCCATATAAACAGTAACAGTGCTCCAGATTATCTAAATAATTATATCAAATTTCAGTTTGAATTGAAAATGAAAGAACTGCATAAAATCTATCATTTAATACTAAAATCGTTGAAATTCGACCATTTTTGTCGACTCAGCATGGCTTTATTCAGATTTCGACGATTTCCGTTCAGTTTAAAATCAAAAAGTTTCATATAAACAGTAACAGTGCTCCAGTTTATCCAAATAATTGTATCTGATGAAAAAACTGCATAATATATATCATTTAATCCAAAAATCGATAAAATCTGGCCATTTTTGTGGACTCAGCACAGTTTTAATCATATTTTAACGATTGCCGTTCAATGAAAAGTCACTAAGTCCTATATAAACAGTAACAGTGCTCAAGATTAACTAAATAATTATATCGGATTTCAGATTGAATAAAAGATTAAAGAACTGCATAATATCTATCATTTAATCCAAAAATCGTTGAAATCCGACAATTTTTGTGGACTCTGCACCATTTTATTCAGATTTCGACTATTGCCGTTCAGTGAAAAATCACTAAAACCTTTATAAATTTGACTGATTTTTTACGTCGCTATTATGGCAATATTATATTATTTTTTCACAGATTTTTTTCAATAGTTTAAGAACAAAATAGATTTGATCGGCCCCTTAAATACTTTTCACTGAACTGAGTATTTAAATTTTTGGAGTTTTGGATTTTTCATTTTTAATATCTTCATTTTGGTAAGATGTAGGACTCCGAGGACTTTTACAAGGTAAAGATGAATTCGTTTTTATGATAATGGCATACTTATCTCGATATTTTCCAAAAATGGACTTAACGATTTTCACTGATATTTGTGAAATTTGAAGGCATGGCAATTTTTTGTAACATTCGGCTTTTGCTACTAACTTAGGCCTTTTTGACTTAAAATGTTTCTACTTATTTAATTAATAATTTGGATGATTATTGTTATTTTTTAAAGTCCCAAATCAAAGCAATATTTTTATACCCTACACTAAGAGTGAAAGGGTATATTCAGTTTGGTACGCCGTTTGTAACACCCTGAAAAAACCATCTCCGGTATGGAAAAGTATATATATTCTTGATCAGCATGACCTCCTGAGTCGATGTCATTCTGTCTGTCCGTCTGTCTGTCTGTCTGTCTGTCTGTCTGTCTGTCTGTCCGTCGGTCCCTCTGTCTGTCTGTTGAAATCACGATTACAGAAAAAATAGAAGAGCTAGAGCAATGAAACTTTAGATTTAGATTACCTATATATCTAAGCTGTCTGAACAAGAAAATTGGCATGATCGGTCTATTGTGACCTGAGAACCGACCACTTATGTTCAAATACCGCATATAAAATTTATATCTACAGATCAATTTTACTGTATACGTGAATAGGAAAACTTTTTTTGGTCAAATATATATTAACTCATGCTCAAATACATGAAAATAATGGTTGCCGGCGAAACGACTTGTGATTCCAAAAAAAAAAACAAAATTCGGTACATCAACCCAATTGTAAATATGGGTATCAAATGAATGGAAATTCTTCATCGATTGAAAGTTTGTAGTTTTTTTCAGGATTCAAATACCCTGGTGACCTATATACCACTTTTATTGGTAACCACACATATGTGTAGGGTATTTATAGTCGGCTTAGACCGACTATAATTTTGATAATCCTAACTATCATACTTTAAAATTTCCCTTGTAATCTAACCTTCCCAACTGATTTATTCTTCCTCTTAATTTTAATGGAAAATTATTACTTTAAACATTGAAAACACGCAGAAAACTGATTTGTTGTGACAACCAACTAAATTGCTCTATCGAATTATTCGGTTGCGACAACAACTCACAAAGTATTTTTATTTATTTCTGTATATATCCATAATAATTAGCAATAATCTGGCAAATGAACTGCAGATAGACATAAGGTTGCCGTTTGTCATACATTTTGTTCATACAACAACGTGCTCAACTGTGGTAACAAATGCACGAAGTTCAGTTTTGCAGAAATGTGGTTACGGCAATCGAATGTGCAGTTGCGTGGACCAACATTTCAGTTATAGTAAAATAATGTTAATGAAAAGTGGTTACAACAAATGTATTTCGGTTGCAGAAAAGGAAATGTTGGTTCGATTAACCTCGTGCCAAAATAGGATTTATCTGTTTATAATACTTAATAAGTTTAGGTAATAAAATTAAAAATCTAATAATAAATATAATTTGTTTCTTTTTAATTTCCAGACATCAACGGATATGCAGTCAGTGGCAGCAGATGCCGAACCCGAGAAGATCTCTGCTTAAATACTCAAAGTATTAATATATAATCAACATAGTGCCCAAGTAAATGAACGTGAAAATGAGTTAAAAACAATGCAAACAAAAATATAAACTATAAATGATATGACATAAATATTATAAACATAAATTAAAAAAAAAATACTTGTCCATGAACTTTAAAAAAATATTTATATACTATAATTTGTTACGTTTAATAATTGCATTAATTTATGAAAAATTTAATTCTAATTAATATGCATAAGACAAAATAAAATACAACAAATGTAAATAGAAATCTACTATAGAATGAAAAATGTAGTTTATAATTTTTAGAATTTGATTTTTATTTTTATTGAAAAAAAAAAGAAAAAATGTGTTTTAAAAATACGTGCAAAGTGATGACAAAAAATCGTTTCTAAGAAAAATAAATTTTTCAATTGAAATTATTAAATATTAAGTTCATTTCATTTTTAATGCTTTAATTTATAAAAATTTAATTTTCAATTATATAATGTAGTAAAATTTCATATTTTTAATACAATTTTTTTTACATTATGTAGTAAAATTTCAAATTTTTAATACAATTTTTAAATATATTTTTGAGTTGTCCTTTAATTCGCCATTTCAGTATTAATTTTTGCATTATTTATAGCATTAGTAAAAAAACCACCAACCAACTTAAACTAATAAAAATTATGTTTGCACTTTTTAGTAAAATTTAAAATTGATAGCACAATTTTCAACTTATTTCTGAGTTTTCTGTCATTTTGCTATTTCATTTTTAACTTTATCATTATTTATAGCACTTTTAAAACCATCAACAACCACTTCAAACCCTTGAAAATGATTTTTAAATCACTTTGCATGTCGCGCATTATTTTAAAAAACTAAATAAAACAAAAAACGTGCCCCTGAAAGAATGTTTTTGGCAACTATTCAAACATTGTGTTAGCTAATAAAATAAAAAAAAACTTTTAATTTACACCATCATTAAAAATTGAAATAAAGTTTAGTTTTGAAAGTACTAAAATTATATATACAAAAAAAAAAAACTAAAAATACTAAATGTTTTCTAAAAGCATTTAAAAATATGCAGAAAAATATATTCCTGAAAGTTTTAGAACCAACAAACAAATATACGTGCAATTATTATTAAACCAAAAAAAAAAATAAAATCACAACACAAAATATTTTACTAACAAAAACCAAAAAAAAAAAAAAAACTTAAAAAACTAAACAATTAGCGCAAAAATACTAAATCTATGTAAATAAATTTAAAAAAATATATTAGCATAAAATTTATAAATGTCTGTGTAAAACATCTAAACAAATTTTACAGTGTATACAAAATATATTAATCATTCAACTAAAAGTTCCACCCTTCAAAAAAGAAAAATCTATTATAAAAATGTTACAAAAGAAAGCTTTTTAATTTCTATAACCATTATGTTTTTTGAAAAATTGGCTAATACTTAGTAAATGTGTAGTTTTTTGTATAGCTAATAGAAAATGTTGTTTATGTTTTTAATTTACTGTTGGAAAATAGTTTGAAAATAATTTAAAATCATATACAACACTTTCAACTATACAATTCAAGCATACAATTATATATATTGTTATATATAAACATAAAAATGTTTACTCTCAAATATGCATTTATATTTATATATATTCTTCAAATTATATTTATAATATTTCATACTCAGCATCAATCACATCATATACTCAACTCAACATAATTACAACACTTCTTGTAATATTTATATGAATATATTTACATTATATACACCATTTATTTACTACTGTGTCCTGAAAAACCATTTGAACATTATATAAATATTGAAAATTTAGTCAAATAAAGGATGAACTTAAAAAGCTCAGCGATGTTGTTTTTATTTTCGACTGGAACATATGGGCATTTCCTGTGGTTCCGGACGGACAATCGTACGCTTAAAACTTTAATATCTCGAAGGAAAAATAATGAATTTAAAGAGTTTCTCAACAGAGACGCTACAAAAGTAGAGCGACAGGGACAGCAAACGACGCTATATTTCTTGCCGCTCTTTTCATATTTCTCTTCAGTAAGGTTTGCCATTTCATGATGGAAAGATATACGAGCCAACAACAAGTCGAAATTATTAAAATTTACTACCGAAATTCGGAGTCAGTGGCCTCAACGTTAAGAGCGCTACGTCCAATTTATGGTCGTCATAATCGTCCTAGCAGATCAACAATTGAGCGTTTAGTGGAAAAATTTGTACCCACAGGCACAGTACAAAATGTTCCCGTGCCAGTGAGACAAAGAAGTGCCCGTAGTGTTTAGAAAATTGCTGCCGCTGAGGCTTCAGTTGAAGAAAGCCCAAATGTGTCTCTCACACGTCGTTCTCATGCGTTGGGCATCTCTGTGACGTTCTTGTGGCGAATTTTGCGAAAAGATCTTGACCTACATCTTTACAAAATCAAATAGACGCAAGAACTGAAGCCGCTTGACCACCAGAAGCGTCGTATGTTCATGAATTGGGCTGAGCAACAACTTGAAAATGATTCGGATTTTCATCGAAAAATCATCTTCAGCGATGAGGCTCATTTCTGGCTGAATGGCTTCGTCAATAAACAAAATATGAGTTATTGGCCAGACAGCAATCTACACGTACTCCATGAGTCATTATGCATCCCGAAAAAATTACGGTTTGGTGCGGTTTATGGGCCGGCGGCGTCATTGGGCCGTACTTCTTCCGTGATGATCAAGACCGGCACGTTACTGTGAATGGGAATCGCTACCGTTCAATGATAACCGAATATTTTTGGCCCCAATTGGATGATACGGACGGCGCCACAAGCCACACAGCGAATGCCACAATCAATTTATTGGAAACCAAGTTTGTAGAACGTGTTATCTCACGAAATGGTCCAGTCGATTGGCCGCCTCGGTCGTGCGATTTGACGCCGTTAGACTATTTCCTGTGGGGCTACGTCAAGTCTATGGTCTATGCCAACAAGCCTGCGACGATTGATGAATATCGGCCGATTTATGCTTGAAAACCGTCGAAAATTGGGTTCAGCGTCTGGACTTCTGCAAGCGTGCCCGTGGTGGCCATGCAAAAGAAATCGAGTTTCATAATGGCATCGAACGTACTTTTACAGGAATAAAGAATGTCATTGATATCCAAAACCGTTTTTGTTTTATTTAAAAAAAAAAACTTTTGTAGCACTCTTATTGAAAAACCCTTTACTTGATTTTTTTTTGCGTATGTAGTATTTAAATAGGACTAAACATCTGCGGTAGATCATACGGTAGATCAGAAGATATAAATAAAATAGTAGGCGTTCCGGACGGGACAAAAACGGAAGTAAATATTATGGTTCATATGGATATTCCAAAAAGTCAGAGAATTTTGCGTACAAATGATTATTTTGAAATATTCTAAAAATAGCTGAAATCATGTGCTTTATTTGTGTATTAACACTTTGTTCCTAAAGGTTACAGTTTTTTCATAGTAAATCACAGTAAAATTCCGGACGGGACAAAAAATTCTGTATTGAAATTATCAGTACGATTTTTATTCTAAAAATAATTTTTTCGTAAAATATATTTTTTTCAATTATCTCTGAACATAGCTGAGACAATTTACTTTATTTTTGTTCATATACACTTTGTTCTTAAAGTTTACAGTTATTTCGTAAAAAATCGCAGAATAATTCCGGACGTTCCGTATGGAAATTTGCACTACGATTTTTTGCTAAAAATAATTTTGTATATGACAATATTAAAAATCATTATTACGAAATGAAAAGTGATGTACAATTCAAATTTCCAGATTTTGTTAAAGTTTTTATTTTTTTTTTACTTTTTTTGAAAAAACATTTTTTTTTTTGTAGTTTTACACTTTTGGTATTTAAAGTTCCGGATGGTACAGATTTCAATTAGCTGTCAGGAAATTCTGGAATGCTGAGGAAATTCTGTTTTAGAAACAGTGGATTCAACTTTAAAAAAAAATATGATTTATATGATTTAAGTAATCTTTTCTGTGAAATGTAACAAAGTGAAAAAAAATCTTGGTATGCTATTTGAAAGATTAACATTTAGAGAACAACTCATTGAAGAAGTATTTTCTGTAAGAAACCCTTAAGAACTATAATACACATCGGCAAATATTGATACATCTCGAGTTTGGACGTGTCTATCATAAGCGTAACTTAATTTAACCACTAGCGTTACTTAGTATGATCCAATGTTTCAAAATTGCCTCGACTGATTCCTGGAATATCAGAATTACAAATTTTAATGGATTGGGCAATGCCGCAATTTTTAGACAAATTGTTCAGAGAGTTAGTCACGATGTTTAAATATTTTTAATTAGAAGTTTCAATATTTGCCGAGGTCTATAATTGTCCTTTCATAAAAAACTTATTTTATGGATTGTTTTCTAAAATCATATCTTTCGAATTGAATATACATATTTTTTTTCACTTTGGTACATTTCACAGAAAAGTTTACTTAAATCATATGTAACATTCAAACAAGTGATTTTTTGATACTATTTTTACGTTGAGGCACGTGTTTCGTATTTTTTGTCAAATGTTTTGCTTTAGTTAACATTTTAGCTATGAAATAAACAATATTCTGTATAATTTGGAAATATCTATTAAAATATTTTAAGGATTGTTAAGAATTTTTCCCGATTTACTAGAACAAGATTTTGTATGTTCCATATTTAATCAAGGCAACACAAAATATTTCAAATATTCAATAATAAAGTTCAAATTAGCCTAACTAATATAAATACCACTTTTAAATTGAAAAACTTTAAAGAAAACAATGGATTTTGTAACAAATTTTGTATCGCTGCTATTATTTTTCACACCTAAATTCAAGACTCATTTACAAAGGTACCATATTTTTTGAAATAGGTTAAGAATATGGAAAAATAAGACGAAATTGTAATGACATTATTCCAATACATGTTAATTATAAAAATAATTGCTTGTTCTTATTATGCAACACTTGATGATGCACCTATCCCAGTGAAGATTGAAAATGCGTTCGGGACGAAGAGTGGTTTTTCAATAATTATCGTTGTCAGTAGGGGTGGAATATATGGAAATTACTTTACATATTTCCATACATTTAATTAAGTAAAAAAAAATTAAAGAGTTATTTGAAAAAACAAAGTAAAAGGCATCATGCAATTATAGATCTAGTTTGATATATAATATATAATTTAATTTCATTATGAAAATCAAAGATGTTATGCAATAAATAATAGGTACACTTTAAAATTTATATATTATGTATTTGACTGATTATAAATTTGGTCAAATCCAACTGAATTTATCCAAAATAAATCAGATCGTAAACTCAAATTTGTAAAAAGTTCAAAATATATAGAAAAACACGAAAATTTCCATACACGGATAGAACAGATTTGTTTGAATATGTTTAAATGTAATTAAAAAGTAATACGAAATTACCATATATGTATTTGGAATGAAGTGTAATTAAATTATAATGGAAATTGAATTTATTTTTGCTTACGTGTAAACATTATTATATTGTCCAGCAGAATCTGTCAAATTTGCCATAAATATGTTACAATACTAACATAAAATTTTAATTGCATTTGAATAAACTATTTCTTGACAATTTACTTGGTTAAAACTATTTTTCGAAACACAGAAAATGCTAATCAAATCTAAATACAACGTATGTTCGCCACGCTCGTCTTAATTCGATAATTTATCGTCTGACGAAGTTGGCAACGTTGTGCAGCATTTCCTACCTACGCCATCTTTTGCCATCATTTGAACATATTGATATTTAAAAGCAAACAAAAAAGGAATTGGATTTAAATAAATGTATTCTTGCAACATTCTTCTTATATACGAAGTTGGCTCTCGTTGAGCAGAATTTTCTACCTATGTCATTTTTGTAGTCGTTTGAAGTATGTATAGGGTCATTTTAAACATACTGATGTTTGAAAACAAACAAAAAATGAATTCTTGTATATAAAGTTGACACTCGTTGATCGGCATTTTCGAGTACGTTTCTATTGTTGTTCGTTGAGAAATGTGTTCGTGTCGGTAATAATTTTGTTATTTGTAAATTAAATAAATATATAAATTGTGTTATAAAAAGTATTAATAGTAACAGAGTAGTGCAGTATATAATTTCTGAATCTAATGTGAAAAAACAACAATTAATAATCAGTGTTTCGATTTTCAAACAAAATTTGGCATGTTTTCTTATAAAAGCATCCGTGAATTCCTTGCCTACACTATGTGCTGTACTGAGATCAACTGTAACTGTACCAAATTGTGCATTCATTGATGATGTCACTTGTACTTGCGGTTTTAAACGAATTATTTATTTATGCATTTAAAAATTTGTATATGAATTCAATTATTATAAATCCCACTGTGCATGTTTAAAGATTTTGAATAAAAATTAATAAAAAAAACAACGTTTTATGTTCAGGATTTCTTTTCAAAAATATTTAAATATGTTTCTATGCAATCATACTACTATTTGTACTGAAACAATTGATATGTTTCACTGGAAACATATTTATATTCAGGTCGTTCAAAATCATGTTTTATTTTGAACATATTTATGTTTCAGTTCAAATACTTATTTTATTGGGATGTAGTAATTGTTATGTCTGTAGGTAATCTGCCTGTAGATAACCTAAGAGGCAACAATAACGATCATTACAAATATTTGTCACGTAATCAGTTTATTATAATAAGTATTTTAGTAGTCATTTTTATATTTTATAATTAGTGCATTAATTAAATACTAATTCAAAATTTCACCTTTAAAATTCATAACAAAGCAAAATGTTGTAAGAAAAATTTTGGAAAATTGTTAAAGTTTTCATGAAAAATACTTTTCTTTTGATCTGTAATTTTTAAACTAAAAGCCTTAAATTGCGGATGTTTTTTTTGCTTACAAAATGATACGTGTTAGCGAAAAGTCTGAGTATGCATCCAAATTCAGGAAATACATATATAGAAATGTTGTATAGAATATTCATAGACAACAGACCACTTTTCATAGAGTAGTATTTTATATAACTTTTTGGGAGGTTTTCAAAATATCCAATTAAATGTTGCAATTTCATATATTCTAAGGGTAACTCTAAGGTAAAGTGGCAGTTAGTGCTTAACCGACTATGGTGAACACGGACCTTAATAATATAAGAGCATGTCAAGCATTTTAGGGAAAGAATTGTCATGAAAAAATTATCTAACCAGTCGGTCATGTCTTGGAGGCCTTCGATGCCTAGAAGATTCTGGAATAACTTCGATAAAAAAGTTCGATCTCCTTGCTATATCGGTTAAAATTTTTTAAATAACTCGTAGTTACATTCAATTTCTTTGACACACCCAGAAAAAAATTCCCTCAAATCCCATTAAAATTGGTCAATAGGACAATTATTGATTTAATAGTATACAAAAAATAAAAATGTTCATATAAACTCAATGGCAATGTCATGGTATTTTCTTGTATTTAATGGTATTTTCCGATTAAAATAATAATTTATCCTATTGAATATTTTTAATAGTAAAAAACTATTATTTATATAGTATTTTTTTCTGGGTGTATAGTATTTTTTTCTGGGTGCAAGATACGATATTTAAACATTTATCATATCGATATCACAATATTTCTTTGATTATTGTTTTCTTCGATATCGTTCCGATTTCGAAAAATGTCTCGTATCGAGAAAATTCCGACAGAACGCAACGATATTTACCTACCATGTAAGTACATTGACTACATAACGATATCGAAATAAATGGCATACTGAGTAGAAAAATGGTTGTCGTTGACAAATTATTCAGTTTTATATATTCTGGTATAACATTAATTATGTAAAATAAAATATTATAAAACTTTTAAAACAGATTATTAATGATACTTCATGATACCATAAAGTCTTTTTACAACTCAAAGTATTCAAAGGTATCTGGACAAAATTTGAAATAAATCTAAATTGTATAAACTTTCAAGTGGCTTATACAAAATCCATGATATGATGGTCTGTTGTTCGTTATAATAAAACCAAAGTTTGTTAATTATATTTGTGGTTTTGGAACTGCGTCGTTTCGCAAACATTAACGCGATAATTGTCCTGTGCAAAGTATTACCCAGGTAGAGTTAATTTTGAGTACATTTCCATGTATGTGCAGAAACATTAAATTATGTTGCCACTAAAATGTTTTTTTTTTTTTGTGCAAACATTAGCGCTTTTTTCACACAATATAATAATTATTTTTATTATAAGCTACATGTAAAATAAAATTGTAAAGCATAAAGCCAATGTTGTTGCACAGAATAAAATAATGTGTCAATGTGTACAAGGAATCATAAGATTCATCTCTGAATGATAAGTAGTAAGGGTGCTGAAAGACACATAATCAGAAATAATGCTTTTGTTTGTAATGATTATGATGACAATAATAACAAGGTTGTATTATTATGACAAGCATAAGGTGTTAATTCTCTTTTACCTACTCAACTCAGAATCCTTTAATTTGAAAATGTGACAATAAAAAACAATGGTACAAAGAAGCATTAAAATACATATATGTATATATGTGAGATAATGTACATTTGCATATAAAAATAAAGCTTGTTTTACACACAATTTGTTTCTACAGTTATGATACTTTTTCGTTATCACAATTTGTAATTCTAATTTTCTATTGAAATTCAAGGTTTTAGTAAAATTCAAATTTTTAACAAAATATTCAAATTTTTAACAAAATATTTACCCCTCCTATAACGAAACAAAAACGGATTGAACGTAAACGCATTCGTCAAAAAGTTCAGATATCACAGTGACTGCATTTTTTAAATCAAATAACACAAAAACGACGAAGAAATGAACAAATCAAAAATATTCTCTTACTGGAATTTCTGACGCTTTTTGATGTTTGAAGTTATCGTTTAAAATTATAAAGGAATTTTAAATTTGTTCAATTTGTACACAGAGAAAACACAGTATTACTTTTTCGACACGTTTTTCAGTCGTACATTTTTTGTTATTTAAATTAAAAACATTTTTTTAATTAAATTAAACACATTTTATTTAAACTTAAATTAAATACATTTGATATAGTATTTTAATACGCACGTAATAAAATTTGAAATAAATATATTGTATTACTTTTTATAACGTAGGTACACTCAGAAAGAAATACTATATAAATAATAGTTTTTTTACTATTAAAAAAATAGTCAATAGAATAAATTAACTCAGAAAGAAATACTATATAAATAATAGTTTTTTTACTATTAAAAAAATAGTCAATATAATAAATTATTATTTAAATACGAAAATACCATAAAATACTACGAAATACCATGACATTTCCATAGAGTTTATATGAAAATATTTATTTTTTGCATACTATTAAATCAATAATTGTACCATTGACCAATTTTAATAGGATTTGAGGGAATTTTTTCTGGGTGTAATAACAATTACATAAAAAACTGTTTATGTACAACATAAACAAATTAAAAATTATTTATTTTTAGTACAATTTTTAATAATTTCAAATTATATTCTTACGTTATAATAAAAATATCAATGTTAAGTTTATTACTTAAGTATACTCTCATGAAATATTTACTTACTAACTCAAAAATAATTTTATAGTATTTTGTAGTGTTTAATGGGATTTACCGATTGAATTGTAGCCACGGTAGCTTAGTGGTTACTGCGTTGGACTGCGAGCCGAAAGGTCCCCGGTTCAAGCCTGGACAACATCTTTTCATAGAAACATTTTTCTATACCGCGCTACCTCTCGTCAGTAAATGGCAAACCAATGAGAGTAAAACCATTGCCTATGAAAAGCTCTCACCCGCCATTCGGATTCACCAAAAAACTGTAGGTACAGTTTTAACACGCACTGCTCAAAATGGCGAGAGAGCACGGCCGAAGTTCTATACAGGACTGTAGCGCCAAACTATTATTATTATTACTGATTGAATTAATAATATATCCGATTGACTAATTTCAAATTTTAATTTTATGGTGTACTTTTTCTGAGTGTAATAAAAAGTACTTACTTCAAATTTTATTATTAAACTTTATTTAATCTTTTTCATATCGATGCCATATATTTAAAGATTAAAATATCGATATCTTTCTATATGGTATTTTATAAAAATCTGTATTTCTATCTAAAAATCAATGTATATATTTTTGTATTCTATATTATCGATAAACCTAGTATGAAGTCAAAATCAGCACTCGTGATAGGAAAATGTCCCATTAAGTGCAAATGGTAAGACTATGGATTGTACACCCAAAGAACGAATCAATTGGGGCAACCGTCTTTTTTTGCCAACCGATTTATTTAGTTCTGTCAACAATCGACTGATTCAGTTGTTGCAACACCGCGTATCAGTTCACACAACTAATGAATAGAATTGACACAACCAATTTGTTTAGTTGTGGTAGCCAATTTAATTATAAGAAATCGGCATTTTACCTAGCGTCTCGTATGTCTCTGGTTGAAGAAAGTATATTTGAGCATGAAAAAAGCGAACAGTAAAATCGAACAAGCCTTAAAACAATTCCAAATTTTGTTTAAGACGTGGCACGCACTGTCCGCAGCACAAAACAAAAAAATAGTGAAAAACTCTGAAATCGCCTTAAAACAATTCCAAATATTGTTTAAGACGCGCTGTCCGCAAAACAAAACGAGTGAAAAATGAAAAGCTTGCGCGACTGGTGTTGTCCTGCTTTGGCATTGCTTTTATACAAGACAACTGATTTCACAGTTGAATCAAATAAATATTGGTTGCTACAACTTAATGTTATATAGCTATCTGTTAAGTCAACTAAATATTGGTTAGGTCTCATTTTGAATTTAGTTGCCGTGGCAATGGAAACAAAAAAAATGAAAATGGATAAAAAGTTTGTTTCCCCAATCAATGTTGCAGTTGCTTCAACTAATAGTTGGTTACGCTTCATACTATTGTTTACCACAAATGAATTTCAGTTGAAACTGACTAAATTTGGTAGATGCAAATGAATATTCGTTGAAACAACTGCACGTCAAGCAATTAATTTTTTGTGTGTATGGTTCACGTATTAATCTATTTTACGAATTAATTCAAAAGTTTTCCAATGAATTTGATTGTATTTGAAATTCATTACACCCAGAAAAAAATACTATATAAATAATAGTTTTTTACTATTAAATATAGTCAATAGGATAAATTATTATTTTAATCGGAAAATATGATTAAATATTAGAAAATACCATGACATTGCCATTGAGATTATATGAAAAGATTTATTTTTTGCATACTATTAAATTAATAATTGTCCTATTGACCAATTTTAATGGGATTTGAGGGATTTTTTTTCTGTACCTGTACACAATTGGTTGTCTAGTGTAAACGAGGATTTGTATTTAATCTGACGACTTAAAAAGTGATTTGTAAAAACAAAGTAAAGTAAATTCATACAATTATGGATCTTGTTTTACATATATTATATATGTAAAATCTGTTTTGAAAACTGTATATGTTATACAATAAATAATAGGTACACCTCAAAATTAATATTTTTTGTGTTTGACTGGTCATAACTTTGGTCAGATCAATCCAAATTTCATGTAGTTTATTTCAAATTATGAGCTTATGTATTTTCACTGGAATACAAAAGAAATATGATCGAAAACTCCAATCTGTAAAAAGTTAAAGACCAAAATATGTAGAAAAACACGAAAAGAATCATATATTTGTATTTCGTAATGCTCAAAAACTTGAGGCAATCCGAAAAAACTGAGTATGAGGTCGTGATTAGAATTTTGAAGTCCATCGAAAAATCACACTCACAGAACAAAAGGCCGCAATTTGTTGTCAAGTGTAATTATAAAAGTCTCACTATGTGGTATATAAAAACCTTAAACACGAATAAAAACCAGCATTCGAATTCGTATATCTTTCCATCATGAAATGGCAAACCTTACTGAAGCGAAATGTCAAAAGATCTGGAGGAAATATGGCGTCGTTTGCTGTCCCTGTCGCTCTACTTTTGTAGCGTCCCATTTGAAAACCCTTGAAAAAAACATTTGTAGCGCTCTTATTGAAAACCCTTTAGCTTATCGCGAAGTTAGTTTAAAATCAATTACCAAATTTGTACCGAACAGACAGACAAGAACCTAATAAACGTTTTAAATAAGCTTGTTTTAATATCACCAATTTATTTAAATTATTGTAATAAATACATAGTTGCAAACCCACATGCCACAACAGTCAAACACAATTGGAACCAACATTATGTTCACCACAAAACAAATAAAAACTCAAATTTAACTCAAATGTGTACTTGAGTCAATTTGAGCAACTTTAAGCCCGTCGCCAATATGGGAAACATGTAAAGTTTGCAATTGTTGGCACTTCGAACTTTAATTTTAGCGGTTTTGCAATTGTTTCGCAAATATATAGATATGCAAATGTAATGCAGTGAAGCCAACTAAAGTTGCGCGAGCAAACATATTAACCCATCAATGACTTAACCAAGAATATTCTTAACATACATTTTATACAAGTAAAAAAAATTCAATTTAATTTTAATTAAATTTATCATAAAATCATTTTGAAATGTATAAAGTCGATGCATTTTATAATTATGATGATTTTTTTTTCGATTTTTTGTTTTTCATATTTTACAATTTCATAAAAATGGAAATGCTAATAGATACAATTTTTGGCATTTTACAGGAATATTTCGAGCAGATATATGGAATTTTTTGGAATGTGTTTAGCAGGTTGTCAAATTTTGTGGAATTTTATTCACGGCATATTTTGGAATCGGACAGAAAATAGAATTTCGCCTTTGTCTGTTTGAAATATGTCGAAAAAAATGTTTCTAAACTGCCACAACCCTGCTAAAAATATTGTCTGGGGACACGAGACAAAATTTTTGGAATATTTCAGAAATATTTCCGGCATATTTCGGACAAACAAACAGATAAATGGAATAAAGTGTATAGCAGGTTTGTCAAATTTTGCTTAATTTTATTGGCACATTCACGACATATTTTGGGAACGGGCAGAAAATAAACAGATTGTAATACACACTCCGACTTTGTCTCTTTGAAATATGTCGAAAAAGTGTTTTTAAGCTCCCTCGATCTTGTCAAAAATGTTGTCTGTGGGAATGTTTTGAATTTTATTTTTTAAATTTATAATATTCAAATGGAAGTATATGAAAATAATTTGAATTTAATGAATTTTCAAATATATGGCAGATTGTTACGTTACATTCATATGCATATTTCAACATAAATTTCTCTTATAACACATTTAATTAAATACTTTTAATATTTATTATACAACCATCTATAAGTGTGCTTCTGTTGTATCATTTTCTATTTATATAACATATGTTGTATGCTTTGTTACTTAAGTGTTATGAAGGTTCTCAGAATGGACTGTTTCGTTACTTTATTTGGACGTAGATTTTAAGTTGCCTTATATTGTTGGCAAAAGTCTGCTCTTCTTTAGAAGGAAAATAATAAATAAAATTTGAATTATGCTGCTTTTTTTTTTTTTATTTTCCAAAAAAGTGATGGATTTAATTCTTTTATTAATTCTTAAGTACGTTGCCATAAGAGGAATTTGACGTATAATTTATTTGATTTAATAAATAATAAAGGTTAATTATAATGATTTGTAAATTAAATAAATTGAATCCTTACCAATACGCGTTAAATAATGTAGATCTTTACAAAACAAAATAAAATTTGAAAACTTATGTTTGTCATTCATTTTATACTTCTCAAACCATTTATAAATAATGTTTTTTATACCCTACACCTATGATGTACAGGGTATATTAACTTTGTGCATATATTGTAACGCCCCTTAGGAGGCGTGTCCGGTATGGAAAAGTATATATATTCTTGATCAGCATCACTACCCGAGTGCGTTTAGCCATGTCCGTCTGTCTGTCTGTCCGTCTTGCTGTCTTGCTGTCTTGCTGTCCGAATACAGAATAACTTGAGAAATACTGATTAGAACGCGATGAAATTTCGTCTCAATATAGTTTAGCCAAAAGTAGGAACTGAGTTTGAAAATGAGCAAAATCGGTCAACGGACACGCCCACCTCCCATACAAGTCACTTTTATATAACTTTTTCGAAACTAATAACTCGAAAAGTATTCAAGGTATAGTTATAAAATTTAAAACGTATTGTTAGAATTCACCTAAAAATATGTGGTCCAAAAATGGGCGTGATCCGCCCACTTTTTTTTTTCATTATTTCCCGGGTTTTCATAGTGGAAATTTGATCCGTAAATTATTAAAATCAAATCTATGAAATATTAGCCTTTCAAAATTATATTTTTCAAATTTTTTTTTTTTTTTTTATTTTAAAATTTTTTTTAATTTATGGGGATATAAGACGTAAATTTCTGATATATGTATAATATTCTGAGGGTTAATATCCCCACCAAAGGTGTAGGGTATTCCATAGTCGGGCCCGTACCGACTATAAAAATTCGCCCCATGTGACCGAACTTACCCATGTGACCTAACTTTCCCAACTCGTTTTTTAAATATATTTGATAGTGACAATACGCCCCATACGTCGTTAATGGGTTAAGCTTTAGTTCTACACACAGACACAGACACACACACCCCCCAAAGAGAGTAATGCAATGCAGCTGTGTTTGTTTTGGCTTCGGAAAGTGCTAAAATAAGAACAATAGCAACAACATTGTGAAAAGTGTAACTAACATAAGATGCAGGCATTAAAAGTGCGAAAGTTTAAGTAACCGAAAACAACAAAAACAAAAGAACAACAAGTTGCCAACTGCTAAGAGCCAATGTGTAGATTTTCCAAATGCGTCTGTTGGAATTATGCATGGGTTGTTGTTCTTTTTATATGTGAGACATATATGTGGATATAAATATTTTTGTATAAAAAGTTTAATTTTAAAATATACTTAAATTTTAAATTCGAACAATTCAGTAGACAGCATATCGCATAATGCGATATGGATTTAAAAATTTATGGAATATTTATAATGTGTTTGCTTTACGGGATTATTTGAGAAACTTTAATAATTAATAGAACTAAAAATTATATACAAAAAAAAACAATATTTCTAGATTTATTGATTAATATTACAAAAAGTAGACGATCAAAATTGTAGTGGCATTTAATTAATTGTATCCTGATATTATTTTTTTTTTATTCTATGAAATACCGATAAATTTTAGTTATGATACTCAGAATATTTAGAAATCAAATTCTGTGTGCTTTAGAATTCCTGCCATAAAATAACATTTTTTCTTAAAATAATTAAATTACACTACTTTACAAAACTCGTTTTCAAATAAAAAAAATTAAATTCAATTTTTCTTTTAATTGTTTGTCGCGATGTGCTACATCGCTTTCTGCCCACACGCTTTTAACCCTTCTGCACAAATTGGATCAAAATGACCCAATTTTTCTGGAAAATCACGATTATTTTTATTTAAAATTATTCGTATTGGGTCGAAACTTCGCGATATCTTCAACTACATATACTATATAGTTATGGCGTGTATTTTTGATTTTTATATACGTGCATTCAATTGTGGGTCATTTTGACCCTCACCATATGGAAGAAATATTCTACAAACTTATCAAGGAATGGCACATGATAATACAGCAAGTACTTCAATCAAAGGCTGTAAAACAACGATCCCACTTTTGACCACACACAAAAAATTCGATATAATATTCACGGTTTGAGACAGATGCAAAAAATGTGTTCCAAATGAGCACAGCAAATGATGTGTTATGTCTGAAAAATCTTGAAATTTTTTAATAAATGTCTTGTATATATACATTTCTCTTTCAAATAATTGAAGAAAATTAATTTAATTAAATAAAAGATGATTTTATATTCAATTGTATATTAATTACAATGAGTGGGTCAATTTGACCCAATTTGTATAGAAGGGGTATCTTTGCAATTTCTGTAGAAGGGTTAAATCGGCTGAATTTCAGTATTTTCGGAACACCTCAACCGATTTTAAAAAATTAAAAAGTGTTGTACAGAGAGATTTTTAGATCTCAATGTAAGATTTTCTTAAACAAAATTTTAAAAATCGGATAATTTTTTACCATTTTTCATGAGAAAAATCTCAACTTTACTGATTTTTATCTCCATAATCATTAAAGATACAAATTTCAATTTTAAAACAAGTTATTTCTGTACAACACTTTTTAAATTTTTAAAATTACTGAATTTTAGCCGATTTAAGAGTGTTTGGGCACCCTGTGCATCGATCCCGTGCATACTTTTTTTTTGAGATTTTTTGCAATATCCCGAGTGGGAATTGGTTAAGGTTAGCCTTATATCGCATCCGTCCCTGATCAGAATACGATAAGGCATCCCTACCAAAGGCCACCAGATATGATACTGATCAGGGTCGACTGGGGTAATCCTAATTTCAGATCCACGTAAGGCAACCTGATCCAACCTTCATAAAAAGTCTACTTGAAAAAAATTGATTAGACATCGTATTAATATAATATGATCGAGATTTTATTAAAAACCTTTTATAATAAAATTCGGTAGCAAAATTATTCCAATAAAATAAATATCTCAAAACGTTTACTTTTGTCATTGCAAAAGTTATTGAGATACCTTTGTTCACAAAACTATTCTTGGTAAAATTTGGTAAAAGCAATTTAAGAAGAATTTAAATATACATCGAATTATATAAGGGTAAGGTCAGGAAGCCAAAGCAGGCAACCTGATTAGGATAGCAACTTCGAATAGTGTCACGTTTTGAATCAGACACTGATAAAAATTCCTGATCATTGCCTGATTTGAAATTAGGCTGCATAATCAGACAATGATCGCATCCTAAACTAAATTTCCACTCGGGATATTTAACGACTTTTTCCATAAATCTCAAATATGAGTAATTCTACGAAGATTAAATGCAAATATTAAAATGTTGGCAAGATATCTTAATGAAATTTGGAGTATATGTATATCTACTTTATATAAAGAAAAATACAAAATATCACTTTTAAATACCATAGTTCAAAAGATATGGGTGCTTGAAAAAGCACACAGAAAGCACATAATTGGGTTTGCTTGAGTGACTTTAACTGATTAAGATAAAAATGCGCAAAATAAGCCAGTTAAAAATATCACCACCCAATACGATAGAGTTCAAACTGCTATTTTGCAATCAATAAATGTTAAATAAACAGGCATTTCACAATTTTACCTTTTCTGATGGAAACTGATAGGCCATATTTAAAAAATAAAACCAATGAAAAAAGTTAGCAATTTCGGCGCTTCGTTTGAACTATGCTCTGCATTATCATAAATCTTATATTTCATTAGATCCAAATGCTAAAAAAATCATCCAACATTAGTCTAAAAAAAATAAAAATGTTTGTGTTTAGATTCAAATATCTTAAAAGCATTTCGGAATATTTGTATTTGTTAGTATATTGTAATTAGTCATAGCAATTGAATGATAAAATGCATTAAAAATGTGGCTAAAAGGAGCCTAAAAATTCGACACGAATTCTATATAATTCGCGGATGCTATTTTGACTATATACTCAGTTTTTTTCTATTACATAACGTTTTTAAGAAAATTGCTATCGAAATTTTAGGCCCTGTTTAATCACTTTTTAGAATAATAAAAAATAGTCAATTACACAACATTTTTCGAAAAAAACTGTAAACGCAATTTTGCTTTCAAGTTTCAAAACTAATTACAATATACGAACAAAAATAAATATTTCTCAAAATTTATAAGATATTTGAATTTTATATATTTGATATTGATATTTGATTTATTTTAGACTGTTTTTGAACGATTTTTTTTAGAATTTTGAATCTAATGATAAATAAAAAATGATTTATGATTATGCAGAGCACAGTTCAAACTAACGTTCAAAATTAATAAATTTTTTCTATCGGTGGTAATTTTTAAAATATGCCCTATCAACACAGTCTACGTCAAAAAAATTTTAAGTTTAAAATGGTTGTTTATTTTACATACAAATTACTGAAAAAAAATGGACAAAGTATTTACAATAGATAAAAACTGATTATGCAATAAGAATAAGCATACTTTAAATATGATGAAATGATATTTTATGATAAGTATTTTTTTTATTGAAAATTGTTTATATAAAAGACTATTAAAAATTATGTTCACAGGGTATACTTTAAAAATTAGATCAATTAGAAAAAAGTTAGTAATTTTAATAGTTGGGTTGATCTATGTTCTGGATTACTATAAATAATTTTCTTGTTTATCATTAAATCCTAAATGCTAAGAAAAATATATAAAAAATTGCATTAATTAGTAGCTATATTAAAATTAGTGTTGACTATTAAAAGAAAAATTAAAAATTTTTATATTTTTAATGCTAAATTCGTTAAAATACTGCATTTTAAAAATGCAATCTCCAACCTATAATGAATTGAAAAAAACACATATATTATATTTTTAAATAGTATTTATTTTATTTATAAAATTTCAACAAACCGAAATGAGAATACCAAAAAAAAAAAAAAAGAAAGGAAAATTCTTATTTATTACAAAAAAGGAAAAATAATAATAATAATAGAAAAGAAATCATTTTTTTAAACATTTGCAAATTTAGACTTAGCAATGAGAATTTTGGAACAAAGTTGATTAAAGAAACTGCAAATTTGCACGAGATATGAGTGGGGGGATGTTCAAATGAAAGCGCGTATTGAAAGCGGTTCAAAACGATTACGAAATTCAAAGATTTTTTTAAACAGTTGTACAAGCTAAATATACTCTACAAGCTAATGATAATGATTTTTTTTAGTATTTATAAAATTATTTTTGTATTAACTAATTATAATTTAAGTTACTTCGACGATTAGAGCATCACCTGACGTATCTTGAAATCATCCAGATCCTCCTGCGGCATCAGGCGCAAATTGAGGTCATTGGACAGATGCAGCACCGAGTAGAAGGCCACCGATGTGGACAACGATTCGGCCATGTTGTGCGACAGCATATCGGGTAGATTTTCGCAAATATTGCGAAAACTAGCAACGCCTTTGGCATATGATTCCTTCGAGATTTGCGGATGTTGTGGCAAATTTTTATCTGCGACTGGTTTCGCAAGCTGTTTGTTGAGCAGCGAACTGCAGCAGCGTTTGAGGCTCTTCATATCGATCACCTTGGCGCGTTTGGCAAACGGCACAATAATCTTAGTCACCTGGCTGGGCGCGCCTTCAAATTCTGTGGCTATTTCGAGCACAGTATTGTTGGCGCCACAATCTTCGGCCTCCAGATGCGTTGAAACACCTGCTGCATCTGCTGCAATTAAGCCCGTCGCAGACAATGAAGAAATATTCATAAGATTGTCGCTGGCAACGCCTCTGTTATCATCATCATCATCGCCAAAGTGCGTTTCACTTGAAGGCAACATCGGTTGCTCATCGTCCGTATAGTTGGGCGACAACAACTCATCGTCATCCTGTTGCTGTTGCTGCGGCGTTGGCTCCACCTGCAGTCCCGGCGCATAGTTGTAATTGAAATAAAGCAACGGATCCACCTGCAGATCTGTCGGCAGCTTCAGCTTGCGCTGATCCCACTTTTTCTGTATGTTCGCCTTGCGCGACTTATACTTGTCGTCGAGCTTCAGAAAGAGTTCATCATGAAAAACGCCAAAGTTCAGCTGTTTGGCGCGCTGCTTGGCCAAAGCATGCGCTGTGCGTTTGGCGCGCTGATTCAAAGCGCGTCCCACATTGCGCTCGCTGCCAACGCTGCCGCTTAAAACCTGCTGCTGCGACGTTTGTTGACCCTGCGGCGGCTGCTGCGACTGACGTGTGGTGCGACGTTTAAACTTCCAATGCGATGGTCCCGCCCAAAACTGCGATATTTTATCGAGCGGACGATAAGAATACTCAAGCTTGGAGCTGGCATCGACTGGACGCAAATCATCAATGACAACAGGCGCTTTGCGCAGTCCGCGACAATTGTTGATGGCGATGCGCTCATCGCTCGTCAACTCGCCAAAGTCGGCATAGTCAACGTCGAGCATCGGCGCCGCTTCGCTGAGCAACGGCATCGGCTCGCATTCGGCATTAATGTCAAAGGCCATCGAAAGATCGCGCGCGCTGGGAAAGACTTCATTGTCTGCCGGGGGGCCAATGTCATCATCATAGCCACCACCACCGCCGCCATCATTACTTGAGTCTAGACTGCGTCGACTCGGCTCCTTGTCGTCGGCAATAGGCTCCGGTGTATCGGAAATAACATAAGCACTATGCATCGGACGGAACTGAAACGCTGCATAATTTAAGAGTTTTAGCAGGCGTTCACAGGGCGCCGTATCGTCTGAGCCACTGCCTTGCAGCAGCTGGTCCGTCAATTCAGTGGTATAGTCACAACCCTCCAGCTGCTGCGAATCCCAAAATGCAAAATTTGTACGCAGTCGCAGCTCCGAGTCTGTCGTAAGCAATATGTTGCTCATCAGCCTAATGGACGAATTGATAGAGCCCACAACAGAGTTAAGTTTGCCAAATACAGGATCCTGCAGCGGCACTGTGTCCAGACGCGCATTCAGTGTCTCTTTGTTTTTTGTTATAGTCGAGACTGCTTTGCGCGTGCGTTTAGGCTTCTTGGGCGCCGCTTGTTTGGGTGCACCGCCGTCGGCTGTTGTTCCATTCAGCGTTGCATTTGCATCGCCGCCTGCAGAGACAGCGTCGCCATCATCATCGTTGTCTGCCTGCTGTTGCTCGTTGAACTTTTGGGCATTGAGGCCGGCGGACATGCGCAGCACGTCAGTGTGTATGGAATCGACGCGCAAGCCGTAGACTTTGGAGGATGCTTCCAGTGAGGAGCCCGCAACCTGATAATTTTTAGAAATGTTAGTGACGTTAGACTTAATTGAAGTCGCTACACAATTTACGAATGTAATTCAGAAAATCAGTTTGAAATCTAAAAAACATCAATATTAATTCAGAAATGTCATATGAAATTTGTAAAAAACATCAATTGTAATTCAGAAATGTCATTTGAAATTTGGAACACATCAATTGTAATTCAGATATCCATTTGAAAGTCAAAAAACATCAATTGTAAATCAGAAAAATTATTTTAAATCAAAAGACGTAATTCAGAAATGCCATTTGATATATAAAACATGTATAAAACTCATCAATTGTAATTCAGAAATTCCATTTAAAATTCGAAAGACGTCAATAGTAATTCAGAAATTCAATTAGAAATTAAAAAGAAATCAATTGTAATTCAGACATTCCATTTGAAATTCTAAAATTTTCAATTGTAGTCCTTCAAATACTAAGAAATTCTTACAATAATCATCGAATTCACAAAAGTCAATTTAACAAAAAAAAAAAAAAAAATAACACAATACTTTGAATTTCTAAAAAAACAAAAAATGTTGACTATCTAAAATGTTCACTATATTCTCAAAGTATACTCTAAAAAATATAAAATTATCAAAAAAAAACTTTTAGCTTCACAAAATAATAAAATTTAGTACCGTATGAAATTCTAATAAAAAGTTTTCACCATTTTAAAACAATTTAAAAGCATTCTTTTTCCTGTCTAATTGTCTGTGCATCTCGTTTTCTTTACTACCCCATCGTCCTTCATACCTTAAAATTGTTCAGCGACTTGTGATGCCGATCAAGCAACGTCGACAATGTGTCAATCAGCGACAACGACCATGCATTATCACGACTCAGCTTGTTGCCGTTGTAGATCTCGAGGCATTTTTTCAATGTCTCGTTGTCCTCGAAGGTGCCCGAGTCGCCGCTGGGCGTCTCGAGTATTGTGCGACGACGCGCCTGTCGCCGTTCCTCCTCGTCATCATTAATGGTGACGTTGTGGCTGTTGCTGCTGCCGATGATGCTATTGTTGGCATTGGCATCGCGAAAAATTCCCACTTCGGAGCGACGCAGTGGCGAGTCCGTATGCGCGGGCGTCATTTTTTCCAACTGCAATGTAAATAAATTTTGTATTTTTTATTATGTATTTAATTGTTTCCGATTTAAGTAGTTTTAATTTTTTTTTTCGTGTTTGTGACTTTTTTGCACTCACTCGTGTCGCCGTTTTTGCGCGTTTTTCGTTGGCTTATTTGTGTGTGAAATAAATTTCAAATAATGAATTTAAATAAAACTAAATTTTAATTATATTATTCACTAATTTTGCAGCTTCATTAGTCAATTTCTTTGTTCTATGCGTTTTCTCCTTGTTTCGTTGTGCCTAAAAATTCGTTTGTTTTCAAATCAACGCTTTTTTTCTGTGATGCATTTGTCAATTTGGCGTTTTAGGGATGCGTTCAGTGTATTGGTCGGGATGTGTTCGTTACAGTGGAATGCGTCACTTATTTGATCCCAGTAAACCATTTACAAGTTGATATTATGACAAATTTGTCATATTGAAGTATTGATAAAAATAAGCACTTTTTCGTGGTTGCATGAATGTTATTCTTTTGATATTAGCTATAGGAAAATTAGCCCTATGAATTTTAACCACATGAAAGTTAGCCCGCTGAATTTAATTTATTGCAGAAAAAAAAACTACATTAAAAAAAGGTAAATAAAAAAGGTTAATATTTTACACAGATAGAAATATTGAAATTAATATTGATATTAATAGACAACAAAATCGTAATCCAACTAAAAATATAATAAATTGTATAATTAATTGTATTTACACATTTTTAATTAAAAATATTAATACGTATGATTAACTGTATTATTATGTAAAATGACAAATGCAATTTATTATTTTTATTTGTTACTTTGATAAATACATTATCTTAAAATGCTGCTTTTTTGTTGTGAATTTCATTTTGTTTTGTACATCGTTCTGTTGGTCCATAAATTTATTTTCTCTCAATTAAACGCGTGACGCTTTTCCTTTACGAAAGAAAAATTAAGCTGTTTATGTCGTTGATGCTGTTAAAGTTGTTGACGTTTTTGCAGATAATATTGAGATAAAAATTTTATTATTTTATTAATTGACATTTAATTGACTATGTGTATGTCAAATTAAAAGAAAATCGAATTCGGGGGTGCTGTGATACTAATTCGGCTACACAGCAAGCGCGTACGAACCCAATTTGGATCGCATGTTGGGAATCAGCTTCTATCTGCAGACATGACTCACACCTGGACATACGAACCGATTATTCAATCATCGGTTATGTGGTGTCTGCCTTTATGACCGTTACCCTATGGTCTACCATCTGAGTCAATCTCTTCTTCATTGTAGTGGGCACCCAAGCACAATCTCCTATATAAATGTGGTGTAAAGCTTTTCACGTAATTTTAAATTTTTGTCTGTATTAAAGCTCCTTAAGTACCCAGCTAACGCCAGAGTTCAAGTTACACTCAGACTCCCTTGTCTTGAATCTAAGATGAATGTTTTGATTTCGTTTCACAAGTGTTTTAGTGCAATTTATTTTTTGTTCTTTCAAAAATTAAATGCGAAACACTTTGTCAAACAAAATTTAATATTATCATTTGTAAAGATAAAAATAACGTGTGTTGCGGAGCATAATTTTTATGGTAAGTCAGCAATAAAATTAAATTTAAGCTTAAACTTTATTCCATTTATTCCCGCAAACACTGAATTCAAGCAGTACAGATGACGTTGTGCGAACAATGTGCAGCTGCAATACGGTCGCAGACATTTGACATCGAGAAATATTTTTGAATATACTGGATATATGCAGCCAAAGACTTCTGTAGCTATGTACATATATCAATATCAGTGCAATATTTTTTAATGTAGAGCAAGTCGCTGCTGCAGCGTCGCAAGTAAAGCGAGGTGCGATGATGCAAACCTTAATTATATTTTTTACTATTATAATCGCCGTTATTAGCAAGTAAAATATAAAAAAAAACATTTTTATTGTACATTTACACCCATTTGACATTGTTTTATTGCAACGTAAGCGCATTCAATTTTTCGACTCTTTTGGGAGCCTCTCCGGGAGATTTTTTCGATATAAAATGAATCTTATACAAGAGCATTTCCTGATTATTTTTAGGCTCCCTGCTAGATTGTTTTTAGGCTCCGATAAAAGACTCCTTAAAGATCCTTCTAGCTACGATCAGGTCTGAATGACTCATTTTTATTAGAAAATGTATATTTCAAGACTCTTTTCTTATGTTCAATATTTTTAACAAGATTGAATTGTTTTGGTGAAAATTTTAAATCATTTGATGTAATTAAGAAGTAAGTAAATGCATTTGTGAGCTTAATATAAAAATTAAATGCATTTACTTAATTTTTTCTATCGTTAAAAAAGTAGGAAAAAGCTCGTAAAAGAGTTAAAAATGATTATCATTTACGTTTAAAATTGAATCGTAACAAATATTAAAAATGAGTTCGTTTACCCAACTAGAACAAAATGCGAAATGTTATCTTTGCGGCCATCGTTTTTCAGGTGACTTAAAGGTTCTTACAAAAGTTATCTATTAAGCATCTTATAGAAATATCAGAAAGGTAACTTTTTAGAGTAAACCGGGATAATACCCACATAGTGGCACCTCTGACCTTCATACTTGAAAGTTGGCATTAGTTTTTTTTTTGCATACCATTTGCTGTTAGCATTTTTTGTGCTTCGTGTATTCTGTGTGTACAAAAATGTCCGATTGATAGTAAAAATATTAACCGCGACGAGTAAAATGCGTTTATGAATCGCTACAACATCGGGTCTATGAAATTGAAAATGTTCGTGGGCAGTTACTTACTGCAAGCGTCATTCTACCGTGTGAGGAATTGTCTCAGAACGTGACTGTGGCAGTAACAAACAGTGCAGCTAAAATAATTTCAAATAAAAATGCATTTAAATTTAAAACATAGCTTTTGGTTTTTCATTATTATTGTCTATTTTTATATTTATTTGATATGTATTAGTTTGTCATTTGATAATTTTTATCAATTTTTGAAAATTAAATAATCGAATGACAACCTAATACATTTATAATAATTTGTTCTCATATTTTACATATGTATTGGTAGTTTAAAGGGTTAACTAAAAGCTGTGACGACTTTCTGAAGATGCCTTTTAATAGATGACTTCAACACAACTTTTTAGTTATTTTATCGTGAGCTAAAAGTCAACAAAGAGGCGGAGATACGTAAGTCTTTCCGTTACCTTTTTGATCACTTTTACGACAACATTCAGATATCGTTAACTTTTTAAAGTTAGCATAAGGTTAGGTTTTGGGCATCGTTTGTCTGGTTGGGTACGAACAAAAAAGAGCTTTTATAACGAGTATATGATACTTATTTTACAATCATAAACGATATATGAGTGTTTTTAGTTCGTTTATGATACCTCGTAACGATGGACAAATTAAGAACGAAACTGTATGCGTTTTCGAATCATTTACGATTTTCGTATGTGATTATTTAATTCATTATTTACGAATTTTTGCTATCATTTACGATATCGTTTATGATAGGTTGGCCGGCTGGGTATATATATGTTTTCTTAAATAATACATATCTTTAATTTTGTATACAGTTTTGTTAAACTGAAATAACTTAATTATACTATTTAATTAAATTATTTATAGAAGACAGGCATGCAATCGTCGTGACAATTGTATTTAGGTTGAGTAGTTCGTGCTACAAAAGCCACTAATGTCACTGTATACGAAATGTTTTATTAGTTCAATAAACTTTTACACAATGAATTTAATAAGACTTATAAAGACCTACTTTTACAGTAGCTACACGACGTTCAAACAGTTTTATGCCATATAACGTTTAATTTCGATTGTGCTACTTGGGCGATTGGGTATTTTTACTTTTTCAAAAATTCCTGGCATTTTATTAACCGATCAAATAGCCATCACTATACGACAATCCATTACAATTATTTCGCGCGTGCACCGTCAAGAATTTTTGACATTTAGCAAATGTCAAATTGCGCTGCCTCTGCCTCAGCTGTCATCTAAAGCAGCGCTGTGTGCTGCTGTTGGTTTTTGGTTTCTCGACTAGCAGTTGAATATTTTGTATTTTTGAACTAAAATCGACGATTATTTGTTTACAAATAAACAGCAACACAACATAAAACAATTGGCCAAACTTAAATCGAACTGTGACAAAACATGTCACATTAGAACAACAGAAATTTACAACGCAAAATCAAGACAAAGAACACTGTGAAATTATGCTGCAAATATTCTTGAAAAAAATTCCACATGATGTGAATTTTGCGAGGCAAATCAATTGTCAACTGCTGAGAGTGAGTATTCGCTGTTGATGTTATGTAAACGTGCAAAAGAATTAAAAGTTTGATTAACACATTTTAAATATATATTTTTTTATTGAAATACAGCATTATGCAAGTCGAGTACCAACAAATGCAGCGACGGCGGCACCAACAACAACAAATGAGGGAGACAGTGCGCAGGAGCTACTGGAATCGGTAGCGGTGCCTGTGAAAAACTTGGCCACAGTCGATGCGAGCAAAAGAAGCAGCACCACCACCAATGTAGGCGTTATACGCGTGGATCCGAAAGTGGCAGCGGCAGCAGTGGAAGGTGTCACTTTAGAGCAGGTTGCAGCGACAGTAGTGGCGCCCACGTCTAAAGAGGTGCCGGACAACATGAAGTGGTATCCAAGCCCGCGACCTATTGAATCGGTCGGACAACTGCTTGGCTACTACAAGAAATTAAGCAAATTTCGACTGACATGTTCGTGGTTTTTGCACTTCAAATTTATTATAATTACTAATAACTGCTTTTTCAGCGCTCGTTGTCATTACTGCTATGGGTGGCTATGCCATGGCACCTGCGCCCTTTGACCTCAGCACCTTTGTACTGGTCTCGTTGGGTACAGGACTCGTTTCCGCAGCGGCCAACTCTATCAATCAGTACCATGAGGTGCCGTTCGATTCGCAAATGTCACGCACAAAAAATCGTGTATTGGTCACAGGACAAGTGACGGCTTTGCATGCTGTAGGCTTTGCCACAGTCTCGGCTGCAATTGGTCTGAGTGCTTTGTACTATGGCGTCAATGGGCTGACATGTGCTTTGGGTGCTGGCAATCTTTTCCTCTACACCTCCATCTATACACCCATGAAACGTATGAGCATTTTGAACACATGGGTTGGTTCTGTCGTTGGCGCCATACCACCGCTCATGGGTTGGGCTGGCTGTACGGGCACCTTGGATGCGGGCGCTTGGCTATTGGCTGGCGTGCTTTATGCATGGCAATTTCCACATTTTAATGCGTTGTCGTGGAATTTGCGGCCGGACTATTCGCGTGCAGGTTATCGTATGATGGCGGTCACCAATCCGGCACTGTGTAGACGCACGGCGTTGCGTTATACACTTGCGTTGGGCGCGCTGTCGTGTGCGGCGCCGCTGCTCGATGTGACGAATGTGTGGTTTGCGCTGGAGACGTTGCCGTTGAATGGCTACTTTGCCTATTTGGGTGAGTAATACAGGGAGTGCCGTTTTATGGTGTAAATATTTTAGCGACTGATTCCATTCATTCAAAAAATGATTCTAGAGTTGGGGTGTATCTGGAACACCCAGTGATATACAGTCGCTAAAATATTTGCACCCTATAGATATTTATTGCTCATAAGATTTAAATTTATTGAAAAATATCAACAGCATATAAATTCTATCAACGCTCGGACAGTGGTACGTCACGCAAACTCTTTCGCTTCTCGCTCATACATCTGCCTGCGTTGATGTTGCTGTTTCTATTCAATAAAAAGCACTGGTTCCTAGGCAGTGCGGCGACACCTGCTGGCGAGGAAGCCATAAGTGAGGTAGTCATTGCCGCCACCACCAACGCAGATGCTGTCAGCGTAGTTGCGCAAGCCAGCAGCAGCCTGTTGCCACAGTCAAACAACGTGTTGCTGCCTGTGGCTATTGCCGCGAGTCCTGCATCGTTAGTGTCTGCTGTTGAGCCAGCAGTTGACGTCAAGCATTTGTGACATTAAAGCCATTTGTACTTTATAGCATACGCCCCGTAGCCTCCGCTCCGCTCCACACTGGCAAAAACACAACAATGTTTAGCTGTACCTCTTAATGGATTTCCTTGCACAGTCTACTACACCACCACTCTCTACTCTACAATCTTCGCAAAACTCAACTTGCAATTAAATCAGTTCAAATTGTTTTAATTAATTTAGTGAATCAATTAAATTAAATTATTAACTTATGTAATGTAATGCAATTCAAAGTATTTTGTTGTTAAGTTGTTATTAAGCACATTTGTAGCAGTTGCAGACGAAGACGCAGACGCGCTCCACTCATGCGCAGTGAGCAATATTAAGAAAAATTTGTAGTCAGAAAATGTAAATGAATTCTTTTTATTTGTATGTAAGATATATTTAAATTATATAATAAAAGGAATGTAATTCAAAGATACATTTTAAAGAAATGTTCATTTTTTTTTTATTAATGAAAATTTTGGCGTTAATCAATCAATGAACTAAATATCGATTTCATCCATTTAGGGCAACACCGAAACCAATATATACACTAAGCCAAATTGAGGGAGTTAAATCAACGAAATATTTGTGTTACTTTTTGACGTAATTTTGTGATTTTTTTTTAGTTAAAAAACACGGTAAATTAATAGTATTTCAATAGAAAAACAATTGATTATACTATTAAAATAGGTCAATAGGTAGCGTTCTAATAGTTCAATAATATTCAAACTGTTAATACAATATGTTGTTGTACCATACATTTTATGATGTACTTATAAGACATATAAATACTTAATAAAACGTATTATTAATGTTATGGTATATTCGATTACAATTTTCCTAATAGTTTATTAAAACAAAAATGCATTTTAGTTATTTTATTAAATAATTTATTTGAATGTCGAAATAAAAATTACATTTTAAAAAATCACACATATAAAAGTCACTTCTGTAAAAGGTTAAAACACCTTTAATGTTTGCATGGGTTTCCAATAATTGATACTAATACTTGAGTGTGCATTTATTTTTGAGTCCGTTGTCTTTAAAAAAAAACATGTTTTTATTCGTGTTTATGTATTTATGACACGTTTTCCAAGAAACATTTATGCGGAGCTCCGGCACAATTGGAATCACAATTCCGTCATTGCCGGCACGTTATCGGAACGTTGAGAAAGTGTCCGTCCAAGCTGGTACTAAAACGGAACGATAACGTGCCGATAAATCCACTACTTCGTATGCCGGCATTTTCCATTTTTCGTTTGAACTTCGTTTTTACGGTGCCGTTTTCGTGCCGGTGGAGACGGATTACACCATTTGCTTCCCGTTAATACTCCTTCTTTCGTTGTAGCCTGAATGTTTGAAACATTTAATTTTGCAAAGCAGCGCGCAGAGAGACGACATGCAGCAGGGCATTCAGAAATACGTAGCAGAAATATACTTAAAATAACCTTAATATATATTGCAAAGCCATGGATCATCTCATAAGATATCAAAGCCTTCAATACAAACGATTCAATTAACGGCTGCATCTACCTCGTCCAATTTTCCCATGATTTTCTGGAGGCAGCCTTAATTGCGGATTACAAATTGTATTTTGTATACCGAAAAGTAGACGATTACCTACAAGAATTAGCGTAGCCATTGAGCCATTTAAAAGCCACATGGCAAGGTGGTGCTCAACATCAAGATTACTCATTGAGATCGCGAAGAATTTTAATTTATTGCTGCAGAAAGGTCGAGCCGGCTCACCCTTCAATGGCAATAATGAGATCTTAAAGGCCAAAATTAAGAGTTTCAGGTGCTCAGCTGATCATCCCGGTTAGTGTGATGGAAATTTCTACTTTGTGAACCATCTTGATTTAATGATGAACTTCATATTGTAATACAATTTGTTAATAATATTTTCAATTAAAAATAACATACAAAAATATAATGTACTTGTTTTAATTTACAAATATAAATAATATATATTTTCCACTCAGTTTATAGCGCGTTTATGGTACGTTTTGTTGTATTCCGTTCCGTGTTCCTTTTAAAATTACAGTACGATAATGGCACGTTTTCGGTCCGTTTCAATCGTACTATAAAAATGTGTACACAGTTTAAAATTCGATACAATGGTACGTTTTCGGCACGACAGTTGCTGTTGGCAATGTTGTTATTACCCATTCATCAATTTATTATGCAATTTTGTTAATTTCTCCTCTTCATTGATATGACTCGCTTCATTGCGATATGACTCAGAAATTCAAGATTCTGGGCATCCCCGCGACGACTTACAAAGCTAACCTTGGTTCAGTGTATATTTAAAATCCTTTAGTTTTAAACCGTAAGCCGTTTTTATACCCTACACTAAGAGTGAAAGAATATATTCAGTTTGGAACGTTGTTTGTAACACCTAGAAGGAAGCATGTCCATTATGGATTTTTTTGTATTTTTTTGTAATAATCCACATTATTAAACCCGACATTGGTAAGGACTCAATTTAATTAATGTAAATAAATTATATTTATATATTTATTTATATTTTTATTTATTACAGAACTTAAATAATACATCGAACTTCTATTATGGCAACGGACTCAAAAATAACTGCAGACTCAAGTACTACAATCAATTATTGGAAACCAAAGCAAACATTAAATGTGTTATAACCTTTTGCAGCAAGAAGTGTCTTTTTATGTGTATGTTGTAAAAGTGAATATCAATTTCGACATTTAAATAAAATAATATATACAATAAATTAACTGAAATACATTTTTGTTTTAATAAATTATTAGGAAAATGTAATACGACTATACCATAAAATTAATAATACGTATCATTAAATTTGTATAGGTCTTTCTTATTATAATTAAAATATCACATTATAAAATTTATGGTACAACCACACATTGTATTAACAGAGTCAACATTACTGAACTAATGGGACGCATCCTATTGACCAATTTTAATGGTATAAATTATTGTTTTTCCATTAAAATACTATCAATTTACCATGATTTTTTTCTGGGTGTGTCTTTCAAGCAGAAATATTTGCCATATTTGCTATAGTTAGAACTGCCCAGACCATGCAACCTGACAGGACATTGTGCAATCGCCACACAGATTGGGCATCCCCACGACGACTTACAAACCTAATCTTGGTTCAGTGTATATTTAAAATCCTTTAGTTTTAAACCGTAAGCCGTTTTTATACCCCACACTAAGAGTGGAAGAATATATTCAGTTATGTACGTCGTATGTAACACATCCAGAAAAAAATACTATATAAATAATAGTTTTTTACTATTAAAAATAGTCAATAGGATAAATTATTATTTTAATCGGAAAATACTATAAAATACCATGACATTGCCGTTGAGTTTATAGGAGAAGATTTATTTTTTTGTATACTATTAAATCAATAATTGTCCTATTGACCAATTTTAATGAGATTTGAGGGAATTTTTTTCTGGGTGTAGATACAGGTGTCGAAACTGGTACACTTACGTTATATGAAATAAATCAACAACATATTGGCCATAATTTAAATTATATAAAGGATAAATATATATAACTTTAATTCAAATAAATCACTCTACAGTGTTTCATATAGCAAGTTGCCATAATAGGAACAACGGCATAGATCCGAAGTGCGAATATTTGCAAAAAGGTACGGGAAATAATAACAACAAAATTGAAAGCATAACCGATGCGTTACTGAAATGAGTTCATTCTACAGAATTTCGGTATCATTCGTCATTCTTGTAACCGAAACGGTCCCTATGATCTTTTGACTGTGTTTTCAGTTTGTGTTGTTCTTCAAAAATAAAAATAAATTAAAACGCATTTGCAATTAAATATGTGCTCTAACATTCTTATATACCAATTACAACAGATGATGGGTTTCGGTCGCAGTAATTATACCATACCAGTCGCTTTTGCGTTGAGCCCAAATTAGCAGCTGTTGCCAAGAGTTCACAAGAAACATTTATACGGAGCTACGACACACACGGAATCATGTGTGTGAAGATATCCATAAAAAGATATCCATAAATGTTAAGACTTAACAGATGTGGAACGTATGTGGAATCTATGTTAATATTGAAAATATTTTGATTTTTTGTCATTTTTAGCGTTTATGTGTAGTTATTTATTATAGAAAGCATTAAAATAATCAATAAAATATGAAAATTATCATTTACGATAGTCGTTTTATTTTTTTAAACCCAAATTGGCGAGTTAGGTTGAAAGCAAAGTCCTTTGGGAAACGGCCGTATCTTCCAAGATCCGTCTCCTCCAGACATGTGGGATACGTCTTTGGAATCCTCATGATCCTACCTTTCATTCATATATGGTCACTACCCCTCGAAAGTTTCAGGAGACCTCCCAAGTGGTGCCAAAGATACCACTCATATGCCCAGTATCCTTAAACATGACCCTGTGGAAACGGCTATAACTCCCAAGATCCGTCTCCTCCAGACATGTGGGATACGTCTTTGGAATCCTCATGATCCTACCTTTCATTCATATATGGTCACTACCCCTCGAAAGTTTCAGGAGACCTCCCAAGTGGTGCCAAAGATACCACTCATATGCCCAGTATCCTTAAACATGACCCTGTGGAAACGGCTATAACTCCCAAGATCCGTCTCCTCCAGACATGTGGGATACGTCTTTGGAATCCTCATGATCCTACCTTTCATTCATATATGGTCACTACCCCTCGAAAGTTTCAGGAGACCTCCCAAGTGGTGCCAAAGATACCACTCATATGCCCAGTATCCTTAAACATGACCCTGTGGAAACGGCTATAACTCCCAAGATCCGTCTCCTCCAGACATGTGGGATACGTCTTTGGAATCCTCATGATCCTACCTTTCATTCATATATGGTCACTACCCCTCGAAAGTTTCAGGAGCCCTGTCAAGTGGTGCCAAAGCTACCACTTATTACATGCATAATATCCTTAAACATGTCCCTATGGAAACGGCTATAACTCCCAAGATCCGTTTCCTCCAGACATGTGGGATACGTCGTTGGAATCCTCATGGTCCTACCTTTTAAACGTATATGGTCACTACCCCTCGAAAGATTCAGGAGACCTCCTAAGTGGTGCCAAAGATACCACTTATTATAAGCATTATATCCTTAAACATGTCCCTATGGAAACGGCTATAACTTCCAAGATCCGTCTCCTCCAGACATATGGGATACGTCATTGGAATCCTCATGATCCTACCTTTCATTCATATATGGTCACTACCCCTCGAAAGTTTCAGGAGCCCTGTCAAGTGGTGCCAAAGCTACCACTTATTACATGCATAATATCCTTAAACATGTCCCTATGGAAACGACTATAACTTCCAAGATCCGTCTCCTCCAGACATGTGGGATACCTCGTTGGAATCCTTATGATTCTTTCTTTCATTCATATATAGTGTCTACCCCTCGAAAGTTTCAGGGGACCTACAAAGTGGTTGCAAATGTACCAATCACTATTTTTATGTTAAATTTATGTTAAATTTAACATTTGTGGAACGCATCATCTCATAACTGAGTTAGAGTGAGACAACTATATGATAGTATAAGTCAGCTGTGAAGTTGCCACTTTTCTCTAACTTTGAAAATGACACAATTTTGACTTTTTAATAAAAATAATTAAAAATACAAAATGTTCATTAATTAAAGTTTACGTGAATGCCATTCATTGATTTGAGCGAAAACTAATATTATTAAATAATAAACTTTTGTTTTAAATAATCATACAACCGGCCAAAATATATCAGAATTCGCTAAAAAATAATTAATTGGAGAAAAGTTGAAGAGAATAATACTCGGTTGAAAAGAAAATATTTTTTAATTAATAGATCGTAAAATATTTAAGGCCGTGAATTTGGTCTCTATATCGTTTTTCAAATCCAAGTATTTCATCTTAAAGAACCTTTTTGTCGATCCTAACTCAGAAATGGTTCGTCCATGACAACGCTGGCTACGAATGCAAAAAAAAGTCATGGCGTGTTTTTACCACGGAACATAATGAAAACGAAAATATATATTTGTTATATCATTAAAATCTCAACCTTGCGGTGAAACTGGCAAGAAGATTCATTAAAACGTGTAGTCGCATCCAAGTGAATCTTCCAGTTCATCGAGTGTTCAGTACTCCATTTTGTGCCATGTTGCCATTCGTGTGAAAAATCTCACGAATGGGATTTTAATACATTTTTCCCACATTTAGAAAAATTATTTGCGTTCGTGTACTGCATATGGTCCTTTCTGGACAATCATTTTGCTCTCGATATTGAAATGAAAAGTTTCTTTAGTATAATGAATTCCTATAATTCGGTGGAAGTGGCATAGGCATTCTATGGAAAATTTTGACACTTCAGGTGAATACTTCATTTTATCGCGCGTTTTTTTCTAATTTCGTTGAGATTGTACGAGTGTTGCCACGTGCTTTAAAAATCCCACCTGTGGTATTAATTTGGAAAGTTTTCCCACATTTAATAAATATTATTAGGTACGTTCGGGTAGAACACTCCTTTAGCTCTTTTAACCACATACACTCCTTAAAATTCTCCGGGACAGTGTCGCCAGATGAAATTACCACAAGAATTCTCATTTTACCACAGCAAATTCTCACAAATTACCAGAGGGGATATTTACCACAACTTCCCTCAAATTACCACAAATTACCAAAAAATCCTACATTTACCTCAAATTACCACAAAATACCTCAGTACAAAAACATCCCAGCCGGCCAAACTATCATAAACGATATCGTAAATGATAGCAAAAATTCGTAAATAATGAATTAAATAATCACATACGAGAATTGTAAATGATTCGAAAACGCATACAGTTTCGTTCTTAATTTGTCCATCGTTACAAGGTGTCATAAACGAAGTAAAAACACTCATATATAATAAATTTTCGATCGTTTATGATCGTAAATTAAGTATCATATACTCGTTAAAAACGATCTTTTTTGTTCGTAAACGAACTCGTTTTTAATATTTTTTACGATACAATTTTGAACGTAAATGATGATCATTTTTAACTACTACTTTTTTATCGATACAAAAAAAAATAAGTAAATGCATTTAATTTTTATATTAAGCTCACAAATGCATTTACTTACTTCTTAATTACATCAAATGATTTAAAATTTTCACCAAAACAATTCAATCTTGTTCTTGCATTTTTTAAATGAACTTTATATTATAAAAACAATAATAAATTTTGACAATCTTTTTTTTACGATTTAGACAATCGAAAAATACGAGCCACCGTTATTTACGAACAAAATATGATTGTTTTTTTCATTGACATTTATCATCGTTTTTTACGAGCAAAATGATCGAAATTTATGATTATTTTGAATCGCCAAACGATCGTAATTTACGAAAATCATAAAAATGTCTGTAGGTCCCGACTGGGATAGTACATATTATCAAAAAAAAAAAAACTATGTGTTACCACCACATGCTCCTCATTATCACATTTTACATCAAAATAATTAAGAATTATATGAATAAAATCAATATATTAATGAAAAATGACTAAATATCTATAAATAATATCAATAAAATAATTTAGTTACATAATTTTACATGTGGTAATTTATTTTCCCACATGAGAGAAAAATATGACATGTGTTAATTTTTTCGTGTGGTAATTACCAATTCCCAAAAACGATGAAAAATTATCAAAAGCATATTTTTCCTACATATCTGGTGACACTGCTCCGGGGATGTCCGAAACATATTCTTTAAAATTTAACTACTCCCACAACTTTTGGGTTGAAAATGTTTCCAAGTGTGTGCAATACATTGGAAACAATTTCAATATGCCCAACTCACCAGTCCACGACTGACTGCGTTGCAAGAAATTGAGTGCTTAGCGTGGGGTATCTACGGGCAGAAGTGAGCGGGGATTGCAACGCAAAAGTGAGCGGGATTTAAGTGTTGCATTTTGAAGAAATTAAAGGGTAATTTAAATATCTATTTAAGAGTTTAATTATTTCAGATTGGTTTTAACAGACCAATGCACATATATTAGTTATTTTTTTTTAATTACTAATATATAAAAATTAAATCCTTTTAAATAATTATTCATTTCTTTTTCATAACATTTATATAATTTTCGCATTAAAAAAAATATTATTTGTTATTATTTTGTAAAAGGTTTTGGGATATAAAATTTGTGTCTAAAGTGATTAAAATCTCAAACACAACTATTTTCCAAAATATTTATTTATTTCACATTTCTGCCCTATTTTACTTGATATAGGATGCAACACTGAAGGAAAGAGAGTGCGGTGAGTGTCTGTATACAATAATAATTGAAAATATAAATTTTTTAATCATTAATAAAAAGATATGTTTTACTGTACGCAGTCGACTTCAACGCCAATAGTAAATAGAAATTGTAGAACAGTTCTTAAATTGACTTTATTTAGTTATTCTTAATTAAAACACTCATTCTTTAAATCTAACCAATAAAAACAACATAAACTATATTTGTTGAACAGTGTTTCCAACAAAATATTTGCTATATGGCGTATCCCCCGAGAATTTTAAGGAGTGTATGTGGTTAAAAGAGCTAAAGGAGTGTTCGGCCCGAACGTATCTAATAATATTTATTAAATGTGGGAAAACTTTCCAAATTAATACCACAGGTGGGATTTTTAAAGCACGTGGCAACACTCGTACAATCTCAACGAAATTAGAAAAAAACGCGCGATAAAATGAAGTATTCACCTGAAGTGTCAAAATTTTCCATAGAATGCCTATGCCACTTCCACCGAATTATAGGAATTCATTATACTAAAGAAACTTTTCAATTGAATATCGAGAGCAAAATGATTGTCCAGAAAGGACCATATGCAGTACACGAACGCAAATAATTTTTCTAAATGTGGGAAAAATGTATTAAAATCCCATTCGTGAGATTTTTCACACGAATGGCAACATGGCACAAAATGGAGTACTGAACACTCGATGAACTGGAAGATTCACTTGGATGCGACTACACGTTTTAATGAATCTTCTTGCCAGTTTCACCGCAAGGTTGAGATTTTAATGATATAACAAATATATATTTTCGTTTTCATTATGTTCCGTGGTAAAAACACGCCATGACTTTTTTTTGCATTCGTAGCCAGCGTTGTCATGGACGAACCATTTCTGAGTTAGGATCGACAAAAAGGTTCTTTAAGATGAAATACTTGGATTTGAAAAACGATATAGAGACCAAATTCACGGCCTTAAATATTTTACGATCTATTAATTAAAAAATATTTTCTTTTCAACCGAGTATTATTCTCTTCAACTTTTCTCCAATTAATTATTTTTTAGCGAATACTGATATATTTTGGCCGGTTGTATGATTATTTAAAACAAAAGTTTATTATTTAATAATATTAGTTTTCGCTCAAATCAATGAATGGCATTCACGTAAACTTTAATTAATGAACATTTTGTATTTTTAATTATTTTTATTAAAAAGTCAAAATTGTGTCATTTTCAAAGTTAGAGAAAAGTGGCAACTTCACAGCTGACTTATACTATCATATAGTTGTCTCACTCTAACTCAGTTATGAGATGATGCGTTCCACAAATGTTAAATTTAACATAAATTTAACATAAAAATAGTGATTGGTACATTTGCAACCACTTTGTAGGTCCCCTGAAACTTTCGAGGGGTAGACACTATATATGAATGAAAGAAAGAATCATAAGGATTCCAACGAGGTATCCCACATGTCTGGAGGAGACGGATCTTGGAAGTTATAGTCGTTTCCATAGGGACATGTTTAAGGATATTATGCATGTAATAAGTGGTAGCTTTGGCACCACTTGACAGGGCTCCTGAAACTTTCGAGGGGTAGTGACCATATATGAATGAAAGGTAGGATCATGAGGATTCCAATGACGTATCCCATATGTCTGGAGGAGACGGATCTTGGAAGTTATAGCCGTTTCCATAGGGACATGTTTAAGGATATAATGCTTATAATAAGTGGTATCTTTGGCACCACTTAGGAGGTCTCCTGAATCTTTCGAGGGGTAGTGACCATATACGTTTAAAAGGTAGGACCATGAGGATTCCAACGACGTATCCCACATGTCTGGAGGAAACGGATCTTGGGAGTTATAGCCGTTTCCATAGGGACATGTTTAAGGATATTATGCATGTAATAAGTGGTAGCTTTGGCACCACTTGACAGGGCTCCTGAAACTTTCGAGGGGTAGTGACCATATATGAATGAAAGGTAGGATCATGAGGATTCCAAAGACGTATCCCACATGTCTGGAGGAGACGGATCTTGGGAGTTATAGCCGTTTCCACAGGGTCATGTTTAAGGATACTGGGCATATGAGTGGTATCTTTGGCACCACTTGGGAGGTCTCCTGAAACTTTCGAGGGGTAGTGACCATATATGAATGAAAGGTAGGATCATGAGGATTCCAAAGACGTATCCCACATGTCTGGAGGAGACGGATCTTGGGAATTATAGCCGTTTCCACAGGGTCATGTTTAAGGATACTGGGCATATGAGTGGTATCTTTGGCACCACTTGGGAGGTCTCCTGAAACTTTCGAGGGGTAGTGACCATATATGAATGAAAGGTAGGATCATGAGGATTCCAAAGACGTATCCCACATGTCTGGAGGAGACGGATCTTGGAAGATACGGCCGTTTCCCAAAGGACTTTGCTTTCAACCTAACTCGCCAATTTGGGTTTAAAAAAATAAAACGACTATCGTAAATGATAATTTTCATATTTTATTGATTATTTTAATGCTTTCTATAATAAATACCTACACAAAAACGCTAAAAATGACAAAAAATCAAAATATTTTCAATATTAACATAGATTCCACATACGTTCCACATCTGTTAAGTCTTAACATTTATGGATATCTTTTTATGGATATCTTCACACACATACGGAATCACAATATCGTAATTGACGGCATGTTTATGGAGCACGATTACGGAAAGTTTACGTACTGTCAAATCGGACGACTCCGTATGATTTCCGTTTGGTTCCGTATTTCTAAATAACTCCGTATGATTTACAGTATTGTGCGAATATCGAATGGTTTCAAGCTACCACGTTCTCTGTAATTCAAGAACTATTAAAGAAACGCTGAAAACGTGATGAGCGATTCGAAATTGTCTCAAACTGTTCCAGACTGAACGCCGATATTGGTGTGCAGTATGCTCGTCATTGTTTACAATTAATGGTGTGTGTGATTTCGACTAAATTGCTGACTAAATGAAATTGTACGGGTTTTCATTCGATCGCTCTTCGGTAACCGGTAATTGTTAAAGTACCTAATAAATCGAATATCAGTACGTCGTTGTAGAACGAAAAGTCACCAAATACATTTTCAAAATGCCTAATATTCATTTACAATGAACTTTATATATATGTCAATTTTTAATCGATGATCTCAATTTTTTTACCATATGATAAGAAAATATAAATCTATCAATTGATATTTCAACTTTTAAAATGCATCAATTACTTTTAATAATATTAAACAACAAACTCGAAATTTAAGTTTTTCATAAAAATGTATTTGGTTAATTTTCGTTCGATATGTCTGTTTGCTGTCTTCCAATATAGTTTGCTCGAAAATTTGCTAAATTTAAAAGTAAACGCTGCATTACCGACAAAATTTAGTTTAGTCAGCAATTTGGTCGAACTCGCACACACTCTAAATATTCAGCCTAACCAATAAACGAAATAATGTCGACTTTAAAGAAAGTATCAGCTTTTTGACAAATAAATATTAGAGAAAATTGTCGGAAAAGCTGATACTATCTTAGAGTCGACTTTATTTCGTTTATTGCTTAGGCTGATTGTTTGCGTCTTTGTCAATAACAAATCAAAGATTTGAAATAAAATGTAAGATTTCTGTAGATTACAACCTTATAGACTGTAATATTTTGTTGGTTTTGTTTCGTAAAATTTGTATATTTTATGTTCAATTTTATTAATAATAATTTCACGGTATAAATTTGTTATTTGTAAAATAAAAATAAGCAAATTAGTTTTGTATGAAAACGGTGTTTAAAATGTATTACCTGCATATTTCATACAATCCTACGGTACATTAACGGACCGTCGAAATGTAATCCCAACGGGGACTCGCTGCGTATTTTGTCAAGAATGGCCGAAACGGAATATCAACGGAATCACAACGGACTCTCTCCGTATTTTGTTAAGAATGTCGATACATCAACGATGCGTCGAAACGTACACTCAACGGATACACTCCGTTTTTAGCATCAACCATAGCGGTCCGTTAAGGTACCGTCGAAACGTACAGCTTCAGAAATAATTTTACTAATTTCTATTATGAATACTTAATTTATCATCACATAAATAAAATATTTAAAAAACATAAGCCTTTGGCCGATTGTTGAGCTAACAATGCAAATTATAGCCAATAATTTTTAGACTTATTTTCAAATTAACTATATTTTCTATAAATACAAACGAAATTGTATTTTTGTATGCATTTCTCTAACATTTCATCGGTGGTGCCTTCAAATTTAATAATCCCAAGTTGTTGATATCCGAGTTGGTTGTTTGAGCGGCTTGTTTAAAGCTGTCATTCACTTTAAAACCTATACTAGGTTGCGACAATTTCGTTGCATTGCGCAATGTTTCCCGTTTAAATGCTTCATGACAGCGCGGGCATTTGTCGGTTACAACGTTCGCATCATCGCCTGCGTTATTGGACGCTGCTAATGGGATGTCATCAATGCTACTCAGACAGTGTTCATGTATCGCATGTCCACAGGTGCTCAATATCAAAACATCGCATTGGTTGTACAACTTGTTGTGACAAACGACGCATCGTACTGATGTCACCCAGAGGCCAGTAACTGCTTCTTGACGCATTTTGAAAAACTGCATGTTCAAATCGGCACCTTGTATATTGGCAGCAATAGCCATGGCACGCGTTTCGTAACGTGCATTTGAAAGCATGCTCATTAGCAAATCCTTAATATCGCCAAAGTTACCGGATACATTGTGCGTGTGCATCACGAGTTGTACAAGATGCGGCAGATCGACGTGTTGTGAGGCTTCATGCAACATTGATTTTGTTATTGAACTAAGATCTTCGCGCTGCAGTATGGTTTTGAGAAACGTAAACCAAAACTCCTCGCGCTCCTTGTCCGACAGCAGTCTTGAGGCACGCGTACACAGGCTACTTATTTGTTGCGCACACGCTTTTGCATGTTCTGCAGTGGCCATCTTTAGTTGTTGCATTGATAAATCGAATGCTAAACCATAATTGCCTTGCTTCTCATACAGATAGATGGCGGCTGCTGATAGTTTATATGCGTTGACAAGATTTAAAGCGTGCTCAATGCGATATGTGTTGGAAGATTCCAGAAAAATATTAACCGCTTCGGGATTTTCAGTGCACAGCAATTCCAGCAGACTTTCAGTTTGAAACTGCGACAACGTGTTGCCGTTTTGGTGAAGGTCTTGCAAAAATGCAATTCTTAATTTTTTGTCTTCGTTTGGCAGTACCTCAAGTAGTTCATCAACATATGTGGTAAAGTGTTTGGCAACCAAGCGAGTTGTTTCGCTGACACTTATGCTGAGCAACTTTTTAAAATGCTGCACCAACTGTGACGCTATTTGTCGCCCCGGTTCCTGAGCATGTCGATCCATATAACCGAAAATTGTGCCGTGTCGCATCTCATTGTTTAGGTAGCACTCTAGTATAGTATCATAACGTTGTAGTTTCTCCAGCAAATACTCTTCCACATAATAACAGCGTGCACGCCGCGCTAAACGCAACTGTTCCTCGTCAGTGGTGATGAGTTCTAGACAATTACTGGTGAGCAGCTCGTGCCAAGCGCTCTCGCGTTCTGAATGTTGCCGTGAACTTTCACTGGAAATGTGCTCCATAGCTAAATAGTTGAGTACCTTCTGCAACAGTTGCTTATCATAAGGCAAACACTGCGTAGATATTTGTTGAGCTATAAAATTGAGCAGACAACCGATTTCGGACCACTAGAAAAGGTATGGAATTTAAAATTGTTTTTGAATTCATTAGATAAAACTTACTGCTGCATCTTCAGGCGCCATAATCTCGAGCAGTATATTAATAATACGCTTTCTATTCGAAAAACCCAAATCGCCACTAAACTCCTTCTCTTGAAATGCCAACGCAATCACATTAAGTGTCTCGCGTACATCAAACTTAAGCAAGGCACGCAAATAAGGATAGGGTAACTCTCCAGGAGTACTAGACGCAGAGTGCAGCGATGTCAGACACCGCAAAACCTCATGCTTAACATTCGGTACCAGGTTCGCGGAAATATCACCCGTAGGATAACCGCGTCCCGCCATGCAGCATGCTATATACACTAACAAACAATTGCCCAAGGTAGCATCGGTTTCCGGCTCCAGCAGTGGTATAAGTTCGATCAGGGAGCTCGTGTAATCGTTTAAAGCTCTTGTATTAAGATTGATCTGTGCACGGTATAGTTTATGCAACTTGACCGCCTTTAGTACTTGGTTCAAGTCCAAACAAGTCCAATCCAGTTTTATCACAATATCCTCCAATTTGGTCGGACATAAAGCAACCCAGTAATCGACTAATGCCTGTGTTATATTGGGATTCACATGCTGTATGACGTCATTTTCTATGTGTTCGGTTATGTGCTGCAGAAAGAGTTCTGTTGTTGGCAGTTGCTGCCACAATTCATTCCACAACATATCCCACTCACCAATGGTAATGAGACATTTGACAATCGAGCCCAAGCAGTATTCGGGTGCACGCGGTGTCACCGAAATATACTCTTTGAAGAGACTTATAATGCGTGCTTTGGCTTGTTGCTTGCGTTTGCGTCGATCACCGGCAGAAATGTAATTATCCAGCGCTAGGTTGCAAGCTTCTTGCCAGCGTTGGTTTTTTACCTTAAATTAAAGCATGTTTTTCTTAACGTTTTTAAGATGTGCGAGTGCGAATGAAAAAATTGTAACATAGAAAAATCAAAAAATGAATTAGCCGTTTATTTTGTAGTCGTTTTTATTTAATTTACGCCCCGCTCGAGTATTTCCCGGTGACAACGATATCGGGTACAATTCGTTTGAATATCGGTTGAAAATCGTGTGACAACAAACGTCATTTTGAGAGTTTTTTTTATGCCAGTATATAAATCATACGACAAAGTAAAAACAATTGAAATTTTTGTTTATAAAGGGCCTGTGCCAATCGATAACTTTTTACTCGAAACATGAAATTTTGACAAGTAAATGTAAAATTCTGAAGCTATTGAGGTGAATATAAATTGTCAAAATTTTGTGTAGCCCAAGGGGCTACAGGAAATATTGAACAATCGTGCGATTCAAAGGGAGAAACGAAATAAACGTTAGGAATACGTTATAAAAATTTTAGACGAAGGGGACTGGGAACAAATCGTAGTCACGCGATAATAAAAAGATACTTGATTTGCGGTTTAATGTAAAAAAATCACTGGAAATTCAGACGTTTTTTTAAATACATACAAAATAACGCCCCGATCACGTATTGCCATGTGGCAACGATATCGGGTACAATTCGTTTGAATATCGGTTGAAAATCGTGTGACTACAATTTTTGATTCATGCATCAAACAAAAAGTTCATTACGCAAAATTTGAGAATATCATTTTCAACGAATCCTTCCGTAAAGATTTCATTAAAGATTTTGAAAGCTGGAGTTCGCATAATTTTAAATAGCCCTATGTTCTTTGATATAGTACTTGTCTCTTCAAGTTTCTGCTAAATTAAAACCCAATAATGTTTTACTGGCCTCAGCTCTGGGCTGTTTTTCGTTCGCTTTGTTCCACAGTAACATAATTCCAGATCAGGTTAAAAGAAGTTGTATACTTTATGCTGTATTTCAAATGGTGTTAACCTCTTTTGCAAGCATTCAGCAATATAAATATCCGTTTCGATTGACCCAGAACATACATACGACTGGCTTCATTTAATACAGCTGCAAATTGCCTGGCATACTTGTTTTGGGTTCTGTACTTTTCTGGTACATTTCCCCGTTGATCCGCTATGTAAATCTCGTAGCAGGAAGCTGCAAAAAGCCCGCCAATACATTTGTTGCTGTTTTAAAATATTTTATTCTATTTCTTGCGTTAATATGTTTTGTAGCATTTCGATATAGGGCTTTCTGAACTTTGTGCGATTTAAGGTCAGCTTACCCCTATTATTTTTTTTGTAGTGGGTTAAGGCACTTCGACCTAATAATATATATTATGCCACGCTTATTCTTGTCATCTCCCCATGCTATTTATAGGGGGTTCTGGTTCTAATACTTCTAAGGTATGTTCGTCAAGCCTATCTCAGTTAAGAACCTGATTATTTGGTTAAGGTTCTTCTTTCTAATATCGCGCGGATTTGGTTGTCGATTCCCAAGTATTTGCGTTTTTGTACGCGTAAGCGCTGGACATGTTTCTAAAATCTGTTCTGGATCTTCATCGTCTTCTAGACAGCATCTACATGTACTGTCCGTTTGTATACCCATCCTAGTCAGATGTTTAGCAATCCGACAATGGCCTGTAAGAAGTCCTGTTAAAATTCGATAGTTTAATGTACTCTTTAAATCTTCTCAGATCATATGACCCAATGAATTTCTTTGATTGACGCATTTTAACCTGCCCCAACCATAGTTCTTATCTGGTGTTAAATAATTCTTCTCGTAATAACTTTTTTACAACACTGTCACCAATTCCACACAAAGATTCGGGATCTATTAGTTTTGTGGCCGTTCCTTTCCGTTCAAGTTTGTCAGCTTCTTTATTGCCTTGTATTCCTCTGTGGCAAGGGACCCAGAGTATGGTGACGCTTCGCTTGGAACCATAGCTGAAAGAGTTATTATGTGTAATACCTCCCGAGTTCATTCAGTGATTTGCGGGTGTGTCTAGTAGTTGTGCTACATACTTCTATAGGATATCAGCCAAGCCTATTTCAGTAAGAAATCTAATTATATCGTTTTGTTTCATTTTCCTAATATCAGTTTGACTTGGTTGAGTGAATCCAAGTTTTTTATTTTTTGTGCACATTAGGACTGGACAAGCTTCCAGAACATGCTCTGGGTTTTCTTTCTCCTCCAAACAGAACTTACGTATACTATAGGATTGTATACCTATTCTTGTAAGGTGTTCTCCAAGACTACAGTGACCTGTTAGAAATCCAGTCAGAATTCTTAAGTTTTTTTTTGTTGACATAATACATTCTTTGAATCTTTTAAGGCAGTATGTCCCAATAAGTTTCTTTGATTGTCGTAGCTTTGGTGGGACCAACCATAGTTCATCTCTTGTGGTTGACATTATACTTTGCGGACAAATTATTCAGAGCCACTGCATTTATTTCAGTTAATTCTCTGTCCGTAGCATTCTTGTAAGGTGTTCTCCAAGACTGCAGTGACCTGTTAGAAATCCAGTCAGAATTCTTACGTTTTTTTTGTTGACATAATACATTCTTTGAATCTTTTAAGGCAGTATGTCCCAATAAGTTTCTTTGATTGTCCTAGCTTTGGTGGGACCAACTATACTTCTTCTCTTGTGGTTGACATTATACTTTTCGGACAAATTATTCAGAGCCACTGCATTTTTTTCAGTTAATTCTCTGTCCGTAGCATTTGGATTTTTATGAAAAATGTCCTTGACATGTTAAGCTCTGTGTAGGTCTCCCGATCTACTTTACAATTACATTTAAGATTGTCATTAAAATTTATCAAAACCCGGCAGAACATTTTAACAGTTTTTGCAATATTTAAGTGACTCCATTTGGGATTTCATTCACAAAATTTCTCAATAATTTTTTGAATTTCAGCTTGTGTATCTATTGTTAGCAAACTCTTTTGTGAAAATGAAAATATTTGTATCATGGCTTCATCTATTATTAAAACGAAAGACGAAGATATGCTATTTTTTTATCGGACACTTCGAAAAAAGTAAAAAGTAAAAAACCTATGTTACAATTTTTATCGTGCGCACTACTTAAGTGTTTTAATTTCAATATTTACCAAATAAGTAATTCGCTCTGTCCAAGTGCGTACAGCCAGCATATGCAACGAGCGAGCACCTAAAATGTATAATTGAGTTCCACGCGACACAATCGAGTTGTAGCATGCGTTTGTGCCGGCCAACGCTAAAGCAGGCGACACATTTCCACCCGTTGCCAACCCCTTAAACTGCGCAGACCCATATACTAATCCGGCATTGGCCATGTCAATAACCTCCATTTCCTTGCTCGAGCGCACATCGATCAGATGCAATATTTCGTTGGTCGTCAAACAACCCACACACTTGTGACCCAACCAATGCACAGACAGCAGATTATTTGGTAACTGCACCTTCTTAAGAAACAACAACGATAGGCGACCGTTGCTCATAAATAGCTGATGGAAGCACAAAAGATTACCGCGGCCCACCACAATTACCGGATCCATAGATCGGGTAGAATCCGCAGCCTGTACCACAACCATTTGCCATGATAGAACCGGTAGACAATCGGCTGGCCCTTGTAGAGTATGAAATTTTATAACTTTTAAATGGGGGCGTATAGTAACAATGAAATATTTTGATAACGTAGCCAGCGCGATTATACAATACTGATCAAGTTCATAGTGTTTTGTATTTGTGTCCAAAATCAATGGTTCTACTGCACAAACCTCACCACGGGCACCACTGAAAAGACACCGAGCAGCATAGCCGCGTATTCCAAGTTTACGTGTAAAGTTTAAGGACCACACCGAACCGCCAGAGTCGGCGCACAAGGCCAGTGCCGGCCGTGAGGTCCACTTGACGTGCAAGACACCGGTGTTAGGTGTAATTGAATCGTATAGATATCGCAACACATTGCCAGTATTTGTTTCAATCATGATAATAAGACCACGGGCGTAACCCCCTAGCAAACGTGTAGAATCACTGTTGTATGCTAATGATGTGACTGCACCTTGTTCACGTTTATCCTGATGAGCCCAGCGCAATGTTTGTGTTATATCAAAGTTCAGTATGTGACCATGCGATGTTCCCACTGCTATATATGCAGCCACCGTACATGCAGTAGCCAGGCCGGAATTTACTCGCTCCGCCGCCGAGCACATCTGTGCTGATATTCCCTGCATTAATATGTAGCGCATAATGGATCCACCGCCGCCTGCACCACCACCACGCACACCAGCATCTTCGGCAATGGACGGTGTTGGGGTGGGTGCACTCATTGGTAATGCAAACTCTGAGGCAACATCCGAGTCACCATCGCATTCATTAAGAATACTTTCTAACGTTGGTAAAGTGTCGGTAGGTGGTATACAAAATTCAATGTCATCCAACTGTACGTGTAAATTAATATGAGAATAAATAACTAACATATATATTTTTGGTACTTCCCTCATCAAAGTCCAGCTGTAAGGATTCTGCTAATAAACTATCCGTAGATCCTCGATCAGATTCCAGCAAAGATTGTAATGAAGGTGCTTTTAATTCATTCATTGTTTTAGTTCAAACGTTTTAACAGCTATGCTACAAATCCACTACTAATCCTCTATTTTTGTTAGGAACTTTAATTTTAATCTTCAACTTGTTTTGCTCAAATTTATATATTATCATAATAAAATTTAATTATTGTCATATACGAAATTGGGATCAGTGTTCTCATTTTACTCCGATCGGAGTAGATCTAGTCCATTTTATTTGTATTTTTAAAATTAGTAGCATTTTCTATTCCTTTCTCCTTTTACTGAAATCTACACTCTCAGAAATATATTGTCATTTCCGACAATATTGTAACAATCTCGATGTTAAATAAAAAATAAAATAACGTGCGTATACGCATAGAAATATATTGTTAGATCCGACAATAAAATTACAATAGGCATGTTCAAAATGGATACCATTATATTATTGTTATTTTATTGTCGGTTTTAAAAATTGGATTGTGAATTTTCGAAATTCACTTGAATGTTGATTTTAACAATTGATACTGCACTCTCATAAATATATTGTTACATTTTAACAATATGGAATTGTCATTTAATAAAAATGTAATTGTGTGGCAGCCCTGCATTATGGCATCGGCATATTTGTCAATTAATTATTTTGAATTGTTATAAAATTTTAAACATCAAAAAATGTGAGTAATATTTTTAGAATTAATATTATCTATTAATTATTGAATTTAGCAGGATTATTAAACAATCAGATGTTTCGTTATTAATACTGCATTGCGTTTGCAAAGTTAAATCCGTCTCTACATTTCTCTGAAACGACCTGCCAGAAGGCCCTAACACAAGAACGGATTAGGCATTGTGATATTTTCTTTATGTGAATTAACTAATTAATTAATAAATTATGCATGTACCACAGTATATTATATTTTACAAGTAATTTTTTAAACTGCAAACTTATTTGTATTTAAAATTGACAATTTCGATTGTTATCACCAACAATATAATGACATTTTCAACATTAACAATCAGAATGTCATGCCGACAATAATTTGACAATCTGATCAAGAGATCTATTTTGAACATCGAGATTGTTACAATATTGTCGGAAATGAAAATATATTTCCGAGAGTGTGGCAATTTTAAATATAATGAAATTTTCATTTTATTAATAAACAAAAAAAAAACAAAACATTATTTTTATATACATGTTTTATATTTTATTTAATTAGTATATTTAAAAAAACATATGATAGAAGGGCACAAATCTCCTATAACAAGCCCTCTTATAACAAACCGAGGACTCGGCGCTGGAAGAGGGCACAACGGTGACCTGGCTGATAGCAGGACAGCAGCGTTGCCGAGACTGTTGCTGCTCAGCAGCCGCCATGGCCTACTGTGGCCGCATGTCTTCAAGTATTTTCGATGTGACCGAGTTTGCGCGTTGTGGTTCTTGTCGCGATTTTCGTTTGGCGCGCAACTGACATGATCCAGATGCAATCTGTGTTCACACTGATGGTGAGATAGCCCAAGGCGGACCGTTTAATTTTGCCATTTTTTAAAGGACTATTTTCGGCCTTCCATTTGCTGCGTGATATTCCAATAGCGATCTAAAATAAACACAAATAAAACTAAAGAAATTTATATATTTTATTTGTAACTTACAATTTTTGAGACAATTTGCTTGAATTTATTTTAAAATATTGAAAACAATAACAATGTTTGGCATATCAAAACAGAGCTGCCACATTATTTTATACAGTTTTCAAATGACAATGGAATATTGTAAAATGTAATACCTGGTTTTCACTATGTCATTTTGTGTCAGTTTCATGTTCGAAAATTTCTCAAATTTGTTGTTTTTCGATATGGCAAAGTTCTAAAAAAATGCCAACATGTTGGCATTTTGATTTCATTTGACATGGAAAACGGACATTTTAATTTTGGACAGTTTCTGCCTCGCAATCACAATGTTAAGAAAACCAATATGACACAAACTGACATAGTGAAAACCAAGCATAACAATATATTTCTATGCGTGCTCAAAAGTACCACAGTTACTTCAAATACCCAAATTTATACTACCATAAAAGGGAAATTTCACACAGATCTGGCAACTATGAATAAACGGAATATAATTCGAACTGGGCAGCACTATAGTTTGAGTGCAACCCTGACGCCAACTGTCAGTGATTTGTTTATGTTTTGTGCAACGGCGTTGGTTCAATTTTCACCAGAACATAAACATTATTTTAAACTATTGCATTAAATACAAACAAATATGTATTGCACAATTAAAAATCGATTTAAATGTCGATTCAGTGAAGCACTGCAAAATGAGTTTCCAGAATTTAGCAAAACTGAACGTGAATCCGTAATACACTGTACTGTATGTGACAAAACCATAAGCATTATAAATAAAGGTATTTTAAAATAAAACATTAAAAACTTCAGAATAATAAACACTATTAACTCTTGCAATTTAGGAAAACACGATATCGTGCAACATATGTCATCAAAAACGCACCAGAAAAAGTTAAATAAAACTGTGACTGAAAATGTTGTCGATATTCTGGTGGGACGTACAATATCCGACAGTGTTAGCGAATATATAATGCCCCCACAAATTACTTGTGCCATGCAACAAGATACTGTAGAGGTGGAAGATATAAAACCTATTTTGGAGGAGAATCCATTAAATATTGAAGAGTTAATGAATAACAATGTGGAAGGTAAGTAGAAATATATTAATTATAGACTTAAAAAATATCAAAAAGACTCACAAAATCTGAGTAGAATGCATGTTTTTATGAGCACAAATGTGCTCATATGTATGAGCCATTTATTAATCATAAAAAATATCTTTTGATACTTTTTAAATCCCACAAAAGTTATTTTTTTTTTACTATATGCATATGTTTTACCTCAGCTACCTCAACACCGATACACGAAAAAGCTAGTAAACGAAAAACTCCTGCTAAACAAATCACGCCGGAAAAACGTTTTCGATCGCATGATGTTGTACACATTTCCAATAATGTGCCAACACCTGATGCGACAATACACAGCAATATTATGGACACAAACTATCTAAATGAATTAAAATTAGAAATTGAGCAAAAGCGCTTGGATGCTTTAAAGGAAGAAATGTCAGCAAATCGTAAATTATATGCGGCCAAATTGCGACTGCTACAAGAAGAGCAAACACAACAAGAGAGAGTCTATCGAGCCAAATTAGAGGCACAAGAGGCTAAGAAAGCGTATTACATGGCAAAAAGAAAAAATATTCAAACGATTGAATAACATTTTCAATACACACCCTCACTTATTAATACTTACTTTGTATTAAATATTTAAAATTAGTTATAAATTTATTTTTAAAAAGCAAAATGAGTACTAAAACATGCTTCTTTTTAAAGACCCAACATGTAGTTATGCCATACATATATATAGGTTTTTTATGGATTTTGTAAAAATCAATTTGCCTGAAACAATTTAATTTAAAAACACAGTTTTTGTTTGAATCTTTTTATACTTTTTAGTATATAATTTATATTGGTTATAGCAACTGAATTAAAATTATTTTTTTTTTCTAATTCCATAATTCCACTATATTATAATTCTAATATTTTCTAATTCTAATATATACATTTTTAAATTTTAATATACCTACAAATTTATTATTGAAATGCATTTTTATTTCACAAAGACGTTAATGAATTTCGAATTTTTGCAATATTATTGTAAAAACCCAATTTCATTTGGAATAATCTCAATTTAAAATAAAATATTTCAGTTTCATGTGTAATTTTTTCAATTTAAAACATAATTCTAAACACAATAATACGTCACGAAATTTATTTCCATACCAAATATTTGGTATATATTTCCCAATTTCGTTTTATTTTTTATTTTATGTCAAATTATCAAAAATTTGAATTCAGTCGCTCAGAATCATTCGTTAAAGACGGATGTATAAAACATTTCTTTTAACCATGCCGAGTCAAATACACACCAGAAGTTTTCCCATAATGCGTTTGTTTTTTTCACCTAGCCCCACAACAATATTTTAGTATCAAATTGTATATCGCTGGGTGTATTATAATATAATAATAGTTTGGCAATACAGTTCTATAAGAACTTAAGCCGAGCTCTCTCACCATTTTGAGCTGTGCGTGTTATATTTGTACTCAAAGTGGTGGGACCTACAGTTTATTGCCGAATCCGAACGGCGGGTGAGAGCTTTTCATAGGCAATGTTTTACTCTCGTAGGTTTGCCATTTACTGCCGAGAGGTAGCGTGGTATAGAAATATGTTTCTATGAAAAGATGTTGTTAGCCCCAGTCCAGGCTTGAACCGGGGACCTTTCGGCTCGTAGTCCAACGCACTAACCTCTGAGCTACCGCGGGCTATGGGTTATTTTTCTGCATTTTAATGGAATGCTTCATAAACAAACTTTTAAAATATTTAGAAAAAATGTCAGTAAGCTAAAGTTTGAATTTTTTTTTGAATTTTGATTTTTGATTTAACAACAAAACATCGCGAACCTATATTTTAATAAAATAGTAATAGATAAATTAAATTGTTAAATTACATTCGAAACACTTTTTACGTAACAGAAATTTCTTTTTGATTTTTTTGCAAATATCTGGACACACATTTTTTTGCCAATTATCCGTGGTTCATATTTTATTTTGTGATAAAGTTTGCATCTATAGCATGTCGAAATCGTGCGATAAATTGCGATATAAAGTACCAAAAACGGTCTGTTTTGCTACTTTGACTAAATACTGAGTACGCAGCAAGAATCAGGAGACCAAAATCTACTAGAAATTATAAGTTTCATTTCGGAGGAATCCAACAACCCGTCAATTTGTAGAACAGTGTAAACAAAACTTTATTTTATAATCTATTTTATAATTTCAAAGGGGTCGCAGGAGACATGGAGTTAAAAAGGCGGTCGCGACATAAAAAAGGTTGGGAACCACTGCTTTAAAACCTTTTTATTTTAAAACCGGTTCTATGCCGGTCTTTTAAAGCCTTTTAATTTAAGTAAGCTGTTGTTTTTATTAACCAAAGTATTGAAAATATAAAATCTTAAAACCAAAACCGAAGTGGGTTCGAATTCTAAGGAGACATTAGTCAATAACTTTTATATCGACTTTGAAACAGTTCACATATACTTGAAAATATCTCCCGTTTTAAATAACTGATTTGATCCAATGAAAGGTAATTAAATCTCCAATAAATATTTCTCAAAACATTTACTAGTTCAAGAGAACTAAAGTAGGTGTTGTTATGATAGATAGGATTATCAAAATTGTAGTCGGTCTAAGCCGACTATAAATACCTTACACATATGTGTGGTTACCATTCAAATTGGTATATAGGTCACCAGGGTATACGAATCCTGAAAATAACTACAAACTTTCCATCGCTGAAGAATTCCATTCATTTTATACAAATATTTACAAATGGGTAGGTCTACCGAATTTCGATTTTCTTTTTTGGGAACCACAACTCGTTTCGTAGGAAAACATTATTTTCTTGTATTTAAGCATGATGTCAATATATATTTGACCAAAAAGTTTACCTAAGCACGTATACAGTAAAATTGATCTGTAGATGTAAATTTTATATGAGGTATTTGAACATAAGTGATCGGTTCTCAGGTCACAATAGATCGATTATGCCAATTTTCTTGTTCAGACAGCTTAGATATATAAGTAATCTAAATCTAAAGTTTTACTGCTATAGCTTTTCTACTTTTTCCGTAATCGTAATTTCAACAGACAGACAGAAGGACAGACAGACAGACAGACAGACAGACGGACAGACAGACATCGCTAAATCGACTCAGGAGGTCATGCTGATCAAGAATATATATACTTTTCCATACCGGAGAAGCTTTCTTAAGGGTGTTACAAACGGCGTACCAAACTGAATATACCCTTTCACTCTTAGTGTAGGGTATAAAAAGTGTTATTTTCAAACATAAATTTAAATCAAAAATGCACTTAAAAAACATTTCCGAAAAATTGACCTATTAATGAACAAAATATATGGGTAACATTTGGGGATAAATAAAAATATGAGAGCATTATAATTGACTGCTATATAAATAGGGCTACAAATAAAAAAGAAAAACGTATTCGAGCACGTATTAATAGGTGATTGGTTATAACTAATTTTAAATTTTATGAGTTAAAATATTTTACAAGATATATATGATCCTAAAAAGCAAACTCTTGGTTTGCGTAATTTGACTAATTTGACAAATTTTCAAACTTAGAAGTACTTTTCAACTAAAATATATTGAAATTAAATTTCATCGCATTTGGAATAAAATTTTTCAAGTTATCGTATACGGACAGAAAGACGGACATGTCTAAATCGACTTGGAAAGTTTATACTTTTTCATTCCGGTCCCACGCAATAAAAGGTGAAAAATATCCTCGCATACATAGTATTCTCTGTAATCTACTCAATTATAATGCTTTCAACTGTTTTTTTTTTGCTCACAAAATTTATCCATAGGTTTTTATTCCCTACACTAAGAGTGAAAGGGTATATTCAGTTTGGTACGCCGTTTATAACACCCAGAAGGAAGCATCTCCGGTATGGAAAAGTATATATATTCTTGATCAGCATGACCTCCTGAGTCGATTTAGCGATGTTCATCTGTCTGTCCGTCTGTTTGTCTGTCTGTCTGTCTGTCCCTCTGTTGAAATCCCTACTACTTTTAAAATTGAAGAGCTAGATAAATGAAACTTATAACTTAGATTACTAATATACCTATGCTGTATGTGCGAGATCGGTCCATTGCGACCTATGATCCGACCATGTTCAAATACCTCATATAAAATGTACATATAAAGATCAATTTTTATGTATACGTGCTTAGGTAAACTTTTTTGGTCAAATATACATGATAATAATGTTTTCCGGTGAAAAGAATTGTGGTTCACAAAAAAAAAACCAAATTCAGTACACCTACCCATTTGTAAATATGGGTATCAAATGAATGGAAATTCTTCAGCGATTGAATGTTTGTAGTTATTTTCAGGATTCGTATACCCTGGTGACCTATATATCACTTTGAATGGTAACCACACATATGTGTAGGGTATTTATAGTCGGCTTAGACCGACTATAATTTTGATAATCCTAACTATCATACTAATCTAACCTTCCCAACTGGTTTTATTTTTACGTTGTTTTCTTTGAAAATTCGCAGGCTAATTTTGGAATATTACAAACTTTTCGCTTTTTACTCGCTTTACTTTTTTTAAGTTCTCCTATCGAATTCTTTTAAACCAGTAAAACAATTTCAAAATATTATGTGAAATAATTGCTGGATGTTGAATTTCCTTTTATTTGGTATACACATTTATATTTTTAGACTCTTTAAACTCTACAATTATTCAATTTTTGAAGGATTATCCACTTTAGAAAAATACATATTTTTCATAAATAAGTCCAACAAGTAGTGAACATATTGTTATGAAAAGAGGTAATTTGCTCCACTGTGCAAGCATTCAACAATAATAAATGAGACGCAAGACAATTCAGCGCATTAAGCAATGTGTTAGAAAGAGACGGAAGATCATTCAGCGTACTGAGCAATGTGCGAGAAAGAGATGGAAGATAGTGCGAATGAGATGCCAATAGCATGCGTCATTCACGAAACGTGTAGAAGGTTCTCAAAACAAGTCGAAGCTTGTCGAAACGTGTCGAACTGATGCATGCAGTATATAAGGGAGCCGCATCTGAGGTACAGGACTTCAGTAGTGATTGTAAAGTGGTCGAGTGCAGCTCGTGTGATAAATGTCAAGTTAAATTGTGGACATGCAGCAGTTGTTAGAATTTGTTATTAGTAAAGTTGTTTATTAAAGTGAATTAATAAAGTTAATTGTTATAATTTAAACCAAAAATAAGGGTGTTTTTATTTTGTACACAATCCAGCGATACGAACTCGTAGAACAGTTTTCCGTAGACTGAATTTTCGTAACAATATTTTTCGCGACTCCAAATTCAAGAAAATACAGTCAAAAGTTATTTATAATAATCTCACACTGAATAAAACGATTTTGTACCAACTAACTTCATTCGATAAAATCGAATGGTTTACAAATTTGCTGGTGTTGCGCCAACCAGCAATCAACTTATTCGGTTCTCTCAACCGCTTAATCGGTTGTTATTGTCAAAATAAAAAGAATTGTAGTTTGTACAGCAACCAATTTCGAACTGTTTTAGAACAATTTAGTACAGATTTAGAACTACTAGGAGTGTGTATAGGATAATATGTTGTATATTTCCTTTTAAAATATTTACCTAATAAAGCGAGTGTTCAAAACTATCAAAATTAGGACAACTTTAAATAATGACCTATAATTGTGCCCCCACTATTGCTGCTAAATATTGACTGGATTTTTAATGATCTGCTTTTCGTTTTGCATGAATTTTTGAAAGACTTTATTTTATTATATTTCACTTTATTTTGTTTTGCATTTTTTATTTATTTTCTTTTTTTGAAAATTAATCACTTGGGAAAACAATAAATTATTTAGGGTTTTCGCGTAGATTCGTTGTATTCAACGCGCCGGTTGCAAACAATTGTTAGGCGGTGGATGGGTGGTTGGTTGGTAGAGTTAGGGTTTGAGAGACTAAGTGGATGATGTGATGGTGAATTTATTTTTGCGAATAAATTTAAAATTAGATGGCGTCGACTATGGCTAAAGCCAGTAAGTAATTTTTTTTTGTTCTGAGGTCTGAGGTAGGTTGTATTTTTATTGTATTTTGGATTGGGTTGATTGTGTGGAATTTAAACTCGTAGCATATTCATAACTGCAGGGCCATCACGTGGGACGCTAGTTTTAATTTGAGTGCAGGCAACGAAAGACCACGAGTGGGGCCTAAATACAGAACGGAGCCCCCCACTAAAAAAAAGAAATGAAATAATATCAGCGAAAAAAGGTTTTGCGGTATATGACGACGGCCGGTTCCTGGGTTGGTTTGTATGTCGATGCAATTGAAAAGTTTGGAATATAATTAAAACTGTTGGCAGGCACTGGAAACAGCTGAATGATTTATGCGAAGGATGCCGCAATTAAAAACACAGCGCAAGGGGCTGCTGAAATATGGCTGAAAAATCTAAAATAAAAACAAGCAATCAATGCAATAAACTGGAGAAAATCGCTGAATTAAGGCGAAACAAATGAAATAGAAAAAAATAGATAGTAGAAGAAAAATAAATGATAAGCAAAGAAAAAACGAAGAAAAATTTTTATTTCCGCGATAAAAATTTATAGCATACAAACCAAATTTGGACAATGTTTCGTGCTAAATATCGTAATTCATATCGTATGATATGACAAAAAATTGTTTGAATTCAATAGAAATTTCAATTTATCCCATTTCAATTGCCACTAATACTGCCGTAAACAATATGAAATTGTCAGATATATAACGTTTAAAATTTTAAAATATATATTTGAATTATTCTGAAATGCTAGAATGTATTTTCTTTATTATTAAAAATTTATAATAAATATTTATCACATCACCGATGTTCTTATTATGAATAAAAAAACACAAAATAGTATTTTCGATCCAAGAAAATTATAATTTAAAAAATAATTTTTGCAACTCTAACAGAACATTGTCAATTAATTTATTTATTGCCACGAAATAACCTTTTGTAGTTGAAGAAATTTGTATTCTTAATTTTCAATTTGATTGCTTATTTTTATGTTTCTTAATGTCAATAAGTTTTCCGTTTAGCTGTATATCACACTCCGTATACCTTTTAATTTCCTTCTTTTTCCCACTGCGTTCTCTCACTCATCCCTTCATTCTCTCGCACGCTCTATTGCGGAACTGACCGAGCGCAATGGCAAGAAACCAAGTGGTTCATTAAAATGCAAATTGCTATCACTCGTCGTCGTCATCGACGTTCTCGTAGGCCCGGGACCTTTGCAAAAACCCAGAGCACGAAATGGTGCCCTTTTTAATTATTATAACACAAGAATAATGACAACAACTATTGCTGGATTTATTACCAATTCGTTCTTGTACATTTTCCTTTTTTTTAGTGGTTTTGCTCTGAAGGTATTTATTTGTGTATTGCACGTAAATTTATGTCGAGGCTATTAATACGTTTTTGTATAATTACGAATACAACGTGTAGAACTTGTAAAGTTTTAATTGTTCAGTGGCCATTTATATGTGATTTTTATGTAGACAATTGAATTGGTTGGTATTCCTTTAAAAATGAATAAAAATAATTAAACGCTATTATTCTTATAATGTTTGTATATTTTTAAATATTTTTTGTATTCAAGATTTAGTGTTAATAAAAAATTTTAATAAATAATAATTTTGAATCTAAAACGTTTATAAAATCATAATTTTTTAAAAGTGTCTTTAATATGAAATCATGGCGACAGAACCATGACAAACAGGCAGAGAAGAAAACGATAATATTGCATTGTCTCTGTTCTCGGCTGCACACAGAATAGAGATTTGTTGCACCAACCAACACTATGCCCAACCAACTTATTCGGTTATCTCAACCTCTTAGTCGGTTGTTATTTTCAAAATGAAAAGAGTTGTACTTTGTACTGAAACCAATTTCGAACAGTTTTAGAACAATTTAGTACAGATTTAGAACCATAAGGAGTGTGTATAGACTAATATTTCATGTATATAAGCAGGCAGTTCGGCCAGCAAATTTGTTATAATAATAATAATAATAATAATAGTTTGGCACTACAGTCCTATAAGAACTTAGGCCGAGCTCTCTCACCATTTTCAGCTGTGCGTGTTATATTTGTACTCAAATTGATTGGACCTACAGTTTATTGCCGAATCCAGCGGGTGAGAGCTTTTCATAGGCAATGTTTTACTCTCGTAGGTTTGCCATTTACTGCCAAGAGGTAGCACGGTATAGAAAAATGTTTCTATGAAAAGATGTTGTTAGCCCCAGTCCAGGCTTGAACGGGGGCCTTTTAGCTCACAGTCCAACGCACTAACCACTGAGCTGCCGCGGCTACGCAAACCATGTAAACCATTCGATTTAACCGAACCGAAGTTAGTTGGTACAACTAACTTTTTATTCTTCCAACCTCATGCCAAAAGAGGATTTTTCTGTGTGTATGTTTCAAGTCTCTCGCTCAACGGAAAGGTAGTTTAAAATCAATTACATAATTTGTACCAAACAGACAGAGAAGAAAGTGAGCTAAAAAAACGTTAAAAAATGTTTTGTATACAAATTATGTGGAAATGATGTACGGGAATGCGAAAGTATTGTGCATAGCAAAGTTGGCTACCACAACTAAACAATTTGGTTCTGTCTATTGTATTAATTAGTAGTGTTAACTAGTATGTGGTTTGCAACAGCTGAATCAGTCGAATGTTACCAGAACTAACTAAATCAGTTAGTAAAAAAAAAACGGTTGCCTCATAAGTGAATAACAATTTTTGACTCATGTTTTGGAATTATCTTTCCAATGATATATCCCCCATTCGAACCCCCATGATTTCTTCCTTTTCTAACATGGACGTAAATTTGAAATTTACAAAATTAAAAATTTAAATTTATACTTTGTCATTGATTTTAGCAAAATTTGGTTATAGATCACCATTTTTTTTTGTAATTTATAATGATAGACCAGTTCATTTACAGTATTTTCCTATCACAGTGATTTAAAATTTATAAAAAATGCGGCAGAAATAATTAAACAGTAGCGGGTCTTGTGATTTGGTGGTTGAAATTTAAAAAAAAATTATGTTTCGAAATATGATCAAAAAATATGTTCTGTGAGTTAATCTGATAATGCTTATAAATTAAATAAATGTTTAAAATTATTTCTCAATTATTTGGATTTTTTTCAAACGCCAAATTACAAGATCCGCCACTGTATAATTATTTCTGCAGCATAACTTACCAGTTTAAAATCACTGTAATTGATTGGAATGTATTGGGAATTAACAGGACTATCATTATAAATTAGAAAAAATGGGGTGATCGATAACAAAATTTGGAGAAATTCAATGGCAAAGTAAAAATTTGAATTTTTCTTTTTGTAAATTTCCAATTTACGTACGTCATAAAAAAGGAAGAAATCATAAGGTTCAAAGATGGGGTATACCATTGGAAAGGTAATTTAATTTTATAAAATATGAATTGTTATTAATGTATCACTGTATTATACTTTATAACCAATTTTATTGACTAGGTTACTTCAGTAATATGCATTTACTAAACACCCTGTATCGTAAATAGGGTGCAAAATAGGATATCATTTTAATTAATATTTTCTTATTTTTTTGAATCATAGAATGATCCCCTGAATTATTGACATCGATGAATCAAACACCCTGTATATGCATCATTTAAATATTAATTAATTCTTTTTTAACTTTAATTTTTGCACACGTTAAAGTGAATTCACGTGAAATGGAGCATAATTTATAATAAAGTATTTTTTTTTTATGTTTTGGTTGTTGTCACAGCTGCTGCTGTTGTTGTAGCTACTGCTGTCAGTGTGGCTGTCATTTTGTCAGCGCTTGTTACCAGATGAAACGGAAGTCCGTTCGTGCGCTTTGCGATGACGACTACGACGACTGAGCTGTATATGTGTGTGAGTGTATTATTGTGTCAAAATGTGAGTGTGGTTTGTGTTTGTTGGTGTAAAGGGAAAATTGCCAACATGCAGCACAAAACGAGGTGCCAACAATCTGACAACAGAAACAAAAACCAAAATATGTGTCACTTTCACTAATACACGCGCACATTTTAGCAGTGTCAGCTCGTTTCATAAACTACATGAAAACACTCACGCACAACTACACTTACAAAAAAATATACTCAAGTAATGTTATAATCACGCACACAGATTGGAGATTTGTTGCGCCAACTAACTCTTTGCTCAATCAACTTATTCGGTTCTCTCAACCGCTTAGTCGGTTGTAATTGTCAAAATGAAAAGAGTTGCAGTTTGTACTGCAACCAGTTTCGAACTGTTTTAGAGCAATTTTGTTGAGATTTAGAACCATTAGGAGTGTGTATAGACTTATATTTCAAGTGTATAGGCTAATATGGCAGTTCCGCCAGTTAATTTGTAAACCATACGATTTAGTTGATACAACCAACTTTTTTAATCTTCCAACCTCTTGCCAAAAGAGGATTTTCTGTGTGCGTTAAAATCATTGTACAAGATTTGTAGCGCCAACCAACTCCTTGCCCAACCAACTTATTCCGTTCTCTCAACCGCTTATTCGGTTGTTATTGTCAAAATAAAAAGAGTTGCAGTTTGTACTGCAACCAGTTTCGAACTGTTTTAGAACAATTTAGTACAGATTTAGAACCATTGGGAGTGTGTATTGACTAATATTTCATGTGTATAGACTAATATGGCAGTTCCGCCAGCAATTTTATAAACCATTCGATTTAGCCGAATTAAGTTAGTTGGTACAACTAACTTTTTCATTCTTCCAAACTCATGCCAAAAGAGGATTTTTCTGTGTGCATAGAATCGCAGCTTACAAAGTACAAACGCAGAAATACTGTAATTTTCATTTTTGAAGTTGGGTACAGAAGCGGTTGTTGTATGTGCTAAATTATCAAAAAACACAAGACGCATACATTTAGGGTGTGGGGTAAACTAAATTTTGTCGTTAATGCAGTTTTTACTAATTCTATGTAGCAAATTTTCGAGCAAACTACATTTATTTATTCCGATTTATTACGAACTATAACATATCGTCGGTGATACCGCAAAATCGCCTAACTGCATGTGAAAATTACGCTTAATTTTGTGTATTAATCGGGTTTTTAATGATATTATGATCGGATAAATTCAATAATTGTTATGACATACATTATTTTCTATGAAATAAGTGAAGAATTAAGACTGAAAAGAGTTTTGTTTCTTCTGTAAAATTAATGTTGTAAGAGGTATTCATAAATGTAGATAGGCGGTTTTGCAGTATCACCGACGATATACCGCTTAAGGAATGGAGATCAAATGAAAAACCATACAATTTACTTTAGTAAGCAATTTTGTCGAACTCGCACACATCCATAATACTTATTTTCTCAGTGTAATTACTTAATGTGTCACTGCGTTCATTTGTATGCATTTGTTCTGCATGTGATGCAAAAAAGCACCGCAATTTGTTTGTTTCCGCCGGAAATGACGCTGTAGCAAACAAAAAGGTCGTCGTCGTTGTTTTGTGTGTACGTTGTATTTCTGAAATTGCCATCATTGTTGTTACTGTATTTGCGCTTTTGTTGCTGCATTGGTTGGATTTTAACAGCAAACAAAAAAATTTTCACTGTGATTTGTCGCAGCGGGAATGTTTTTAATAATTACACAGAATAATCTTCCTACAGTGTAGACTGCAAGGTGTTGTTCGGTTAATTTATGTTTTATGTGTGTGTATTTTTTGTTCGTTGGTGTTTGTTTCATTATTGCGACATAAATATTTGCTATGCTACGCATTATTTTCACTAACATTACAAAGTTCACAACTGTTATATCACGTAATAACTCCTATCATATTCAGACATGCTACTGATTATAAAGAAACCTGAAATTGAAATACGTAATGCTTAATGTCGTAGATAATGTTCAATGAAGGGTTCAATGTTAGAGCATTTTATAAAGAGATGTAAACTAGATTTTAAATGATGAATTTTATTAAATTAATTTAAAAAGCATTTAAAGAAAAAAGTTTTTCCGACAATCCGACATTTTCCGACATCTTTGAAACCGTTCAAACTAATTAAATGAAATTCACTCTACAAAATCTAGTTGGAAATTTCTATTAAATGCGCCAACTTTGGGCCCTCTACGACGCTCCGTTTAAAAGTTATGAGCATTTAAAGAGAAAAGGTGGTCAATTTCCGATATCTTTGAAACCGTTCAAACTAATTAAATGAAATTCACCATACAAAATCTAGTTGGAAATCTCTATAAAATGATCCAACTTTGGGCCCTCTACGACGCTCCGTTTAAAAGTTATGAGCATTTAAAGAAAAAAGCTGTTCAATTTCCGATATCTTTGAAACCGTTCAAACTAATTAAATGAAATTCACCAACAAAATCTAGTTGGAAATCTCTATAAAATACGACAACTTTGGACCCTCTACGACGCTGCGTTTAAAAGTTCTGAGCATTTAAAGAAAAAAGGTGTTCAATTTCCGAAATTGAAATCTCTATAAAATGCTCCAACTTTGGGCCCTCTACGACGCTCCGTTTAAAAGTTATGAGCATTTGAAGAAAAAAGTTTTTCAATTTCCGATATCTTTGAAACCGTTCAAACTAATTAAATGAAATTCACCATACAAAATCTGGTTGGAAATCTCAATAAAATGCGCCAACTTTGGGCCCTCTGCGACGCTCCGTTTAAAAGTTATGAGCATTATAAGAAAAAAGTTTTTCAATTTCCGATATCTTTGAAACCGTTCAAACTAATTAAATGAAATTCACCATACAAAATCTAGTTGGAAATCTCTATAAAATGTGCCAACTTTGGGCCCTCTACAACGCTCCGTTTAAAAGTTATGAGCATTTAAAGAAAAAAGGTGTTCAATTTCCGAAATTGAAATCTCTGTAATATGTGCCAACTTTGGGCCCTCTACGACACTCCGTTTAAAAGTTATGAGCATTTTAAAACACAAAAGGTGTTCAATTTCCGAAATTGAAATCTCTATAAAATGCGCCAACTTTGGGCCCTCTACGACGCTCCGTTTAAAAGTTATGACCATTTAAAGAATTTTTTTTTCAATTTCCGATATCTTTGAAACCGTTCAAACTAATTAAATGAAATTGATCATACAAAATCTACTTGGAAATCTCTATAAAATGCGCCAACTTTGGGCCCTCTACGACGCTCCGTTTAAAAGTTATGAGCATTTGAAGAAAAAAGTTTTTCAATTTCCGGTATCTTTGAAACCGTTCAAACTAATTAAATGAAATTCACCATACAAAATCTGGTTGGAAATCTCAATAAAATGCGCCTACTTTGGGCCCTCTACGACGCTCCGTTTAAAAGTTATGAGCATTTAAAGAAAAAAGTTTTTCAATTTCCGATATCTTTGAAACCGTTCAAACTAATTAAATGAAATTGATCATACAAAATCTACTTGGAAATCTCTATAAAATGCGCCAACTTTGGACCCTCTACGACGCTCCGTTTAAAAGTTATGACCATTTTAAGAATTTTTTTATTCAATTTCCGATATCTTTGAAACCGTTCAAACTAATTAAATGAAATTCACCATACAAAATCTAGTTGGAAATCTCTATAAAATGGGCCCTGTACGACGCTCCGTTTAAAAGTTATGAGCATTTAAAGAAAAAAGTTTTTCAATTTCCGATATCTTTGAAACCGTTCAAACTAATTAAATGAAATTCACCATACAAAATCTGGTTGGAAATCTCAATAAAATGCGCCAACTATGGGCCCTCTACGACGCTCCGTGTAAAAGTTATGAGCATTTAAAGAAAAAGTTTTTCAATTTCCGATATCTTTGAAACCGTTCAAACTAATTAAATGAAATTCACCATACAAAATCTAGTTGGAAATCTCTATAAAATGTGCCAACTTTGGGCCCTCTACGACGCTCCGTTTAAAAGTTATGAGCATTTAAAGAAAAAAGTTTTTCAATTTCCGATATCTTTGAAACCGTTCAAACTAATTAATGAAATTCACCATACAAAATCTAGTTGGAAATCTCTATAAAATGTCCCAAATTTGGGCCCTCTACGACGCTCCGTTTAAAAGTTTTAAGCATTTAAAGAAAAAAGTTTTTCAATTTCCGATATCTTTGAAACCGTTCAAACTAATTAAATGAAATTCACCATACAAAATCTTGTTGGAAATCTCTATAAAATGTGCCAACTTTGGGCCCTCTACGACGCTCCGTTTAAAAGTTATGAGCATTTAAAGAAAAAAGTTTTTCAATTTCCGATATCTTTGAAACCGTTCAAACTAATTAATGAAATTCACCATACAAAATCTAGTTGGAAATCTCTATAAAATGTGCCAACTTTGGGCCCTCTACGACGCTCCGTTTAAAAGTTTTAAGCATTTAAAGAAAAAAGTTTTTCAATTTCCGATATCTTTGAAACCGTTCAAACTAATTAAATGAAATTCACCATACAAAATCTTGTTGGAAATCTCTATAAAATGTGCCAACTTTGGGCCCTCTACGACGCTCCGTTTAAAAGTTATGAGCATTTAAACTTTTTTTAAATGAAATTCACCATACAAAATCTAGTTGGAAATCTCTATAAAATGTGCCAACTTTGGGCCCTACGACGCTCCGTTTAAAAGTTATGAGCATTTAAAGAAAAAAGTTTTTCAATTTCCGATATCTTTGAAACCGTTCAAACTAATTAAATGAAATTCACCATACAAAATCTAGTTGGAAATCTCTATAAAATGTGCCAACTTTGGGCCCTCTACGACGCTCCGTTTAAAAGTTATAAGCATTTAAAGAAAAAAGTTTTTCAATTTCCGATATCTTTGAAACCGTTCAAACTAATTAAATGAAATTCACCATACAAAATCTGGTTGGAAATCTCTATAAAATGTGCCAACTTTGGGCCCTCTACGACGCTCCGTTTAAAAGTTATGAGCATTTAAAGAAAAAAGTTTTTCAATATCCGATATCTTTGAAACCGTTCAAACTAATTAAATGAAATTCACCATACAAAAACTAGTTGGAAATCTCTATAAAATGTGCCAACTTTGGGCCCTCTACGACGCTCCGTTTAAAAGTTATGAGCATTTAAAGAAAAAAGTTTTTCAATTTCCGATATCTTTGAAACCGTTCAAACTAATTAAATGAAATTCACCATACAAAATCTGGTTGGAAATCTCTATAAAATGTGCCAACTTTGGGCCCTCTACGACGCTCCGTTTAAAAGTTATGAGCATTTAAAGAAAAAAGTTTTTCAATATCCGATATCTTTGAAACCGTTCAAACTAATTAAATGAAATTCACCATACAAAATCTTGTTGGAAATCTCTATAAAATGTGCCAACTTTGGGCCCTCTACGACGCTCCGTTTAAAAGTTATGAGCATTTAAAGAAAAAGTTTTTCAATTTCCGATATCTTTGAAACCGTTCAAACTAATTAAATGAAATTCACCATACAAAATCTAGTTGGAAATCTCTATAAAATGTGCCAACTTTGGGCCCTTTACGACGCTCCGTTTAAAAGTTATGACAATTTAAAGATTTTCTTTTTCAATTTCCGATATCTTTGAAACCGTTCAAACTAATTAAATGAAATTCACCATACAAAATCTTGTTGGAAATCTCTATAAAATGTGCCAACTTTGGGCCCTCTACGACGCTCCGTTTAAAAGTTATGAGCATTTAAAGAAAAAAGTTTTTCAATTTCCGATATCTTTGAAACCGTTCAAACTAATTAAATGAAATTCACCATACAAAATCTAGTTGGAAATCTCTATAAAATGTGCCAACTTTGGGCCCTCTACGACGCTCCGTTTAAAAGTTATGACCATTTAAAGAAATTTTTGTTTCAATTTCCGATATCTTTGAAACCGTTCAAACTAATTAAATGAAATTCACCATACAAAATCTACTTGGAAATCTCTAAAAAATGCTCCAACTTTGGGCCCTCTACGACGCTCCGTTTAAAAGTTATGAGTATTTGAAGAAAAAAGTTTTTCAATTTCCGATATCTTTGAAACCGTTCAAACTAATTGAATGAAATTCACCATACAAAATCTAGTTGGAAATCTCTATAAAATGTGCCAACTTTGGGCCCTCTACGACGCTCCGTTTAAAAGTTATGACCATTTAAAGAAATTTTTGTTTCAATTTCCGATATCTTTGAAACCGTTCCAACTAATTAAATGAAATTCACCATACAAAATCTGGTTGGAAATCTCAATAAAATGCGCCAACTTTGGGCCCTCTGCGACGCTCCGTTTAAAAGTTATGAGCATTATAAGAAAAAAGTTTTTCAATTTCCGATATCTTTGAAACCGTTCAAACTAATTAAATGAAATTCACCATACAAAATCTAGTTGGAAATCTCTATAAAATGTGCCAACTTTGAGCCCTCTACGACGCTCCGTTTAAAAGTTATGAGCATTTAAAGAAAAAAGTTTTTCAATTTCCGATATCTTTGAAACCGTTCAAACTAATTAAATGAAATTCACCATACAAAATCTAGTTGGAAATCTCTATAAAATGTGCCAACTTTCGGCCCTCTACGACGTTCCGTTTAAAAGTTATGAGCGTTTAAAGAAAAAAGTTTTTCAATTTCCGATATCTTTGAAACTAATTAAATGAAATTCACCATACAAAATCTGGTTGGAAATCTCAATAAAATGCGCCAACTTTGGGCCCTCTACGACGCTCCGTTTAAAAGTTATGAGCATTTAAAGAAAAAAGTTTTTCAATTTCCGATATCTTTAAAACCGTTCAAACTAATTAAATGAAATTCACCATACAAAATCTAGTTGGAAATCTCTATAAAATGTGCCAACTTTGGGCCCTCTACGACGCTCCGTTTAAAAGTTATGACCATTTAAAGAAATTTTTGTTTCAATTTCCGATATCTTTGAAACCGTTCAAACTAATTAAATGAAATTCTCCATACAAAATCTACTTGGAAATCTCTAAATACAAAATCTGGTTGGAAATCTCAATAAAATGCGCCAACTATGGGCCCTCTACGACGCTCCGTTTAAAAGTTATGAGCATTTAAAGAAAAAGTTTTTCAATTTCCGATATCTTTGAAACCGTTCAAACTAATTAAATGAAGTTCACCATACAAAATCTAGTTGGAAATCTCTATAAAATGTGCCAACTTTGGGCCCTCTACGACGCTCCGTTTAAAAGTTATGACCATTTAAAGATTTTTTTTCAATTTCCGATAACTTTGAAACCGTTCAAACTAATTAAATGAAATTCACCATACAAAATCTATATGGAAATCTCTAATAAATGCTCCAACTTTGGGCCCTCTACGACGCTCCGTTTAAAAGTTATGAGCATTTAAAGAAAAAAGTTTTTCAATTTCCGATATCTTTGAAACCGTTCAAACTAATTAAATGAAATTCACCATACAAAATCTAGTTGGAAATCTCTATAAAATGTGCCAACTTTCGACCCTCTACGACTTTCCGTTTAAAAGTTATGAGCATTTAAAGAAAAAAGTTTTTCAATTTCCGATATCTTTGAAACTAATTAAATGAAATTCACCATACAAAATCTGGTTGGAAATCTCAATAAAATGCGCCAACTTTGGGCCCTCTACGACGCTCCGTTTAAAAGTTATGAGCATTTAAAGAAAAAAGTTTTTCAATTTCCGATATCTTTAAAACCGTTCAAACTAATTAAATGTAATTCACCATACAAAATCTAGTTGGAAATCTCTATAAAATGTGCCAACTTTGGGCCCTCTACGACGCTCCGTTTAAAAGTTATGAGCATTTAAAGAAAAATGTTTTTCAATTTCCGATATCTTTGAAACCGTTCAAACTAATTAAATGAAATTCACCATACAAAATCTAGTTGGAAATCTCTATAAAATGTGCCAACTTTGGGCCCTCTACGACGCTCCGTTTAAAAGTTATGAGCATTTAAAGAAAAAAGTTTTTCAATTTCCGATATCTTTGAAACCGTTCAAACTAATTAAATGAAATTCACCATACAAAATCTAGTTGGAAATCTCTATAAAATGTGCCAACTTTGGGCCCTTTACGACGCTCCGTTTAAAAGTTATGACCATTTAAAGATTTTCTTTTTCAATTTCCGATATCTTTGAAACCGTTCAAACTAATTAAATGAAATTCACCATACAAAATCTTGTTGGAAATCTCTATAAAATGTGCCAACTTTGGGCCCTCTACGACGCTCCGTTTTAAAGTTATGAGCATTTAAAGAAAAAAGTTTTTCAATTTCCGATATCTTTGAAACCGTTCAAACTAATTAAATGAAATTCACCATACAAAATCTAGTTGGAAATCTCTATAAAATGTGCCAACTTTGGGCCCTCTACGACGCTCCGTTTAAAAGTTATGACCATTTAAAGAAATTTTTGTTTCAATTTCCAATATCTTTGAAACCGATCAAACTAATTAAATGAAATTCACCATACAAAATCTACTTGGAAATCTCTATAAAATGCGCCAACTTTGGGCCCTCTACGACGCTCCGTTTAAAAGTTATGAGCATTTGAAGAAAAAAGTTTTTCAATTTCCGATATCTTTGAAACCGTTCAAACTAATTAAATGAAATTCACCATACAAAATCTACTTGGAAATCTCTATAAAATGCGCTAACTTTGGAACCTCTACGACGCTCCGTTTAAAAGTTATGAGCATTTGAAGAAAAAAGTTTTTCAATTTCCGATATCTTTGAAACCGTTCAAACTAATTAAATGAAATTCACCATACAAAATCTACTTGAAAATCTCTATAAAATGCGCTAACTTTGGGCCCTCTACGACGCTCCGTTTAAAAGTTATGAGCATTTGAAGAAAAAAGTTTTTCAATTTCCGATATCTTTGAAACCGTTCAAACTAATTAAATGAAATTCACCATACAAAATCTACTTGAAAATCTCTATAAAATGCGCTAACTTTGGGCCCTCTACGACGCTCCGTTTAAAAGTTATGAGCATTTAAAGAAAAAAGTTTTTCAATTTCCGATATCTTTGAAACCGTTCAAACTAATTAAATGAAATTCACCATACAAAATCTACTTGGAAATTTCTATAAAATGCGCCAACTTTGGGCCCTCTACGACGCTCCGTTTAAAAGTTATGAGCATTTGAAGAAAAAAGTTTTTCAATTTCCGATATCTTTAAAACCGTTCAAACTAATTAAATGAAATTCACCATACAAAATCTACTTGGAAATCTCTATAAAATGCGCCAACTTTGGGCCCTCTACGACGCTCCGTTTAAAAGTTATGAGCATTTAAAGAAAAAAGTTTTCAATTTCCGATATCTTTGAAACCGTTCAAACTAATTAAATGAAATTCACCATACAAAATCTAGTTGGAAATCTCTATAAAATGAGCCAACTTTGGGTCCTCTACGACGCTCCGTTTAAAAGTTATGAGCATTTAAAGAAAAAAGTTTTTCAATTTCCGATATCTTTGAAACCGTTCAAACTAATTAAATGAAATTCACCATACAAAATCTACTTGGAAATTTCTATAAAATGCGCAAACTTTGGGCCCTCTACGACGCTCTGTTTAAAAGTTATGAGCATTTGAAGAAAAAAGTTTTTCAATTTCCGATATCTTTGAAACCGTTCAAACTAATTAAATGAAATTCACCATACAAAATCTACTTGGAAATTTCTATAAAATGCGCCAACTTTGGGCCCTCTACGACGCTCTGTTTAAAAGTTATGAGCATTTAAAGAAAAAAGTTTTTCAATTTCCGATATCTTTGAAACCGTTCAAACTAATTAAATGAAATTCACCATACAAAATCTGGTTGGAAATCTCTATAAAATGCGCAGACTTTGGACCCTCTACGACGCTCCGTTTAAAAGTTATGTCCATTTTAAGAAAAAAGTTTTTCAATTTCCGATATCTTTGAAACCGTTCAAACTAATTAAATGAAATTCACCATACAAAATCTGGTTGGAAATCTCAATAAAATGCGCCAACTTTGGGCCCTCTACGACGCTTTGTTTAAAAGTTATGTCCATTTTAAGAAAAAAGTTTTTCAATTTCCGATATCTTTGAAACCGTTCAAACTAATTAAATGAAATTCACCATACAAAATCTAGTTGGAAATATGTATAAAATGCGCAGACTTTGGACCCTCTACGACGCTCCGTTTAAAAGTTATGACCATTTTAAGAAAAAAGTTTTTCAATTTCCGATATCTTTGAAACCGTTCAAACTAATTAAATGAAATTCACCATACAAAATCTACTTGGAAATTTCTATAAAATGTGCCAACTTTGGGCCCTCTACGACGCTCCGTTTAAAAGTTATGAGCATTTGAAGAGAAAAGTTTTTCAATTTCCGATATCTTTGAAACCGTTCAAACTAATTAAATGAAATTCACCATACAAAATCTAGTTGGAAATCTCTATAAAATGCGCCAACTTTGGGCCCTCTACGACGCTCCGTTTAAAAGTTGTGAGCATTTGAAGAAAAAAGTTTTTCAATTTCCGATATCTTTGAAACCGTTCAAACTAATTAAATGAAATTCACCATACAAAATCTAGTTGGAAATCTCTATAAAATGCGCCAACTTTGGGCCCTCTACGACGCTCCATTTAAAAGTTATGAGCATTTAAAGAAAAAAGTTTTTCAATATCTTTGAAACCGATCAAACTAATTAAATGAAATTCACCATACAAAATCTACTTGGAAATCTCTATAAAATGCGCCAACTTTGGGCCCTCTACGACGCTCCGTTTAAAAGTTATGAGCATTTGAAGAAAAAAGTTTTTCAATTTCCGATATCTTTGAAACCGTTCAAACTAATTAAATGAAATTCACCATACAAAATCTACTTGGAAATCTCTATAAAATGCGCCAACTTTGGGCCCTCTACGACGCTCCGTTTAAAAGTTGTGAGCATTTGAAGAAAAAAGTTTTTCAATTTCCGATATCTTTGAAACCGTTCAAACTAATTAAATGAAATTCACCATACAAAATCTAGTTGGAAATCTCTATAAAATGCGCCAACTTTGGGCCCTCTACGACGCTCCATTTAAAAGTTATGAGCATTTAAAGAAAAAAGTTTTTCAATATCTTTGAAACCGATCAAACTAATTAAATGAAATTCACCATACAAAATCTACTTGGAAATCTCTATAAAATGCGCCAACTTTGGGCCCTCTACGACGCTCCGTTTAAAAGTTATGAGCATTTGAAGAAAAAAGTTTTTCAATTTCCGATATCTTTGAAACCGTTCAAACTAATTAAATGAAATTCACCATACAAAATCTACTTGAAAATTTCTATAAAATGCGCCAACTTTGGGCCCTCTACGACGCTCCGTTTAAAAGTTATGAGCATTTGAAGAAAAAAGTTTTTCAATTTCCGATATCTTTGAAACCGTTCAAACTAATTAAATGAAATTCACCATACAAAATCTAGTTGGAAATCTCTATAAAATGCGCAGACTTTGGACCCTCTACGACGCTCCGTTTAAAAGTTATGACCATTTTAAGAAAAAAGTTTTTCAATTTCCGATATCTTTGAAACCGTTCAAACTAATTAAATGAAATTCACCATACAAAATCTACTTGGAAATCTCTATAAAATGCGCCAACTTTGGGCCCTCTACGACGCTCCGTTTAAAAGTTATGAGCATTTGAAGAAAAAAGTTTTTCAATTTCCGATATCTTTGAAACCGTTCAAACTAATTAAATAAAATTCACCATACAAAATCTAGTTGGAAATCTCTATAAAATGCGCCAACTTTGGGCCCTCTACGACGCTCCGTTTAAAAGTTATGAGCATTTGAAGAAAAAAGTTTTTCAATTTCCGATATCTTTGAAACCGTTCAAACTAATTAAATGAAATTCACCATACAAAATCTACTTGAAAATCTCTATAAAATGCGCTAACTTTGGGCCCTCTACGACGCTCCGTTTAAAAGTTATGAGCATTTGAAGAAAAAAGTTTTTCAATTTCCGATATCTTTGAAACCGTTCAAACTAATTAAATGAAATTCACCATACAAAATCTAGTTGGAAATCTCTATAAAATGCGCCAACTTTGGGCCCTCTACGACGCTCCGTTTAAAAGTTATGAGCATTTAAAGAAAAAAGTTTTTCAATTTCCGATATCTTTGAAACCGTTCAAACTAATTAAATGAAATTCACCATACAAAATCTAGTTGGAAATCTCTATAAAATGCGCCAACTTTGGGCCCTCTACGACGCTCCGTTTAAAAGTTATGAGCATTTAAAGAAAAAAGTTTTTCAATTTCCGATATCTTTGAAACCGTTCAAACTAATTAAATGAAATTCACCATACAAAATCTAGTTGGAAATCTCTATAAAATGCGCAGACTTTGGACCCTCTACGACGCTCCGTTTAAAAGTTATGACCATTTTAAGACAAAAGTTTTTCAATTTCCGATATCTTTGAAACCGTTCAAACTAATTAAATGAAATTCACCATACAAAATCTACTTGGAAATCTCTATAAAATGCGCCAACTTTGGACCCTCTACGACGCTCCGTTTAAAAGTTATGACCATTTTAAGACAAAAGTTTTTCAATTTCCGATATCTTTGAAACCGTTCAAACTAATTAAATGAAATTCACCATACAAAATCTAGTTGGAAATCTCTATAAAATGCGCCAACTTTGGGCCCTCTACGACGCTCCGTTTAAAAGTTATGAGCATTTAAAGAAAAAAGTTTTTCAATTTCCGATATCTTTGAAACCGTTCAAACTAATTAAATGAAATTCACCGTACAAAATCTACTTGGAAATTTCTATAAAATGCGCCAACTTTGGGCCCTCTACGACGCTCCGTTTAAAAGTTATGAGCATTTAAAGAAAAAAGTTTTTCAATTTCCGATATCTTTGAAACCGTTCAAACTAATTAAATGAAATTCACCGTACAAAATCTACTTGGAAATTTCTATAAAATGCGCCAACTTTGGGCCCTCTACGACGCTCCGTTTAAAAGTTATGAGCATTTGAAGAAAAAAGTTTTTCAATTTCCGATATCTTTGAAACCGTTCAAACTAATTAAATGAAATTCACCATACAAAATCTAGTTGGAAATCTCTATAAAATGCGCAGACTTTGGACCCTCTACGACGCTCCGTTTAAAAGTTATGACCATTTTAAGAAAAAAGTTTTTCAATTTCCGATATCTTTGAAACCGTTCAAACTAATTAAATGAAATTCACCATACAAAATCTACTTGGAAATCTCTATAAAATGCGCCAACTTTGGGCCCTCTACGACGCTCCGTTTAAAAGTTATGAGCATTTGAAGAAAAAGTTTTTCAATTTCCGATATCTTTGAAACCGTTCAAACTAATTAAATAAAATTCACCATACAAAATCTAGTTGGAAATCTCCATAAAATGCGCCAACTTTGGGCCCTCTACGACGCTCCATTTAAAAGTTATGAGCATTTAAAGAAAAAAGTTTTTCAATATCTTTGAAACCGATCAAACTAATTAAATGAAATTCACCATACAAAATCTACTTGGAAATCTCTATAAAATGCGCCAACTTTGGGCCCTCTACGACGCTCCGTTTAAAAGTTATGAGCATTTGAAGAAAAAAGTTTTTCAATTTCCGATATCTTTGAAACCGTTCAAACTAATTAAATGAAATTCACCATACAAAATCTAGTTGGAAATCTCTATAAAATGCGCCAACTTTGGGCCCTCTACGACGCTCCGTTTAAAAGTTATGAGCATTTGAAGAAAAAAGTTTTTCAATTTCCGATATCTTTGAAACCGTTCAAACTAATTAAATAAAATTCACCATACAAAATCTAGTTGGAAATCTCTATAAAATGCGCCAACTTTGGGCCCTCTACGACGCTCCATTTAAAAGTTATGAGCATTTAAAGAAAAAAGTTTTTCAATATCTTTGAAACCGATCAAACTAATTAAATGAAATTCACCATACAAAATCTACTTGGAAATCTCTATAAAATGCGCCAACTTTGGGCCCTCTACGACGCTCCGTTTAAAAGTTATGAGCATTTGAAGAAAAAAGTTTTTCAATTTCCGATATCTTTGAAACCGTTCAAACTAATTAAATGAAATTCACCATACAAAATCTACTTGAAAATCTCTATAAAATGCGCTAACTTTGGGCCCTCTACGACGCTCCGTTTAAAAGTTATGAGCATTTGAAGAAAAAAGTTTTTCAATTTCCGATATCTTTGAAACCGTTCAAACTAATTAAATGAAATTCACCATACAAAATCTAGTTGGAAATCTCTATAAAATGCGCCAACTTTGGGCCCTCTACGACGCTCCGTTTAAAAGTTATGAGCATTTAAAGAAAAAAGTTTTTCAATTTCCGATATCTTTGAAACCGTTCAAACTAATTAAATGAAATTCACCATACAAAATCTAGTTGGAAATCTCTATAAAATGCGCAGACTTTGGACCCTCTACGACGCTCCGTTTAAAAGTTATGACCATTTTAAGACAAAAGTTTTTCAATTTCCGATATCTTTGAAACCGTTCAAACTAATTAAATGAAATTCACCATACAAAATCTACTTGGAAATCTCTATAAAATGCGCCAACTTTGGACCCTCTACGACGCTCCGTTTAAAAGTTATGACCATTTTAAGACAAAAGTTTTTCAATTTCCGATATCTTTGAAACCGTTCACACTAATTAAATGAAATTCACCATACAAAATCTAGTTGGAAATCTCTATAAAATGCGCCAACTTTGGGCCCTCTACGACGCTCCGTTTAAAAGTTATGAGCATTTAAAGAAAAAAGTTTTTCAATTTCCGATATCTTTGAAACCGTTCAAACTAATTAAATGAAATTCACCGTACAAAATCTACTTGGAAATTTCTATAAAATGCGCCAACTTTGGGCCCTCTACGACGCTCCGTTTAAAAGTTATGAGCATTTGAAGAAAAAAGTTTTTCAATTTCCGATATCTTTGAAACCGTTCAAACTAATTAAATGAAATTCACCATACAAAATCTGGTTGGAAATCTCTATAAAATGCGCAGACTTTGGACCCTCTACGACGCTCCGTTTAAAAGTTATGTCCATTTTAAGAAAAAAGTTTTTCAATTTCCGATATCTTTGAAACCGTTCAAACTAATTAAATGAAATTCACCATACAAAATCTAGTTGGAAATCTCTATAAAATGCGCAGACTTTGGACCCTCTACGACGCTCCGTTTAAAAGTTATGACCATTTTAAGAAAAAAGTTTTTCAATTTCCGATATCTTTGAAACCGTTCAAACTAATTAAATGAAATTCACCATACAAAATCTACTTGGAAATCTCTATAAAATGCGCCAACTTTGGGCCCTCTACGACGCTCCGTTTAAAAGTTATGAGCATTTGAAGAAAAAGTTTTTCAATTTCCGATATCTTTGAAACCGTTTAAACTAATTAAATAAAATTCACCATACAAAATCTAGTTGGAAATCTCTATAAAATGCGCCAACTTTGGGCCCTCTACGACGCTCCATTTAAAAGTTATGAGCATTTAAAGAAAAAAGTTTTTCAATATCTTTGAAACCGATCAAACTAATTAAATGAAATTCACCATACAAAATCTACTTGGAAATCTCTATAAAATGCGCCAACTTTGGGCCCTCTACGACGCTCCGTTTAAAAGTTATGAGCATTTGAAGAAAAAAGTTTTTCAATTTCCGATATCTTTGAAACCGTTCAAACTAATTAAATGAAATTCACCATACAAAATCTACTTGGAAATCTCTATAAAATGCGCTAACTTTGGAACCTCTACGACGCTCCGTTTAAAAGTTATGAGCATTTGAAGAAAAAAGTTTTTCAATTTCCGATATCTTTGAAACCGTTCAAACTAATTAAATGAAATTCACCATACAAAATCTAATTGAAAATCTCTATAAAATGCGCTAACTTTGGGCCCTCTACGACGCTCCGTTTAAAAGTTATGAGCATTTGAAGAAAAAAGTTTTTCAATTTCCGATATCTTTGAAACCGTTCAAACTAATTAAATGAAATTCACCATACAAAATCTACTTGGAAATTTCTATAAAATGCGCAAACTTTGGGCCCTCTACGACGCTCCGTTTAAAAGTTATGAGCATTTGAAGAAAAAAGTTTTTCAATTTCCGATATCTTTGAAACCGTTCAAACTAATTAAATGAAATTCACCATACAAAATCTAATTGAAAATCTCTATAAAATGCGCTAACTTTGGGCCCTCTACGACGCTCCGTTTAAAAGTTATGAGCATTTAAAGAAAAAAGTTTTTCAATTTCCGATATCTTTGAAACCGTTCAAACTAATTAAATGAAATTCACCATACAAAATCTAGTTGGAAATCTCTATAAAATGAGCCAACTTTGGGTCCTCTACGACGCTCCGTTTAAAAGTTATGAGCATTTAAAGAAAAAAGTTTTTCAATTTCCGATATCTTTGAAACCGTTCAAACTAATTAAATGAAATTCACCATACAAAATCTACTTGGAAATTTCTATAAAATGCGCAAACTTTGGGCCCTCTACGACGCTCTGTTTAAAAGTTATGAGCATTTGAAGAAAAAAGTTTTTCAATTTCCGATATCTTTGAAACCGTTCAAACTAATTAAATGAAATTCACCATACAAAATCTACTTGGAAATTTCTATAAAATGCGCCAACTTTGGGCCCTCTACGACGCTCTGTTTAAAAGTTATGACCATTTTAAGAAAAAAGTTTTTCAATTTCCGATGTCTTTGAAACCGTTCAAACTAATTAAATGAAATTCACCATACAAAATCTACTTGGAAATCTCTATAAAATGCGCCAACTTTGGGCCCTCTACGACGCTTTGTTGTAAAGTTATGAGCATTTAAAGAAAAAAGTTTTTCAATTTCCGATATCTTTGAACCGTTCAAACTAATTAAATGAAATTCACCATACAAAATCTGGTTGGAAATCTCTATAAAATGCGCAGACTTTGGACCCTCTACGACGCTCCGTTTAAAAGTTATGACCATTTTAAGAAAAAAGTTTTTCAATTTCCGATATCTTTGAAACCGTTCAAACTAATTAAATAAAATTCACCATACAAAATCTAGTTGGAAATCTCTATAAAATGCGCCAACTTTGGGCCCTCTACGACGCTCCATTTAAAAGTTATGAGCATTTAAAGAAAAAAGTTTTTCAATATCTTTGAAACCGATCAAACTAATTAAATGAAATTCACCATACAAAATCTACTTGGAAATCTCTATAAAATGCGCCAACTTTGGGCCCTCTACGACGCTCCGTTTAAAAGTTATGAGCATTTGAAGAAAAAAGTTTTTCAATTTCCGATATCTTTGAAACCGTTCAAACTAATTAAATGAAATTCACCATACAAAATCTACTTGAAAATTTCTATAAAATGCGCCAACTTTGGGCCCTCTACGACGCTCCGTTTAAAAGTTATGAGCATTTGAAGAAAAAAGTTTTTCAATTTCCGATATCTTTGAAACCGTTCAAACTAATTAAATGAAATTCACCATACAAAATCTAGTTGGAAATCTCTATAAAATGCGCAGACTTTGGACCCTCTACGACGCTCCGTTTAAAAGTTATGACCATTTTAAGAAAAAAGTTTTTCAATTTCCGATATCTTTGAAACCGTTCAAACTAATTAAATGAAATTCACCATACAAAATCTACTTGGAAATCTCTATAAAATGCGCCAACTTTGGGCCCTCTACGACGCTCCGTTTAAAAGTTATGAGCATTTGAAGAAAAAAGTTTTTCAATTTCCGATATCTTTGAAACCGTTCAAACTAATTAAATAAAATTCACCATACAAAATCTAGTTGGAAATCTCTATAAAATGCGCCAACTTTGGGCCCTCTACGACGCTCCATTTAAAAGTTATGAGCATTTAAAGAAAAAAGTTTTTCAATATCTTTGAAACCGATCAAACTAATTAAATGAAATTCACCATACAAAATCTACTTGGAAATCTCTATAAAATGCGCCAACTTTGGGCCCTCTACGACGCTCCGTTTAAAAGTTATGAGCATTTGAAGAAAAAAGTTTTTCAATTTCCGATATCTTTGAAACCGTTCAAACTAATTAAATGAAATTCACCATACAAAATCTACTTGGAAATCTCTATAAAATGCGCCAACTTTGGGCCCTCTACGACGCTCCGTTTAAAAGTTATGAGCATTTGAAGAAAAAAGTTTTTCAATTTCCGATATCTTTGAAACCGTTCAAACTAATTAAATGAAATTCACCATACAAAATCTAGTTGGAAATCTCTATAAAATGCGCCAACTTTGGGCCCTCTACGACGCTCCGTTTAAAAGTTATGAGCATTTGAAGAAAAAAGTTTTTCAATTTCCGATATCTTTGAAACCGTTCAAACTAATTAAATGAAATTCACCATACAAAATCTACTTGGAAATTTCTATAAAATGCGCCAACTTTGGGCCCTCTACGACGCTCCGTTTAAAAGTTATGAGCATTTGAAGAAAAAAGTTTTTCAATTTCCGATATCTTTGAAACCGTTCAAACTAATTAAATGAAATTCACCATACAAAATCTGGTTGGAAATCTCTATAAAATGCGCAGACTTTGGACCCTCTACGACGCTCCGTTTAAAAGTTATGACCATTTTAAGACAAAAGTTTTTCAATTTCCGATATCTTTGAAACCGTTCAAACTAATTAAATGAAATTCACCATACAAAATCTAGTTGGAAATCTCTATAAAATGCGCAGACTTTGGACCCTCTACGACGCTCCGTTTAAAAGTTATGACCATTTTAAGAAAAAAGTTTTTCAATTTCCGATATCTTTGAAACCGTTCAAACTAATTAAATGAAATTCACCATACAAAATCTACTTGGAAATCTCTATAAAATGCGCCAACTTTGGGCCCTCTACGACGCTCCGTTTAAAAGTTATGAGCATTTGAAGAAAAAAGTTTTTCAATTTCCGATATCTTTGAAACCGTTCAAACTAATTAAATAAAATTCACCATACAAAATCTAGTTGGAAATCTCTATAAAATGCGCCAACTTTGGGCCCTCTACGACGCTCCATTTAAAAGTTATGAGCATTTAAAGAAAAAAGTTTTTCAATATCTTTGAAACCGATCAAACTAATTAAATGAAATTCACCATACAAAATCTACTTGGAAATCTCTATAAAATGCGCCAACTTTGGGCCCTCTACGACGCTCCGTTTAAAAGTTATGAGCATTTGAAGAAAAAAGTTTTTCAATTTCCGATATCTTTGAAACCGTTCAAACTAATTAAATGAAATTCACCATACAAAATCTACTTGGAAATCTCTATAAAATGCGCCAACTTTGGGCCCTCTACGACGCTCCGTTTAAAAGTTATGAGCATTTGAAGAAAAAAGTTTTTCAATTTCCGATATCTTTGAAACCGTTCAAACTAATTAAATGAAATTCACCATACAAAATCTAGTTGGAAATCTCTATAAAATGCGCCAACTTTGGGCCCTCTACGACGCTCCGTTTAAAAGTTATGAGCATTTGAAGAAAAAAGTTTTTCAATTTCCGATATCTTTGAAACCGTTCAAACTAATTAAATGAAATTCACCATACAAAATCTGGTTGGAAATCTCTATAAAATGCGCAGACTTTGGACCCTCTACGACGCTCCGTTTAAAAGTTATGACCATTTTAAGACAAAAGTTTTTCAATTTCCGATATCTTTGAAACCGTTCAAACTAATTAAATGAAATTCACCATACAAAATCTACTTGGAAATTTCTATAAAATGCGCCAACTTTGGGCCCTCTACGACGCTCCGTTTAAAAGTTATGAGCATTTGAAGAAAAAAGTTTTTCAATTTCCGATATCTTTGAAACCGTTCAAACTAATTAAATGAAATTCACCATACAAAATCTAGTTGGAAATCTCTATAAAATGCGCCAACTTTGGGCCCTCTACGACGCTCCGTTTAAAAGTTATGAGCATTTAAAGAAAAAAGTTTTTCAATTTCCGATATCTTTGAAACCGTTCAAACTAATTAAATGAAATTCACCATACAAAATCTAGTTGGAAATCTCTATAAAATGCGCCAACTTTGGGCCCTCTACGACGCTCCGTTTAAAAGTTATGAGCATTTAAAGAAAAAAGTTTTTCAATTTCCGATATCTTTGAAACCGTTCAAACTAATTAAATGAAATTCACCATACAAAATCTAGTTGGAAATCTCTATAAAATGCGCAGACTTTGGACCCTCTACGACGCTCCGTTTAAAAGTTATGACCATTTTAAGACAAAAGTTTTTCAATTTCCGATATCTTTGAAACCGTTCAAACTAATTAAATGAAATTCACCATACAAAATCTACTTGGAAATCTCTATAAAATGCGCCAACTTTGGACCCTCTACGACGCTCCGTTTAAAAGTTATGACCATTTTAAGACAAAAGTTTTTCAATTTCCGATATCTTTGAAACCGTTCAAACTAATTAAATGAAATTCACCATACAAAATCTAGTTGGAAATCTCTATAAAATGCGCCAACTTTGGGCCCTCTACGACGCTCCGTTTAAAAGTTATGAGCATTTAAAGAAAAAAGTTTTTCAATTTCCGATATCTTTGAAACCGTTCAAACTAATTAAATGAAATTCACCGTACAAAATCTACTTGGAAATTTCTATAAAATGCGCCAACTTTGGGCCCTCTACGACGCTCCGTTTAAAAGTTATGAGCATTTGAAGAAAAAAGTTTTTCAATTTCCGATATCTTTGAAACCGTTCAAACTAATTAAATAAAATTCACCATACAAAATCTAGTTGGAAATCTCTATAAAATGCGCCAACTTTGGGCCCTCTACGACGCTCCATTTAAAAGTTATGAGCATTTAAAGAAAAAAGTTTTTCAATATCTTTGAAACCGATCAAACTAATTAAATGAAATTCACCATACAAAATCTAGTTTGAAATCTCTATAAAATGCGCAGACTTTGGACCCTCTACGACGCTCCGTTTAAAAGTTATGACCATTTTAAGAAAAAAGTTTTTCAATTTCCGATATCTTTGAAACCGTTCAAACTAATTAAATGAAATTCACCATACAAAATCTACTTGGAAATCTGTATAAAATGCGCCAACTTTGGGCCCTCTACGACGCTCCATTTAAAAGTTATGAGCATTTGAAGAAAAAAGTTTTTCAATTTCCGATATCTTTGAAACCGTTCAAACTAATTAAATAAAATTCACCATACAAAATCTAGTTGGAAATCTCTATAAAATGCGCCAACTTTGGGCCCTCTACGACGCTCCATTTAAAAGTTATGAGCATTTAAAGAAAAAAGTTTTTCAATATCTTTGAAACCGTTCAAACTAATTAAATGAAATTCACCATACAAAATCTACTTGGAAATTTCTATAAAATGCGCCAACTTTGGGCCCTCTACGACGCTCCGTTTAAAAGTTATGAGCATTTGAAGAAAAAAGTTTTTCAATTTCCGATATCTTTGAAACCGTTCAAACTAATTAAATGAAATTCACCATACAAAATCTAGTTGGAAATCTCTATAAAATGCGCAGACTTTGGACCCTCTACGACGCTCCGTTTAAAAGTTATGACCATTTTAAGAAAAAAGTTTTTCAATTTCCGATATCTTTGAAACCGTTCAAACTAATTAAATAAAATTCACCATACAAAATCTAGTTGGAAATCTCTATAAAATGCGCCAACTTTGGGCCCTCTACGACGCTCCATTTAAAAGTTATGAGCATTTAAAGAAAAAAGTTTTTCAATATCTTTGAAACCGATCAAACTAATTAAATGAAATTCACCATACAAAATCTAGTTTGAAATCTCTATAAAATGCGCAGACTTTGGACCCTCTACGACGCTCCGTTTAAAAGTTATGACCATTTTAAGAAAAAAGTTTTTCAATTTCCGATATCTTTGAAACCGTTCAAACTAATTAAATGAAATTCACCATACAAAATCTACTTGGAAATCTGTATAAAATGCGCCAACTTTGGGCCCTCTACGACGCTCCATTTAAAAGTTATGAGCATTTGAAGAAAAAAGTTTTTCAATTTCCGATATCTTTGAAACCGTTCAAACTAATTAAATAAAATTCACCATACAAAATCTAGTTGGAAATCTCTATAAAATGCGCCAACTTTGGGCCCTCTACGACGCTCCATTTAAAAGTTATGAGCATTTAAAGAAAAAAGTTTTTCAATATCTTTGAAACCGATCAAACTAATTAAATGAAATTCACCATACAAAATCTAGTTGGAAATCTCTATAAAATGCGCAGACTTTGGACCCTCTACGACGCTCCGTTTAAAAGTTATGACCATTTTAAGAAAAAAGTTTTTCAATTTCCGATATCTTTGAAACCGTTCAAACTAATTAAATGAAATTCACCATACAAAATCTACTTGGAAATCTCTATAAAATGCGCCAACTTTGGGCCCTCTACGACGCTCCATTTAAAAGTTATGAGCATTTGAAGAAAAAAGTTTTTCAATTTCCGATATCTTTGAAACCGTTCAAACTAATTAAATGAAATTCACCATACAAAATCTACTTGGAAATCTCTAAAAAATGCTCCAACTTTGGGCCCTCTACGACGCGCCTTTCAAAAGTTATGAGCATTTAAAGAAAAAAGGTGTTCAATTTCCGAAATTGAAATCTCTAAAAAATGTTCCAACTTTGGGCCCTCTACGAAGCTCCGTTTAAATGTTATGACCATTTAAAGAAAAAAGGTGTTCAATTTCCGAAATTGAAATCTCTATAAAATGCTCCAACTTTGGGCCCTCTACGAAGCTCCGTTTAAAAGTTATGACCATTTAAAGAAAAAAGTTTTTCAATTTCCGATATCTTTGAAACCGTTCAAAATAATTAAATGAAATTCACCATACAAAATCTAGTTGGAAATCTCTATAAAATGTGCCAACTTTGGGCCCTCTACGACGCTCCGTTTAAAAGTTATGAGCATTTGAAGAAAAAAGTTTTTCAATTTCCGATATCTTTGAAACCGTTCAAACTAATTAAATGAAATTCACCATACAAAATCTACTTGGAAATCTCTAAAAAATGCTCCAACTTTGGGCCCTCTACGATGCGCCTTTCAAAAGTTATGAGCATTTAAAGAAAAAAGTTTTTCAATTTCCGATATCTTTGAAACCGTTCAAACTAATTAAATGAAATTCACCATACAAAATCTAGTTGGAAATCTCTATAAAATGCGCCAACTTTGGGCCCTCTACGACGCTCCATTTAAAAGTTATGAGCATTTGAAGAAAAAAGTTTTTCAATTTCCGATATCTTTGAAACCGTTCAAACTAATTAAATGAAATTCACCATACAAAATCTACTTGGAAATCTCTAAAAAATGCTCCAACTTTGGGCCCTCTACGACGCGCCTTTCAAAAGTTATGAGCATTTAAAGAAAAAAGTTTTGCAATTTCCGATATCTTTGAAACCGTTCAAACGAATTAAATGAAATTCACCATACAAAATCTAGTTGGAAATCTCTATAAAATGTGCCAACTTTGGGCCCTCTACGACGCTCCGTTCAAAAGTTATGAGCATTTAAAGAAAAAAGTTTTTCAATTTCCGATATCTTTGAAACCGTTCAAACTAATTAAATGAAATTCACCATACAAAATCTACTTGGAAATCTCTAAAAAATGCTCCAACTTTGTGCCCTCTACGACGCTCCGTTCAAAAGTTATGAGCATTTAAAGAAAAAAGTTTTTCAATTTCCGATATCTTTGAAACCGTTCAAACTAATTAAATGAAATTCACCATACAAAATCTACTTGGAAATCTCTAAAAAATGCTCCAACTTTGGGCCCTCTACGACGCTACGTTCAAAAGTTATGAGCATTTAAAGAAAAAAGTTTTTCAATTTCCGATATCTTTGAAACCGTTCAAACTAATTAAATGAAATTCACCATACAAAATCTAGATGGAAATCTCTATAAAATGTGCCAACTTTGGGCCCTCTACGACGCTCCGTTTAAAAGTTATGACCATTTAAAGATTTTTTTTTCAATTTCCGATATCTTTGAAACCGTTCAAACTAATTAAATGAAATTCACCACACAAAATCTACTTGGAAATCTCTATAAAATGCGCCAAATTTGGGCCCTCTACGACGCTCCGTTTAAAAGTTATGAGCATTTGAAGAAAAAAGTTTTTCAATTTCCGATATCTTTGAAACCGTTCAAACTAATTAAATGAAATTCACCATACAAAATCTAGTTGGAAATCTCTATAAAATGTGCCAACTTTGGGCCCTCTACGACGCTCCGTTTAAAAGTTATGACCATTTAAAGAAAAAAGTTTTTCAATTTCCGATATCTTTGAAAACGTTCAAACTAATTAAATGAAATTCACCATATAAAATCTACTTGGAAATCTCTATAAAATGCGCCAACTTTGGGCCCTCTACGACGCTCCGTTTAAAAGTTATGAGCTTTTGAAGAAAAAAGTTTTTCAATTTCCGATATCTTTGAAACCGTTCAAACTAATTAAATGAAATTCACCATACAAAATCTAGATGGAGATCTCTATAAAATGTGCCAACATTGGGCCCTCTTCGACGCTCCGTTTAAAAGTTATGACCATTTAAAGAAAAAAGTTTTTCAATTTCCGATATCTTTGAAACCGTTCAAACTAATTAAATGAAATTCACCATACAAAATCTAGATGGAAATCTCTATAAAATGTGCCAACTTTGGGCCCTCTACGACGCTCCGTTTAAAAGTTATGACCATTTAAAGATTTTTTTTTTTCAATTTCCGATATCTTTGAAACCGTTCAAACTAATTAAATGAATTTCACCATACAAAATTTAGTTGGAAATCTATATAAAATGTGCCAAATCTAGTTGGAAATCTCTACAAAATGTGCCAACTTTGGGCCCTCTACGACGCTCCGTTTAAAAGTTATGAGCATTTAAAGAAAAAAGTTTTTCAATTTCCGATATCTTTGAAACCGTTCAAACTAATTAAATGAAATTCACCATATAAAATCTACTTGGAAATCTCTATAAAATGCGCCAACTTTGGGCCCTCTACGACGCTCCGTTTAAAAGTTATGAGCATTTGAAGAAAAAAGTTTTTCAATTTCCGATATCTTTGAAACCGTTCAAACTAATTAAATGAAATTCACCATACAAAATCTACTTGGAAATCTCTAAAAAATGCTCCAACTTTGGGCCCTCTACGACGCGCCTTTCAAAAGTTATGAGCATTTAAAGAAAAAAGGTGTTCAATTTCCGAAATTGAAATCTCTAAAAAATGCTCCAACTTTGGGCCCTCTACGAAGCTCCGTTTAAAAGTTATGACCATTTAAAGAAAAAAGTTTTTCAATTTCCGATATCTTTGAAACCGTTCAAAATAATTAAATGAAATTCACCATACAAAATCTAGTTGGAAATCTCTATAAAATGTGCCAACTTTGGGCCCTCTACGACGCTCCGTTTAAAAGTTATGACCATTTAAAGAAAAAAGTTTTTCAATTTCTGATATCTTTGAAACCGTTCAAACTAATTAAATGAAATTCACCATACAAAATCTAGTTGGAAATCTCTATAAAATGTGCCAACTTTGGGCCCTCTAGGACGCTCCGTTTAAAAGTTATGAGCATTTGAAGAAAAAAGTTTTTCAATTTCCGATATCTTTGAAACCGTTCAAACGAATTAAATGAAATTCACCATTCAAAATCTAGATGGAAATCTCTATAAAATGTGCCAACTTTGGGCCCTCTACGACGCTCCGTTTAAAAGTTATGACCATTTAAAGAAAAAAGTTTTTCAATTTCCGCTATCTTTGAAACCGTTCAAACTAATTAAATGAAATTCACCATACAAAATCTACTTGGAAATCTCTAAAAAATGCTCCAACTTTGTGCCCTCTACGACGCTCCGTTCAAAAGTTATGAGCATTTAAAGAAAAAAGTTTTTCAATTTCCGATATCTTTGAAACCGTTCAAACTAATTAAATGAAATTCACCATACAAAATCTACTTGGAAATCTCTAAAAAATGCTCCAACTTTGGGCCCTCTACGACGCTCCGTTCAAAAGTTATGAGCATTTAAAGAAAAAAGTTTTTCAATTTCCGATATCTTTGAAACCGTTCAAACTAATTAAATGAAATTCACCATACAAAATCTAGATGGAAATCTCTATAAAATGTGCCAACTTTGGGCCCTCTACGACGCTCCGTTTAAAAGTTATGACCATTTAAAGAATTTTTTTTCAATTTCCGATATCTTTGAAACCGTTCAAACTAATTAAATGAAATTCACCACACAAAATCTACTTGGAAATCTCTATAAAATGCGCCAAATTTGGGCCCTCTACGACGCTCCGTTTAAAAGTTATGAGCATTTGAAGAAAAAAGTTTTTCAATTTCCGATATCTTTGAAACCGTTCAAACTAATTAAATGAAATTCACCATACAAAATCTAGTTGGAAATCTCTATAAAATGTGCCAACTTTGGGCCCTCTACGACGCTCCGTTTAAAAGTTATGAGCATTTGAAGAAAAAAGTTTTTCAATTTCCGATATCTTTGAAACCGTTCAAACTAATTAAATGAAATTCACCATTCAAAATCTAGATGGAAATCTCTATAAAATGTGCCAACTTTGGGCCCTCTACGACGCTCCGTTTAAAAGTTATGACCATTTAAAGAAATTTGTTTCTCAATTTCCGATATCTTTGAAACCGTTCAAACTAATTAAATGAAATTCACCATACAAAATTTAGTTGGAAATCTATATAAAATGTGCCAAATCTAGTTGGAAATCTCTACAAAATGTGCCAACTTTGGGCCCTCTACGACGCTCCGTTTAAAAGTTATGACCATTTAAAGAAAAAAGTTTTTCAATTTCCGATATCTTTGAAAACGTTCAAACTAATTAAATGAAATTCACCAAACAAAATCAAGTTTGAAATTTCTATAAAATGCGCCAACTTTGGACCCTCTACGACGCTCCGTTTAAAAGTTATGAGCATTTGAAGAAAAAAGTTTTTCAATTTCCGATATCTTTGAAACCGTTCAAACTAATTAAATGAAATTCACCATATAAAATCTACTTGGAAATCTCTATAAAATGCGCCAACTTTGGGCCCTCTACGACGCTCCGTTTAAAAGTTATGAGCTTTTGAAGAAAAAAGTTTTTCAATTTCCGATATCTTTGAAACCGTTCAAACTAATTAAATGAAATTCACCATACAAAATCTAGATGGAGATCTCTATAAAATGTGCCAACATTGGGCCCTCTTCGACGCTCCGTTTAAAAGTTATGACCATTTAAAGAAAAAAGTTTTTCAATTTCCGATATCTTTGAAACCGTTCAAACTAATTAAATGAAATTCACCATACAAAATCTAGATGGAAATCTCTATAAAATGTGCCAACTTTGGGCCCTCTACGACGCTCCGTTTAAAAGTTATGACCATTTAAAGAATTTTTTTTTTCAATTTCCGATATCTTTGAAACCGTTCAAACTAATTAAATGAATTTCACCATACAAAATTTAGTTGGAAATCGCAAAAAATGCTCCAACTTTAGGCCCTCTACGACGCTCCGTTCAAAAGTTATGACCATTTAAAGAATTTTTTTTTTCAATTTCCGATATCTTTGAAACCGTTCAAACTAATTAAATGAATTTCACCATACAAAATTTAGTTGGAAATCGCAAAAAATGCTCCAACTTTAGGCCCTCTACGACGCTCCGTTCAAAAGTTATGAGCATTTAAAGAAAAAAGTTTTTCAATTTCCGATATCTTTGAAACCGTTCAAACTAATTAAATGAAATTCACCATACAAAATCTAGATGGAAATCTCTATAAAATGTGCCAACTTTGAACCCTCTACGACGCTCCGTTTAAAAGTTATGACCATTTAAAGAATTTTTTTTTTCAATTTCCGATATCTTTGAAACCGTTCAAACTAATTAAATGAATTTCACCATACAAAATTTAGTTGGAAATCTATATAAAATGTGCCAAATCTAGTTGGAAATCTCTACAAAATGTGCCAACTTTGGGCCCTCTACGACGCTCCGTTTAAAAGTTATGACCATTTAAAGAAAAAAGTTTTTCAATTTCCGATATCTTTGAAACCGTTCAAACTAATTAAATGAAATTCACCAAACAAAATCAAGTTTGAAATTTCTATAAAATGCGCCAACTTTGGACCCTCTACGACGCTCCGTTTAAAAGTTATGACCATTTAAAGAATTTTTTTTCAATTTCCGATATCTTTGAAACCGTTCAAACTAATTAAATGAAATTCACCATACAAAATCTACTTGGAAATCTCTACAAAATGTGCCAACTTTGGGCCCTCTACGACGCTCCGTTTAAAAGTTATGACCATTTAAAGAAAAAAGTTTTTCAATTTCCGATATCTTTGAAACCGTTCAAACTAATTAAATGAAATTCACCATACAAAATCTAGATGGAAATCTCTATAAAATGTGCCAACTTTGGGCCCTCTACGACGCTCCGTTTAAAAGTTATGAGCATTTGAAGAAACAAGTTTTTCAATTTCCGATATCTTTGAAACCGTTCAAACTAATTAAATGAAATTCACCATACAAAATCTGGTTGGAAATCTCAATAAATTGCGCCAACTTTGGGCCCTCTACGACGCTCCGTTCAAAAGTTATGAGCATTTAAAGAAAAAAGTTTTTCAATTTCCGATATCTTTGAAACCGTTCAAACTAATTAAATGAAATTCACCATACAAAATCTAATCGGAAATCTCTATAAAATGCGCCAACTTTGGACCCTCTACGACGCTCCGTTTAAAAGTTATGAGCATTTGAAGAAAAAAGTTTTTCAATTTCCGATATCTTTGAAACCGTTCAAACTAATTAAATGAAATTCACCATACAAAATCTAGTTGGAAATCTCTATAAAATGCGCCAACTTTGGGCCCTCTACGATGCTCCGTTTAAAAGTTATGAGCATTTAAAGAAAAAAGTTTTTCAATTTCCGATATCTTTGAAACCGTTCAAACTAATTAAATGAAATTCACCATACAAAATCTAGTTGGAAATCTCTATAAAATGCACCAACTTTGGACCCGCTACGACGCTCCGTTTAAAAGTTATGAACATTTAAAGAAACATGTTTTTCAATTTCCGATATCTTTGAATGAAATTCACCATACAAAATCTACTTGGAAATCTCTATAAAATGTGCCAACTTTGGGCCCTCCGTTTGAAAGTTATGACCATTTAAAGAAAAAAGGTGTTCAATTTCCGAAATTGAAATCTCTATAAAATGTGCCAACTTTGGGCCCTCTACGACGCTTCGTTCAAAAGTTATGAGCATTTAAAAAGTTGCTCAATATCCGATATTTTTGAAACCGTTCAAATTGAAATGAAATTCACCATATAAAATCTAGTTGGAAATCTCTATAAAATGCGCCAACTTTGGACCCTCTACGACGCTCCGTTTAAAAGTAATGGCCATTTAAAGAAAAAAGGTGTTCAATTTCCGAAATTGAAATCTCTATAAAATGTGCCAACTTTGGGCCCTCTACGACGCTTCGTTCAAAAGTTATGAGCATTTAAAAAGTTGCTCAATATCCGATATTTTTGAAACCGTTCAAATTGAAATGAAATTCACCATATAAAATCTAGTTGGAAATCTCTATAAAATGCGCCAACTTTGGACCCTCTACGACGCTCCGTTTGAAAGCAAATATTTCTGTTGTACCTCAATGCTTTCTACATCTAATACCGAAAAGATAATTTTATTCCTTTCTTTTGTTGGATTTTTAAAAATAAAAGACACCAAAGTAATGGGAAATTGAAAAAATTGTCTTTGTCTCAAAAACTAGATAAAATTTGTCAAAACTGATGCCATTTCGCAATCAGCGAAATATATACAATATTTATTGCACCTTTTACTGCCCGAAAATGAAAATGTTATTATTAAATAAATTATTTTCTTTGAGTGCACTTTAAAAACAACGTTTGGCATATATATATATATATTTAAAATTGAAAGCCAAAATTAAAATTAGTATTAAAATATTATTGAAATAAATGCATGAAATCAGTAGCCAAACGGCGAATTACCACTTATTATATAAATTGTGAAGGGTGAAAATACAAAGGCCTTTTAGCAGTTTCATTATATGCATGTTACATACGTGGATAGTTTTGTTTTTTTTTTATCCAAACGCATTTAATTTATTAAGCACTCTGTGATTTTAACTATTATTTTATTTCAAATATAATATAATGTTATTTTTAATAGCTTTAGCATTTAATTATACTATTGCGGTAACATGAATGTACAATTTTAATATATATAGATTGAAATATTTATAATTTTGGTTACACATTTGCAGTGTCCATATTTCTGCAGCATATAGTAGGTAGGGCATGATGTGTTTCTCAATTGTCTACTGAGCCCAAAGTAGCACTGGTTAGCAAGATTTATTCTCAGTTTATAATACAGTCTCAGACGAAGTTCTGCGTAGACAAATTCCTTCACAATGTTGGTGCCAAAATTCGCTTTTTGTCCAAGGCTTTTCTGATCTTTTGGGCAGGGTACAGCCCAGTCATCTTTCCATCATGAAATGGCAAACCTTACTGAAGACAAATGTCAAAAGAGCGGCAAGAAATATGGAGTCGTTTGATGTTCCTGTCGCTCTACTTTTGTAGCGTCCCTGTTGAAAAACCCTTGAAAAAACTTTTGTAGCGCTCTTATTGAAAAACCCTTTATCTTTTTGCTTTTCGCCTGAGGTCTTCAACAACTCAACAGTCAGGTCATCAGGACCTGCGACCTTGTTATTTTCCAGCCGAACAATGACTGTACTGATCTCGTGTTGGCTGGCTGATGGAATCTCATCCCCTTTATCAAGTACTAGGGTTGCCGGCTTTACTTCTCTATAGGTGGAATTGCTGTCATCATCACTGGCGAGAAGTGTCGATAAGTGTTCCCTCCATATTTCTGGATATACATTATTAGATTCCCGTTCTCATCTTTACAGAAAGTGGCTCCGGTCATTGAAAATCCGGCTAGTCGTCCGGCTATCCGCCCAAGATTCCCGTTATAATCTTTACAAGAAGAGGCTCCATTCAATGAACATCCGTCTTGTCGTCTTATCTTCTCGGAGAATTTTTCAGCCAAACCATTTTCAGGCAATTGTTCTGATCTCGTCATGGTTGGATGGCGAAATCTCGTCTCCTTTATCAAGTACTGTGGTTGCCGAGTTTACTTCTCCATCAGTGCAATTGATGTCATTATCACCGGCCAGCAGTTTCGATAAGTTTTCCCTTCATGTTTCTGGATATCCACCACTAAATTCCCCTTTCAACTCTACATGAAGAGGCTCCGTTCATTGAACATCCGGATAGTCATTTTAACTTCTTGGAGAATGTTCGGAAAATTTTTAAGCCAACAATGACAATTCTAATCTCATGCTGGTCGAGTGTCCGAATCTCATCCCCTTTATCAAGTACTAGGGTTGCCGTGTTTACTTCTCTATCTGTGGAATTGCTGTCATCTTCGCCATCATGCAGTTTACATAGCTAAGTATTTCCTCCATATTTCTATATATTCATCTTTCATGGAACATCCAGCAGTCGCCTTATCTTCTCGTAGAAATTTCCAGCCAAACAATGACTGTACTGATCTCGTGTTGGTTGGCTGGTGGAATTTCATCCCCTTTATCAAGTACTGGCGTTGCCGGATTTACTTCTCTATAGGTGGAATTGCTGTGATCATCACCGACCAGCAGTTTCGATAAGTGTTCCCTTCATATTTGTGGATATCCATCACTATATTCCGGAACTCATTTTTATTTGAAGAGGCTCCGTTCATTGAACATCCGGCTAGTAGTCTTATCTTTACGGAGAAATTTTCTGACAAACAATTTTCAGCAAACTGTTCTGATCTCGTCATGGTTGGCTGGCAGAATCTCATACTCTTTATCAAGTACTGGGGTTGCCGCGTTTACATCTATATCGGTAGAATTGCTGTCATCATCACCGTCGAGCAGTTTCGATAAGTGTTCCCTAAATATTTCTGAGTATCCATTACTAAATTGCCGTTCTCATCTTTACAGGAAGACGCTCCGGTCATTGAAAATCCGGTTAGTCGTCATATCTTCATGGAGAATTTTTCAGACAAACAATTTTAAACCAACTGTTCTGATCTCTCATGGTTGGCTGGCGGAATCTCATCCCCTTCATCAAGTACTGGGGTTGCCGGGTTTACTACTCTATAAGTGGAATTGCTGTAATCATCACCGACCAGCAGTTTCGATAAGTGTTCCCTTCATATTTGTGGATATCCATTACTATATTCCGGAAGTCATTTTTATTTGAAGAGGCTCCGTTCAATGAAAATCCGACTAGTGGTCTTATCTTCTCGGAAAATTTTTCAGCCAAACAATAGCTGTTCTGATCTCGTCATGTTCGGGGTCGGAATCTCATCTCTTTTATTAAGTACTGCGGTTTCCAAGTTTACATCTCTACCGGTGAAATTGCTGTAATCATCACCGGCCAGCAGTTTCGATAAGTGTTCCACCCATATATCTGGATATCCGCCACTTTATTGCGGTGCTCATCTTTACTTGAAGAGGCTTCGTTCATTGAACATCAGGCTAGTCGTCTTATCTTATCGGAGAATTTTTCAACCAAACAATGACTTTTCTGATCTCGTCATGGTCAGGGTCCGAATCTTATCCCCTTTACCAAGTACTGCGGTTTCCGAGTTTACTTCTCTATCGGTGGAATAGCTGTCATCATCACCGGCCAGCAGTTTCGACAAGTGTTCCATCAATATTTCTGAATATCCATTACAAAATTCCCGTTCTTATCTTTACAGGAGGAGACTCCGGTCATTGAAAATCCGGCTAGTCATCTTAGATTATCGGAGAATTTTTGTGCCTCATTCCTGTCGACACATCACATCACATAACCTCACATTCACGTCTTTCTGCCTCTCTTTTCGGTTAGTTTGCAACATCACACAGTATATAAGATATCAGAGACGGTGTTGTTTTCAAAAAAAGGTCATCCTTCAAAGTTTTTATTTGTTTCCGAGTACCGTATAATGAGATTTTAGTCCCTGGAAAGGTATTCTTCCGACTACATTCTAATATCGAACTCGTTGTAAGCTTTTAACAACTCCGTTAGAAAATAAAAATTGGCCGAACATTCGCGAGTGATGTATATCACTTCAACTTCTATTTTTATTATATTACTGAATAATATAGATCAAGTATCTGATAAAAAAAAGTAATTTTTTCATATTTTCATATAATCATTTCTATTTCCCATATTTAGTCCAATATTTATGCCGATACTCATACCAATATTCGCTACCGCTCGTTATTCAACTTGTGTCCACTCGCTCCATTGCATGTCCTTCTCTGCATTTGCATTTTTGTGAATTATTAAAATAGTTGCTCTCAGCAAAGTCAACTTTTGTTCTAAATTGCATTTTTGGAATATTCCGAAATGTTGTTACTACGGTGTGACGGTGCTTAAAACCAGCAACAAGAGGACAGTTGACGTCGACCAAATTACACACACTCACACAGTGACATACAAATTATTCACTTTGACTTCCGCAACGCCATTGTATGTCGGTCTGACAGGAATTCCTTTTCGACACACACACACACACACTGACACCACATAGACGCATTTAGGAACTTTGAGGACGACCTCGAAGCCAAGTGAACGGAAGAGCAATGCTTTTGTTGAAATTTTTACTGTGTGTCATTGAAGGTAAGTGTGCTGAGAATGTGTGAGAATGAAAAGGTTATATGTGCCAGAGGAAAACAACGAGTTGGAAAAGAAGCAGAGTAAAGGTAAAGCTAAGTAAGGGTTACAAAAAAAAGCAGGCAGATCTGGATAAAGTGTTTTTTTTTTCACTGTCTATATGAATACTATGACACATACTCTTCGTTACTCTTTTCTTTACCCTTTCTTTATCCATTCCGTACTTTATGCTTTTTCTTCTTTCGCTACTGTCTGCTCTAAAAGGATATTGCGGATGCTGTGACATAAATTTAGTTATGCAATTTTTAAGTTAATTTCGGCCAGACAAAATCTCAAGATTTATGACTGCATTCTTGAGCAAGGTTTCCTTTAGTTGGTCGCTTTTTTTTGGGTCTGCAGTCTTCCATTTTTTGTTGTTGCATGTCATTTGTTTTATTTTTTCTTCTTCTTTCTGTTGGTTTAGCCGTGCAATGAAGTACTTACATCCGGCAATAAAATCCTTTGCCTCAGCTATGCAGTGATTTCGAGTCGAGCATGACATCCTTATTGTCGAGCATGAAGCTTTTATTGCAGGATATCAAAAATTTATAGCACTATGTAACTGTTGAACTAAAAAAAAAAAACTGATTACTTGTGCTTTATACTACATAGATTAGGTTTGTCACTTGATTAACTAAGGTTATTTTCACAATTATATTTTTTCTTCTTTTCTATAATTCACATTTCATTAGAGCTACCTTTATGTCTTCAGCTTAAAGTTCATCAAAGTTTAGAGCTACAAATCTTATTCATTTTCATAGCTATTACCCAGTTGGTTACCTGTATACTACATGCATACGAGAAATATATACACTACGAACTAATAAGCACCATTTTAATCAAATGTCTGTGGCAAATTCGGTATATGTTAAGTCTTCGTTGTCGATGTCAAAGATGACAAAATTTAATTGCAGAAATTCAATTATGACACCAGTATAGAATAGTTGTGTATTTAGGAGGGTTATTAGAGCTGTCAAAGGGTTGCCAGGTGGTTCTCTATACAATTTTCTGTTAATTCTTGTTTAGAATAATTTGCCTTATCTTTTTCTTATTCTATGTAAAACCATTAGAAATTGTTCAATAGAGACAAGATCACAAACTTCATAGACTCATTCATACATAAATATTTCTTTCTATACCTGTTTCCAGACTATTCCAAATACACGTCCATCTATAACTTATATGTATACTTTTTCTTTATTTGTTTTTGTAGTTCTTCTTTCACGTTCGAAACTCGTTGATGAATTCACTATTCTTCTCGTTCTTATATTCGTTCCCACACATGTTCTTAAACTAGTTTCTATATTCATGTCAACAATCATATATTTTTTCGTTCCTGTACTCGTATCAATACATATTACTAAAAACGTTCATATATCCCTTCATATACATGTCTTTTACTTGTTTCTATAGTAATTTTTTTAATGAATCCCAATCATATTCCAATATTCCTATCTAATTCCTATCTAATTCCTATCTAATTCGTTTCTATACTTCTTCCTGCCTTTATTAGTTCATATATTCATTAGTTCATTCCAATATTAGTTGCTCATTCTCGTACTTGACACGTCCTAAACTCGTTCATATGTTCCTTCCTATACCCGAATTTTTTTCCATATCAATTATTTCATCAACTGGTATTTCCCTTACATATTACATTTAATTAATTACACACATTTATTTAATACTAAATTGGACTCTGTTCAACCTCGGAACTGTAGGATGTTTAAACCAAAATACATCTCGTAAAAAGGATCAGAGTGAAGGATTACTTATTTCACAGACATAGCCTAGACAATCACACACGTAGCCCAGTCGATCACGCTGAGGTGAGCCAACTCCAGTTATAGAGAGAATTCGGAATATCCGAGTCTAGACGCTGGAAATTGCTCGTCCCGTTTGATGAGGGAAGTGCAGACTTTTTTTGAAAGTTCACATTGAAATGTAACTGAAAGAGCTGTTAAGAAAGTCGATCACGCAGAGGTAGTTGGCTCTGAATGAATTGGAAACATTTCGTTCTTCTTGGAGGTAGTGATGTTCACACCGAAATTCATCTTGTAGAGAGCATCACACTACACAGTAATTGCTTCGCTGCTATATCAGTCAATAACGCTAAAGTATGCTGACTTTAGCTATAGATAGAATTTAAAACATCCGAGACTAGGCACTGGAAATTGCTTTCGATGAGGGAGCTGAGATACGATATCGGGAAAAACAGACGCAGATAGATTGCTTTACAAACATATCATGCGACTGAAGAACGAACTAACTAGTCTCTATAATGCGTCGTTTTGTTGAGTTCCGTGTGAACCAGGAGGGGTTGGGCTAGGTTGGATGACCGAGTAGATCAAGAGAAATCGATCGCTGATGGGTCAGGTCATTTATTTCCCTTGAACAGTTACCATTGCAATACCTATAAAACATGCTTATATACCCGACGGCTTAAATATACTTCGGTGCTCAAGAGAACAAATAGAGGATGAAAAGTTTTCGTCGCACGTTCTTGTATTTGGTCCAAGAAATTGCAGAAATAACGCTAAATGCTGACTTTAGCTATAGATAGAATTTAGAACATCCGATACTAGACACTGAAAATTGCTTTCGATGAGGGATAAGAGATGTGATGTCAGGAAAAACAGACGTAGGGAGATTGTTCCACAAACGTATCGTGCGACTGAGGAACGAATTATCTCTTTAATGCGTCGTTCTGTTGAAAGCCATGTGGATTACGAAATGTTGGACTAGGTTGGATGCCCGAGTAGAACGAGAAAAAATACGAACTGGTGGAATCAGGTCATTTATTTCCCTCGAACAGTTACCATTGCAATACTTATAAAACATGCTTACATACCCGACGATCCTTCGATGCTCAAAAGAACCAATAGAGAATTAAATGATTTCATCTCCTATGAAATATATCGCACGTTGTTGTATTTGGTCCAAGATATTGAAGAAAGATTTTGTGGCCCCTGCATAAATATGCGAGTTATATTCCATCATAGTCAGCAGGAGTGAAATACGTTTTACGTCGTTTCAGAATACCGAGTAACTTCTTTCAATAATTCAAAATACACCGTTGGATGGTCCCATTGAACTGAGATGCCCATAACTTCAAGAGAAGCTGACTCCACAATATACACAGCACCCCTATTGAGGGGACAGAGGGATCAATGAATACATTCGTTGGTGAATGAATTCATTCTTTCAACAATTCAAAATATATCGTTCGAAGGTCACATTGAACTAAGATGCCCATAACTTCAAGAGCTTCATAGCTGACTCCATAATATACACAGCATAATATATGCGTGTTATATTTGTACTTAAAGTGGTGGGACCTACAGTTTATTGCCTAATCCGAACGGCTGATGAGAGTTTTTTTATAGGCAATGTTTTACTCTGGTAGGTTTGCCATTTACTGCCGAGAGGTAGCGCGGTACAGAAAAATGTTTCTATGAAAAGTTGTTGTTAACCCCAGTCCAGGCTTACACCGGGGACCTTTCGGCTCGCAGTTCAGTGCACTAACCACTGAGCTATCGCGGCTACAATGTCATTGCTAACTCACTTATATATTCGTTTCTTACTCCTTACTATGTTCTCCTTGAGATTAGTGCTAAATTATTATTTTTATATTCTTTCCTAAATGTTCTCTAAACTTTTCTCTATTTGCGTTCTTTGATTTTCTTCTTCACACGTTCCTATATTCGATTTTACCTCGTTCCAAAACTCGTTACTATTGCTTGACTCAAACTCGCACCTCCACAAATTTCAATATAGGTTTCTTTACTAGCTTCCATACTTTATAAATCTATATTATACTTAGTTAAATTAAATATATTTTGATTTGAGTTTGTATTTTCTTTCAGCGTACATATAGTACCTACCTACTTAAACACACCGCCACACAAAGACATAATGATAATTTGGTCGGGTCAACACTTTGGCCAAGAATGTGTTAGTGCCATGTGTTTGTCTAGGTTTTGTGGACGACAGTAAAGTAATTAGCGTCGCCTAAAATACTAACTAATTATCTAATGCATAATGCGTGGTACTTGCACTCGAATGTTTCAGTATCTAAGAAGACCGACAGTCACAGCACATGTTCCGAATGTCCTTATCAAACTAAACATCATCATCATCGTCATCAACCAGATCCCTAGGCTTCTGCAAACATGAAATTCCACCCATAATACCATAATAACTTTACAACAAATGTAATTAGTTGAGTTAAAATATGCTTCTCAAATCAACAGAGATGTGCTACTGCATGTTTATACAGATGAATTGCATATAATGCAGTAATTATGCAAAATCCTCAATCAACAATTCAGGGTCATGTCACAAAATGCACTTGATTGTGTGTCTGAATGCGTTGCTAATTAACTAACTGCAGATACCTTTAGATTTTAAATGTTTGCATTTTGTTAATGAAGTATTACGTAATTAATATTGTTGATTCAAAACAATTTCAATATACTTACAATGTATATAGTGAGAAATAAATATATAGCTCAGTATCTTTTAAATGCGTTTAGAATTTGATACAAATTATAAATTTGTTCATGTCGATAGTTATTACATCCTGAGGATTGTCATTGGCTTTTTTCTCCACAAAATCGTAATTTTAGTTTTCCCCGACATAATAGGCAGGTATATGGAAGAAAACACGCGTACAAACCAAGCATTGGAATCAGATTTTGATAAGTTCGTTTGTAAGCTTTGAACTAAGAAAGGTGGGTATGTAAACAAAACCTTCCTGATTCTTGCGTTAATGAGAAAGGAAAATTTGGAAGTGATATGGCCTGTAAAGGCGTTAAGGAGGCAATACAGGTGGGAGCAAAATGGTAGGCATATGCAGATCATAATAAGCAATAGGGTGGCAGTAAAATGGTAGACAAAGAGGTAGGTTATGGTAGGGAAAGGTGAGCAGCATAAACACTTAATTATATATATGTTAATATCAACATAAATCTTCACAGATACGGACATTTTTCATATCCACTATTAAAAATGGAGTAGTAATCCGACGGAAATGAAAATGAATGTTTTAAATCAGGAGTGCCTTACCATTATGCCTTTTTGTTGTACAGCAACTCTTATGACTCTTTTTTGTTTTATTTCCGTCAAAAACTCGATCGCGAACATCGATGCTGTGTGGCTGTATTCGCATGGGTTTGTGTTGCACTTGCAAAAGGCGTGTTTTGAACTCAAGAGAAGACTTTTTTTTCTTGTGCTCGACTTATTGCTACACAAGTGATCGAAGAAAGCAATGAATTGATCAAAAGTATTTTGATGAAAAGCATCTCGATAAAGTTGTCTTCAGAAAGTACTGATGAAGAGAAGGTCGATGAAGTTCCTTTTGGTAAAGCGAATTCTGCTGCTGAAATTCATAATGATGATTCACTGAATTAAAAGTGTTTTAAGGAAGAGTTCTTAATTTAAAAGTTGAAGTTTCAAAAGGCAAAGTTTCTTCATGAAAAGTGTGTTGATTTGCAAAGTCTGTCCCCCAAATCATGTATCTTTTTATTATCTAAAATTGGTATAACGTATTTCAAACGTTTCGTTCGTTTCGCTCTTTGAATCGAACGTTTGTTCAAAATTGTTGTTTTGCCAACTATTTTTCATAAAGAAAAAGTTTATTTTTTTTTTTTACTTTGTCGTATGATTTATATGCTGGCAACAAAAATACTCTCAAAACGAGCGTACTCAACGTTTCGTTTGATACATGAATCAAAAATTGTAGTCACACGATATTCAACCGCACGTTGTCACCGGGAAATACATGATCGACACGTGTATTAAAATTCGTCTAATATGGTGACTCCTGATTATGAATGTTTTGAAGTATTTCGATTCAAAGTCTCTTAATGAAGAGGATCTTGGTGAAGGGTCTCTTGATGAAAAGGTCTCTTAATTAAAAGGTCTCTTGATTAACAGGTTTCTTGATGAAAAGATCTCTTAATGAAGAGGATTTTGATGAAGAGTCCCATACGTATAGTTCATGATGTGTCTCTTGATTAAAAAGCTTCTTATCTAGAGAGTATTGATTAACATTATTTTTATATTGAGGGTAAAAGTCTCCTGGTAAAGAGTCTTCAGATAAAGGGTCTCCAATAAAGAGTCGCTTGGTGAAGAATATACAAATGAAAAGTCATTTAATCTCCCAGATGTGTAGTCTCCTGATAAAAACTTTCAGATATAGAGTCTTTAGATAAAGAGGCTCCAGATAAAGAGTCCCTTGGAGTAAATTGAAGGAGATGGTATTCGTATAATATTTATCGAATCTTAATAAATAGTCTCTGGATGAGAGTCTTTTGATGAAGAATAACTTGGTGTGGAGTTTTTGATGAAGAGTACTTTGATAAAGAGTCGTCTGATGAAGGAAGAGTTTTTTTTTAATGAAGTGTATATTGATAAAAAGAGTATAAGAGTTTTTTGATGAAAAGTTTTTTGATGAAGAGTTCTTTTATGAAGAGTCTTTTGATGGATGTATATTGATGAAGATGATCTTGATGAAGTATCTCAGATGTATATTTTATGAAAAGTGTCTTTATTAAAACGCTTCTTATCTAGAGAGTCTTGATTAATCTTATTTTCATATTGAGGAAAAGTCTCCTGGTAAAGAGTCTAAAGATAAAGTGTCTCCAGATAACGAGTCGCTTGGTAAAGAATAGCCGAATAAAAAGTCTTTTAATCTAGGTGGTGTTGATTATGAGTTTTTGATGAAAAGTCTATTAATGAAGAGGAAAAGTCCTTTTATGATGAAAATGTAGATGAAGTGTCCCGATGTGATAAATATCTTCAGATAAAGTGTTTCCAGATAAAGGGTCCCTTGGAGTAAATTGACGGAGACTGTATTCGTGTAATATCTATCGTATTCTGATGAACAGTTTCTTGATGAATAGTCGCTTATTGAAGTGTCTCTTGATGAGAGCCTCTTGATGAAGAATCCCTTTTGAGGAATCTCTTGATGAAGAGTACCTAAATAATGAGTCGTCTGATGAAGAGTATCTTGACGAAGAAGTATGAAGAGTATGTTGATAAAAAAAGTATAACAATCTTTTGATGAAGAGTCTTTTGATGGATTGATATTGATGAAAAGCATCTTGATGAAGAGTCCCAGACGTATATTTCATAAAAAGACTCTTGATTAAAATGTTTCTTATGGGAGTCTTGATTAAGATTATTTTGATATTGAGGAATGAAAGTCTTCTTATAAAGAGTTTCCAGAAGAGTTCCTTGGAGTAAATTGATAAAGATGGTACTCGTGTATCTATCGTATCCTGATCAGGATACGATAGATACACGAATACCATCTTTATCAATTTACTCCAAGGGACTCTTCTGGAAACTTTTGATGAATAGTCTCTTGTTGAATAGTCGCTTATTGAAGTGTCTCTTGAGTAAGAGTCTCTTGACGAAGAGTCTCTTGATAAAGAGTATCTTGATAAATAGCCGTCTGATGAAGGGTCTCTTGGCGAAGAGTCTCTTGATAACGAGTCTTTTGACGATGAGTCTCTGGATGATTCTCTTGATGAAAAGTTTATTGATGAAGAGTATATTGATAAATAGTTTTTTTTCTAGATAAACATATACAGAGTTCTAGAGTCTTTTCAAGAACATTCTCGAAAAGTCTTATAAGGACTCTTTTGAGGGTAAGTTCTTAAATTATATAAATGAAGAGATTGTGTTACATGTTAAAAGTATTCTGTTAACTTAATTGATTAATATACTTTTGTTCACAAGTTTTTCAATGTATTGACTGAAGATGAAGACATTCAATTAACATTTTCATATATGAAAAGCGTCTTTTTGATGAAACAACTATTTGAAAATTATTTTTGTAGATGAACCTAAATATATAATTAACAATATATTACTCTCCAAAGCATAATTTGCAAAAGTACATTGATAAATTTGTAGTCAATTGAAATGGAAATTCAATATCCTTCACATATAATGTCAGAACAAATGGAGGCCACAACTTAAACTGTAATGTATCAACTACTGCCGTAGGATATTTGTAATTGTTTTCTGTTTACAATTACTACAATGGCAATTCATTGAAAATTATAGCTCTAGTTAAAGCACAATTATAGTTTATTATTGGTTATATACAGAATTTCAGTAAATTTATATTATTACTTACAAACAAGGCAATAATTAAAATTAAGGTATACCAAATATGGACGCTATTAGTATAGTTCATATTTGATCCTAAGAAAAGTTTATAATATAAAATACATTGTTTACTTAAGTGATTTTAATATTTTTATAGCAGTACACAATTAAAAATTAAATCAATTCAAGAGCATCAAGTACACGTAATTCCGACAAAAAAAAATGTAGTTTTGAAGAGTTGCACCTTCTGAGTTGATTTAGCTATGTCAATCATAGTCTGTCTGTCTATTGAAATCAGTATTACATAAAGACAAGAAGAACTAGTTAGATGAAACTCAGAATTTGAATAATTTGTATAATTGTTAAATCTGGTTTTGCAAATGGTCGTAATTTATCGATTATGACCAGTGTAAACTATATAAATGTACCTAATGTCACTCAAAGGAAAGTTCAACTTTGTTCCATACATTATTTTTTTTTCAATGGGAAATGCATTATTGCTCAATTAATTACCGAAATTAAATGACTTTTATCACTAATTGTCTTTATTTTTTTTGGGTATAAATTAAATAATTCACAAAATCATGAAATGTAAGTACTCACGTTGTACGCCAGTCCGAACCTAGGCCGAGCCCCTCTCACTTTTTGAGTTGTGCGTATTATATCCGTATGATCTACAGTTTTATCTGAACGGCAGTGTCAAAGGCATTTGTTGTGAATCAGACTCACATATTTTTCATTCCATATGATTCCTTACGAATTTTGATGTTGCTGTACTCATGATAGTACAGCTGCTATACACATGATGCGCTCAATATGAGTACAGTGAATAATGAAGAACCACATGGAAGAAAAATATGTGAGTATGATACACAACATTTTTCAAGGCAGTGTTTTACTCTGGAAGTCAGACAATGGCATGTCGATGGAAAGTTATGAATTTCATTTGATATTTTCTGAATTACAAATGGAATGTTATATATCATTTGTTGTCTTCTGTCAATAAAATGGTATTTCGGAATTACACTTAATAAATTTAGAATTTAAAAAAGAATTTCTGAATTACAATTGTTAAGTTTTGAATTTTAAATATAATTTATAATTAAAATTAAGGTGTTTTGAATATAAATTGTGTTTATGAATTAGAATTGATGTCTTTTGAATTTCAACGGAAATTTGAGAATTACAATTGATGTCTTTTGAATAAAAAATTATATTTCTAAATTACAATTGACAATTTTTTTTAATATCAAATAGAATTTCTGAATTACAATTGAGACCTTTTCAATTTAAAATTTGAATTTTTGAATTTTTGAACTATTATTGATGTGTTTTCAATCAGTTATGGAATTTCAGAATTATATTTGATGTTTTTAAGATTGTCAAACAGAATTTCATAATTACAATTGATTTGGTTTGAGTTTCAAATGGAATTTATGACATACAATTGAAGTCTTTTGAATTCTCAATGGAATTTCTGTATTAAAATTGATGTCTTTTGAATATCTGAATTATAAGTGACATCTTTTCAATTTAATTGGTCTTTAATGAATTAAAATTCACCTTTTATGAATTTGAAATGGAATTTCTGAACAACAATTGATGTCTTTTGAAATTCAAAGTTAATTTCTCAATTATATTGACCTCTTTTGAATTTCAAGTGGAATTTCTGAACTACAATTGATATCTTTGAATGTCTTTGTTGGAATGTCTGATTTATAATTGATGCCTTTTGAATTTTATGTTGAATATATGTATTAAAATGTATGTCTTTTAAATTTCAAATGGAATTACATAATTACAATTGATGTTTTTTGAATTTCAAATATAATTTCATAATTACAATCGATGTGGTTTTTTTTTTTTTTTTTTTTTTTTTACAAATTAACCAACGCTCAGGGGATGCCCCCTATTCATGCTATGCACAGTGTTGATCGTAAGAAGGGATGATAGGTTATATGGAGGGTGGAAAGATGGAGTAGTGTCGGTGAATGTTTGTTTTGAACTTGCCAATATCAAAAATGTCGGGAAAAACAGACGCAGGGAGATTGTTCCACAAACGTATCGTGCGACTGAAGAACGAATTCTCTCGGTAATGCGTGGTTCTATTGAGAGCCGAGTGAACTACGAAGGGGTGGGCTTGGTTCGATGCCCGAGTAGAACGAGAGGACACACGACCTGGTGGAATCAGGCCATGTATTTCCCTCGAACACTTACCATTGTAATACCTATAGAACAGGCTTACACACCCTACGGTCCTTCGGTGCTCAAGAGAACCAATAGAGGATGAAATATTTTCATCCCCTATTAAATATATTGCACGCTGTTGGATTCGATCCAGGAACTCCAAAGAAGATTTTGAAGCCCCTGCCCATATGTGCGAATTGTATTCCATCTTAGGCCGAATATAGGTGGTGTAGACAGTGCGCAAGTCAGCAGGAGTGAAGTATGTCTTACACCGTTTTAAAAAACCGAGGCACTTGGCCGCCTCTTTCGACACGTCAAATATGTGATCATTCCAACGGAGATCACATTGAATTGATATGCCCAGAACGTCAAGAGCAGCTGACTCTGCAATATCCACAGCACCCATATTAAGGGGAGGTAGGGTTGAATCCATTCTTTTGTGAGATAACAGACAACATTGGGTCTTGCGTGCATTAAAATCAACTCTATTTGCAAGACCCCACTCGGAGATTGTTTTAAGGTCATCATTGAGTGTGTCATTCATAGTGCGTCTTTTACTCTCAATCTCCAAAGAGGTTGGGCGCTTTTTGAACGAGTATGAATGACAAATGTTGCTATCATCTGCAAAGGAATGGATTGGGTTCTGGGTCAATGACAGAAGGTCATTGATAAATACCAGAAATAGGGACGGGGATAGGACGGAACCCTGCGGAACTCCAGAATTGATGAAATGTTGTTCCGAAAGAACACCATCCATCGCAACTCGTATTGAACGACCCTGGAGAAAACTCGATATCCATCGAGTAAAAGATTCACCAACACCATATGCAATTAGTTTTGAAACGAGGGCTTTATGCCACACTCGATCAAAAGCCTTGGAGATATCAAGAGCAACAGCCTTGCTCTCCCCGAAAAGGTGAACACAATTATTCCACTTTTCGGAGAGGACCGCCATCAAGTCACCTGTGGATCTGGTCCTACGGAAACCGTATTGTCGGTCACTGAGCAATTCGTTGTGCTCAAGATAGTTCACAAAGTGGAAGTTAATTACGCTCTCCATTACCTTGGAGAGTGCAGAGCATATTGCAATGGGTCGGTAATTGGCAGGGTTCGTGGCCTCGCCCTTTTTCGGAACTGGCTGGACATTGGCAACCTTCCAACAAGATGGAAAAACTCCTGTCGTGTAGGAGATGTTGAAAAGGTTACGCAACGGACAAGCCAGCGTTGACGCGCACTTCTTCAACACATGGGCAGATATGCCATCTGGCCCAGAGGCTTTGTTAATGTTGAGGTTTTCTAAAACCTTTTTAACTGCCCGAGTTCGAAAATGTATCTCCGGCATTGCAGAAGAAACAAAATCGACGACAGGCAGTGGTTGATTACTATCTGGGAGCGTTGAATTATTTGCAAATAATTCTGCCAAGAGATTAGCTTTATCAACCGGGTCAGTGAAGGTCTGGCCATTCATACTAAGAGTTGGAGTAGACGATGTCGTCTGATTCTTCACCCTTTTTACAAATGACCAGAAATTTTTACTACCCCTGTGATAGAGTATGACCTTTTTGCGCGCGTTTTGTTCGTGAAGAAACTTTTCGCGCGAGATCACGGCATTACAGCGATTCCTAGCCTGTATACGAAGTCTTTCAGTATCAGCATTCTTGTTAGAACGCCAAGTCTGAAAGGCTTCCTCTTTCGACCTGACTGCAATCCTGCAAGTCTCATTAAACCAAGAGTGGTCCTTAGGTTTAATGCTAATTTTTTTAGAAGGTATGAAGGACCGCATACCTAATAAAATAATATTTTGTACCATTAAAGCCGCAGCATTTATGTCTCTGTCAGCGAAACACAATTTCCAATTAAAGTTGCGAAAAAAATCATTTAACGCAACCCAATTTGCTTTTTCGTAAAGCCAAACATTCCTCTTCGGGGCTTTAATCGAAGAGGCGCGTAAACTAGAATACGAAAACTCAGCGGAAACAGTACAGTGGTCGGAATTACCAAGAGGTGCAAGGACTTTTACATCATATTTTTCATGATGTGAAGTCAGAAAAAGGTCTAGGACTTTTGGGCTTTGCCCGCCGACGCGTGGAATATACGTCGGCTCCTTCACTATTTGAGTGAGTTGGTTGCACTCGGCAAAAAGCTCAACATAACAACCCTCCTGTGTTGATAGACCCGAGTGGCTCAACCAAGTGGCGTTGTGCACATTAAAATCGCCGGCAACAACAATTTCACTGCCTGGAAATTGCTCCAATATATTTGAGATCGAATCAGATAAGGCATCCAGCTTATTACAGGTGGAAACCGTATCTAAATTCGGACTCCTATAAAGAAAGCACAAGTGCATGATGTGTGTTTGTATTTTGAATTTAACCCAAATAGTATTAAATTCGCTATCCGACACACTATGTTGTTGCTGCAGTTGATACGCAACGTCACTTCGGATAAAAAGAGCAAGGCCCCTATGGGCAGAGAATAATGGCAATAGGTGATAATCAGGTATATGAAAATCCAGTGGATCTGCACCCTCATTAACCTGGGTCTCACCTAGTGCCATTATTTGTGGCCTATGGATGGACACATACGCATATACCGAGAAAAAGTTCGCCCTTAGCCCACGAACGTTGCAAAAATCTATGCGAAATTTTTGCGACATTTTTTCTACTGGGCAACTTCAAAACAGACATACATACTACCAAGGCGCAGCAGTTGAAACAAACAAATGAGAGCGTAAGTCAAGCCGTGGTGAGTGTTATGCCTTCACCACAGCATAGATTACGCACTCACTGCAGCCTCAACCGTGCGCGCTAGTAGCGTGGAGTAGGATGGGGGAGGGAGGGGATACGTCAACAAACCTGTGCAATTGCAGCAAAGAGCATAGAAAAGCCCTTTGCGTCGGCAATTGCAAAAACAGCGAGTGCGGCAACTCAGCAGGCAGCGCGAAACAGGTTCTATTATGTGGTTGTTGTTGTTTAATTATTATTGTTTTATTTATTTGGTGTTTCTTTTTAGTTTTTTATGTCAATTATTATTAGTTTATGTTTTAATTTAATTTTGTTTTATTTCGTTATTTTTCTTATGTTGGGCGGGCACATTAAACACAGTTTTGAAACACATTTATACTAAACGACGGACGGAACACGTTAAAAAAGACAAGAGACGACACGACACGTCCGTCCCCCATAAGTGCGTTGACGCTACGATGAATAGGTGCTTTGAAAATAAATAATAAATGCCTTTACACCACTATTTTATCTAATACCAATAAAAAGTTATGGCGAAAAAACAAAAAGATTCGCTCTTTTGGCATGACAAGATTTTCAATTTTTCAAATTTGCCCTTTTGGTTTTGTCTTTTGTGGCTAGAAATACCCAACAAAATGACACGCGATTTTGGCACAGCATACTTGAGGATAAACTATATTCAAAAATGTAAAAAACGCAAATGTCAAAAATTGCACATTCGCCCCTTTGGCATGATAGTGACAAAAAGATACTATTCAAATAATATTCAAAATTTGTTCATTGCCATTCATTATACCCTACACCTATGAGGTACAGGGTATATTAACTTTGTGCATATATTGTAACGCCCCTTAGGAGGCGTGTCCGGTATAGAAAAGTATATATATTCTTGATCAGCATCACTACCCGAGTCCGTTTAGCCATGTCCGTCTGTCTGTCCGAATACAGAATAACTTGAGAAATACTGATCAGAATTTGATGAAATTTCGTCTCAATATATTTTATCTAAAAGTAGGAACTGAGTTTGAAAATGAGCCAAATCGGTCAACGGACACGCCCACCTCCCATACAAGTCACTTTTATGTAACTCTTTCGGAACTAATAACTCTAAAAGTATTCAAGGTATAGTTATAAAATTTAAAACGTATTGTTAGAATTCACCTAAAAATATGTGGTCCAAAAATGGGCGTGATCCGTCCACTTTTTTTTTTCATTATATCCCGGGTTTTCATAGCGGAAATTTGATCCGTAAATTATTAAAATAAAATCTATGAAATATTAGCCTTTCAAAATTTTAAATATAGGCGTGGTCCGCCCAATTACATTTTTCAATTTTTTTTTTAGTTTTTTTATACTTTATATAATTTTTTTAATTTATGGGGATATAAGACGTAAATTTCTGATATATGAATAATATTCTAAGGGTTAATATCCCTACCAAAGGTGTAGGGTATTCCATAGTCGGGCCCGACCGACTATAAAAATCCGCCCCATGTGACCGAACTTACCCATGTGACCTAACTTTCCCAACTCGTTTTTTATGTTACCATATATTTTTTTATTCATTGCATGCGGTGATACTGCAAAACCGTCAATCTACATTTCCGAATACCTCTTACAAAATGAATTTCACAGAAGAAACAAAATTATTTTGAGTCTCAATTCTGAACTTACTTCATTCAAAATTAATTATGTCATAACATATAATGGTATTTATCTAATTTATCCGTTCAAAATATCATTAAAAACCCGGTTAAAACACAAAATTAGATGTAATTTTTACATGTAGTTAGGCGGTTTTGGAGTATCGTCGACGATATATTCTGAATGTATTTATATTGTTCATGTTGTAAATGAACATGAAATAATACAGAAATAACTAAGTATTTGAGTATTTTGATTGTCAAATTTTTAAAATTTCCCACTTTATCGCAGAATTTTTAAGAGGTCCGTAAATGAGCCCAAAAATCAATTAAAAGACATATAAAGGGTTTCTCAATAAGAGGCGCTACAAAATCAATGATATCAATGAAATTCTTTATTCCTGTAAAAGTACGTTCGATGCCATTATGTATGGAACTCGATTTATTTTGCATGGTCACCACGGGCACGCTTGCAGAAGTCCAGACGCTGAACCCAATTTTCGACGGTTTTCAAGCATAAATCGGCCGATACTGCTGCAATTTCACGTTCGATATTCGTACGAAGTTCATCAATGGTCGCTGGCTTGTTGGCATAGACCATAGACTTGACGTAGCTCCACAGAAAATAGTCTAACGGCGTCAAAACGCACGACCGAGGCGGCCAATCGACTGGCTCATTTCGTGAGATAACACGTTCTCCAAACTTGGTTTCCAATAAATTGATTGTGGCATTCGCTGTGTGGCTTGTGGCGCCGTCCTGTTGTAACCACATATCCTCCAAGTCCATATCATCCAATTGGGGCCAAAAATATTCGGTTATCATTGAACGGTAGCGATTCCCATTCACAGTAACGTGCCGGTCTTGATCATCACGGAAGTAGTACGGCCCAATGACGCCGCCGGCCCATAAACCGCACCAAACCGTAATTTTTTCGGGATGCAATGATGACTCATGGAGTACGTGTGGATTGCTGTCTGACCAATAACGCATATTTTGTTTATTGACGAAGCCATTCAGCCAGAAATGAGCCTCATCGCTGAATTACGACTCGTTGTTGGCTCGTATATCTTTCCATTATGAAATGGCAAACCTTACTGAAGAGAAATTGCAAAATATCGGCAAGAAATATGGCGTCGTTTGTTGTCCCTGTCGCGCTACTTTTGTAGCGTTCCTGTTGAAAAACCCTTTATATTGTATTTTGTTAATGCAAAAATTTAGATCACAAACCACTCTATGTAATAGACTCTTCAAAATAATTTAAAAAAAGCGTTTCCCACTTTACCCAAGTCTCTACTGCTAAAAATATTTGAAAATTATAAATTTTTTATTCTGTTTTTTTTTTTTTTTAAATTAAACATATTCAAAATCCTCTTCACATCACAGATCATTTTTTGTATATTTTTTGTTTGTATAAAAATTTTGCAAAATTGCACTAAACCCGAATTGGCCACCAGAGGGCATTAAAGCATACGTAAAACTTTTTGTTACAGTTTTATTTCGGTTTATTGTCGTTTTGCGAAAATTTTATTTGTGCTGCAGAGGAGCATTGTAGCCAATTAGCAGCGAACTGTTTATTATTCATGTTGGCGCTCGATACAGCCAAACTTTATACAGATCTGTGTATTTTTTGTACTCCTTTTTATTTTACAAATTTCGCACCTGTACAGTAAGCGCCAGTAACACCTTTGCCAACTTCTTAAAACGCAAATACAACCAAAAAGTCGACATAAAAAAATATAATGAAAATTTTCAACTTGTTAACATAAAACCCCATGAGTTCAGGTTGTTGTTCGACAACAAAAAAACTTCACAGTTAACAACCGACAGTCTGTCTGTCTCAATGACAGCTAAAATTTAGAATAGACAGACACATTGACGCCTTACGTTGTAATGTCTCTGTCGCGAGCTGTGGACTCTGGGCAAAATTTATGCCAAACAGAAAAAAAAACCGAAAAAAAGATAATTAGTTACACAGCTTGAGGGTATGATTAGGCTTGTTTTAACTTTTTCAAATTAAAAACTTTTGCAAAAACGTTGCGGCTCAACAAGCTGAGCAAGCTGCATGTTGGATAATTGCAAGAATTGACACAAAGAGGACGCGCGCGCGCTGCTTCAAAGTGTTGGGTATTAATTATAATGGTCATGATACCTTTTTATTTAGCTTGCTTTAGTCACTCTTTACTTTGCTTTATTATGTTTTTTTTTTACCTTAAGAAACCTTCAAAATCCTGTCTTTATCTTTTTGTTTAAGGTACTCCACACTGCATCTTGTTGATCCTGTCCACGTTGTGTTAATTTCGAATTCATGAAGCGCAAGAAAAAAACACTGAAAAATTTTGCAAGTTCTTATTTTGATGCCAATGTTTCGCTGCTTGATTAGGTGCGTGGTGTTTTTTCCTAGAGATTTTCTTTTTTGTTTTCATTTACCTTTGCAACACCCAAGCGCCTTTGCTGACTTGCCACAATTTTGTCGGCATAAATATGAAAATGTTCGCTGGCTAATTTTGTTGGCGTTGAATATTTTATTTCTGGTCCGTCGTTTTTCGACGTTGTCATGGTAGGGTTTTGAAATACACTTTTTTTTTGTTCTCTCTGAAATCCTACTCAAATTTATGCATGTTAAGCGCTACTTAACTCAAATTTACGCTAAACTTTGGTCGGCAAATTAATTTTTATTAAGTTGAAAACAAAAGTTGAAAAGATTATTTTTGTAGGTGTTTAATCATTTAACCAAGCATTATCCTACAATATAAAGTATTCGAATAAAATAAATGTAACACTTCCACAAAGGTGCGAATGGATATTGAAAAACCGTTTTTATATTCATACTAACAGGATGTTCTTACATGAAGTGATTGAATATGTTAGTTTAATATGTAGCTTACTTTGTTGCTATTAGGTGGCAAAAAAGTGGCAAATGGCATGGTAAATTTCATTATTTTTGTATTCTTAGTAATGACTCGCAGAATTTGAATATATGAATTAAAAAATTTTCTATGAATAGGTTTACGAGAATTCGGGCAATAACTTTTGTACTGAGCTTTCAAAAAGGTGGTCACATATATTTTTATATATCCTTAATTCTTATATCGAATGAAAGGAAATTTAATATCCAATAAACATTTCTCACAAGACTTTGGAATTGGTTCACTGGTTTAAGAGCACTCTATAGAAGAATTCGAAAAATTTAAATTTTTCGACTAAAATTTTATTCTAAAATGCATTTAAAAATGATGAAAAATTGAAAACGCAACATGACGCACAGTTAGTAATATTCCAAAATTAGCCTGCACATTTCTAAAGAAAATGATGTAAAATTAAAAGAAATCTATCGATACATTTTGCGAACAGAAAAAATCATGTGAAAGCATAACAATTGAGTATTAACTAGAAAAATCACATTTTATATTTATACCCTATACCGATGAGTTACAAGCCTCTTAGTAGGCGTGACTGGTATAAAAAAGTCTATATTTTCTTGATCAACATTACTTTCCAGTCGATTTAGATATGACTGACTGTCTGTCCGCATATACACGATAACTTGAAAACTGCTATTCCGAATGCGAAGAATTTAGTTTTAATATATTTGAGTAAAATAGTAATTCATAGTTCGAAAATGAGTCGAATTAGTCAACGTAACCTACTACATCCACTACGAGATATTGGTTTACTTATTAGGATCACATATCTCATTAAGTGTTAAAGATAAAGTTATAAAATATAAAATTTATTACAAGCAATCATCTATCAATAGGTGCTTAAAAATTAATCATGATCCGCTCACATTTTTTATTTTTATGCCTATTTGTATTTTTTTTTATCCTCAAATGTTACCCATATATTTTTGTCATTTATAGCACAATTTCTACGAAAGAGTCTGAACTAATTTTGGAAAATTGAAATTTGTGTATCATCTTACTTTCCATTTTTTTAAACGATTTTTTTTTTAATTTTTCTGTAAAAAAAAAATACTTTTTTGAATTTATAATATTGTTGTTCGTAAAGACTTTTATTATTATGCTATGCAACGTCGTCAACTGTAGGAGAAATAGTGTTTTTTTACCAAAGATTGAAACCGTAACCGAAACCGAAACGGACACCGATATCCGTTTAAAACCTTTTCATTTTAAAAACCGAAACTTTAACCGAAATCGTTATACTAAAAACAGAAAAAATATATATCCAAAACTGAATAAATGGTTTCGGTTTTTTCCAGTTTTAAACGGTTTTTAAAAAAGTATAAAAAGAAACAAAAACGAGTTGGGAAAGTTAGGTCACATGGGTAAGTTCGGTCACATGAGGCGGTTTTTTATAGTCGGTCGGGCCCGACTATGGAATACCCTACACCTTTGGTGGGGATATTAACCCTCAGAATATTATTCATATATCAGAAATTTACGTCTTATATCCCCATAATTTAAAAAAATTATATAAAGTATAAAAAACTAAAAAAAAAAAATTGAAAAATATAATTGGGCGGACCACGCCTATATTTAAAATTTTGAAAGGCTAATATTTCATACATTTGATTTTAATAATTTACGGATCAATTTTCCACTATGAAAACCCGGAAATAATGAAAAAAAAAGGGGGTGGATCACGCCCATTTTTGGACCACATATTTTAAGGTGAATTCTAACTACACTTTTTAAATTTTATAACTATACCTTGAATAACTTTCGAGTTATTAGTTCCGAAGGAGTTATATAAAAGTGACTTGTATGGGAGGTGGGCGTGTCCGTTGACCGATTTGGCTCATTTTCAAACTCAGTGCCTACTTTTGGCTAAAATATATTGAGACGAAATTTCATCGCATTCTGATCAGTATTTCTCAAGTTATTCTGTATTCGGACAGCAAGACAGCAAGACAAACAGACAGACAGACAGACGGACATGGCTAAACGGACTCGGGTAGTGATGCTGATCAAGAATATATATACTTTTCCATACCGGACACGCCTCCTAAGGGGCGTTACAATATATGCACAAAGTTAATATACCCTGTACCTCATAGGTGTAGGGTATAAAAACCAAAAAAAAACATTATTTTCGAAATGCGAAAAATATTTATGTAAGCTTGCGAAGGAAACGGACTGCAAATGATGCAGACAGAGTTTCCAAAACGTAATGTTTAGTTTTCCACATAAATTATGTGTCGACGGTGTGCCCTAAAATAACGATTTACCATTCCTACCACAAAAATTTGCTCTTTTTCATCAAAATATTGCAATTCATAATTTGAATTTTTATGTATATTTGTATAGAATTCGTACAGGTAACGCCCGTCACAAATTGTGTAACACCCGTCACAAGTTTTGATACTTTATAAGTAAGTGATCAATGTAACCATTGCAAAATTTTGTTATAGAGGGGAGAACTCCCATTATTAATGAAGTATTTGAGATATACTTAATCTGCATAGTCCGATTAGTTTAGCTAAAATTTAATACTTTGTGGAGTCAACTCTGTTTTATGAAAAAGTACGTGTAACGCCCGTCACAGCATTTAGCTTCAAATTTGTAGATAGGACCTATTGCAAAACTTTTTTTATACATGCATAGAGGACCATAAGATCTATCCTTTGCATCCTAAAAATATATCTATTCTTTTTTATTTTTCAAATGAGAAGATTTTTAATCGTACGAATGTAACGCCCGGCACAATGAAACACCCCATATGTTTTATTTCTGTGTTAAATAATCGTTAACTCAGAAAATTACCAAAATATCGAAAATCCTATTACATGTAAATAGTTCTACAGGTAGAAACCGCATTTCTACAGAAATGCTTTCCGACGTACAACATGCCATACGAAAATTGCAAGTACTTTGAAGAAATTAAAAAAGAAAGAAAATGAAGCACTAAATGATTAAATAATATATTATAAATGTATTTGAATTTGTATATATTTTATATTATAATTAAATATTTTTATATGTATAGGTAAGACAAATAAATATGTTAATTAATAAATGGTAAAAAGAAAAAGATAACTATTTGCAAATATTAAAATTACTACCATTATTATGAATTTTAAATTCTAGTATATGTGTGTGATTTCATGTGATTTATCACGATATTAGATTGTTATGTGATTTTTCTCAATATGAGTATTTTTTATGAAAAAGTCGCACGAGTGATTTCGGTGTGATTTAGTGATTTTTTGGTTGGCAACCTGGTGCTATAGCATATTCTCCATTATGTCCTTATAAAATATGTATTATATGACAAGCATAACACTGCCCTTAAACTTTAATATTTTTATTTTTCATCCAAATATAATTCAAATTACAGTTCCAAATAGGTAAAGCGACACTTTCATGGATTCAATTTGGTTCTATTAAGCCTTGCCTCGGGGCTTTTTGACTGAAAAATGGCTGTCAAATAAGTATGTATTGCATGATTTGTAACAAACATTTTACTGGCAGTTGTGAGGCAACAACTGGTGTTGCCACAAAGTGGTAAGTTGGGATGGTGTATGTAAATTTGCACTGTGCGTAATTTTGACTATATATCGGATTACGAAATATATATTTATTATGTAGCTATTAAAATAGTATTTAAACATCTATATTTTTTTCAAAACAATTCACTATACTCAATTTATTTTTGTTCTTCTGTTGTACAAATCTATTAGTTTCAGGGTTATGTGGGAAAGCAAAAATACAGTGCATGCAAGTAGAAAATATATAATACTGTGGTAAGACCATTTTTAGTGATTTAAAAACTGTTCAATCTGGAATATCTGAAACTTTTTAAAGTAGTATTCTATTAGAACAGCGCACATTTAATCGAATTTTCAATAGGCTTGTCAAAAGTTTCCAATATATTATTTCGATTTAATCGTTTACCACGTCCACGCATATAACTTGTATCTTAAATATGCACACAAAATGAATTTTTGCTTCGTTTTGTCGTTGAGCAATTAAATTAATGAAATTACATAAAATATATTAGTATGCCAATAACTTAGATATTGACATAATTACTGTGTTAATTAATTACGAATACGCAGAGTAACAATGTTCAGCAGTAAATAACACAGTTCAACAAAAAATAAAATTTTTAAAAATTATTAAAAGTATTTCGAAATAAAATATTTACATTTAGATAAGTTATTGTTACAACTGGGAGTCTTTGGTTGAGTACAAGATTAATCTTAGTTTAAACATCTTCATATTTTTAAAATATCTATAGTTCCCGTATCTTTAAAGACCGAACATCCTTAACTCATACATGCAGATAGACAATAAATAAGAAATCAGATAATATTGATTTTTAAATATGTTGATATGTTGACTAAACTCTGAAAAACAAATCTAATAAAATCTTATTTAAATTAGCCAATATGTCCTATTGATTTAATAGTAGTAGTTATTGATTTAATAGTATTCACAATATACCGAAAATAAATATTTTCAGAAAAATTCATTAATCTTTAAATAATATTTTGTAGTATTCTATGGTATTTATCTATTACAATAATAACTTATCCAATTGACTGAATTTAATAGTTAAAAAACTATTGATTTAATAGTATTTCACATCTAATTTAAACAAAGTTTAATTTGAAAATGTGACTGTAAAACTGGAGCTATTATTAAAAAATATCAAAATTAATTTCTGTAGAATATTTTAACTGGAAAAAAATAAACTCTTTAACATGTTGGTTTTGAACCAAAATATCGAAAACTTTTTAACTTAGACCCAATAGAATGAAGTAAGAGGATTAATATTAGTTAACAAACAAAATATTTTAATAATAATAATACTTTCATTTGAATGTTTGTATACTTTCTATCGGGGTTGTATAGTTAAATGTGTTTATTATATATTTGGGGACCAAATTGTTTGAACCGGAATTAGAGATATTATGGGTTAATAAAAGACTCTAAAAATTGTTCTTTTATTTCTTTTGAAGTATGTATAGTAGAATTTTGTAGAGAATCTTTTTATATAACATATTTACACAATTTTATTATTTCTTCGTGGTCTGATTTGAACTCTTTTCGAAATAGGAGATATAATGGGTTAAATGTACACACAAGAAAAAAGTTATTTTAATTATTATTGCTTATATAAGGTAGTATTTTATACAGAATATTTTTCTGTAACATATTAACCCTGTTAATACATTAACTTGTGGTCTAATTTAAGCCAATTATAATTTGAAGTTGGAGATATTATAGGTAATGAAAAGCCATTCTTGTGGCTTTTCATTACCTATAATATCTCCAACTTCAAATTATAATTGGCTTAAATTAGACCACAAGTTAATGAATTATTTTATTTATTATTGGGTTTGTAATGTAAATTTTTCAAAAAAATCTTCTTGGTTAATATATTATCCATCTAATATCATTTATTTGGGGGTCTTATTTGACCCATTTTCGAAGTTGAAGATATTATGGACAGAAAACGATTTTTGTTATTTCTTATTCGGTATATATTGTACAATTTTCTAGATAATCTTTTTATGTGATATATTAACCCTCTTTGGGGGTCCAATTTTTCATTTTTTTAGAAGTTAGAGATATTATGGGTAAAGAAGACCCACAAGAAAGAGTTATTTATTTGTTATTGAGTATGCAATGAAAAACTTTCAAGAAATACTTTTTGGGTAATATATTAACCCTTTTATATTTATGTAAGGACTGCGTCGAATAAAATTGTCCGTTACATATCTTCCCATAATGTGCTATTGCAAGATTCAAATTAAAAAAATTTGATCATAGTAGCTCTGAATTAAATGGCAGAAAATAATTTGTGTCAGTTATAGTCAATACAAAATTTATTTAACGCGAAAATGGCAAACGAAGTGGAAGTGCGTGAATATATAATTAAAAATTTTCAAAAACAACCTAGTTGGTCTTTTAAAAAAATTGCCAAGGAGGTAGGGGTTAACCCTAAGACCATTTCTCGCGATCGGAAGAAAGGTTCTGGTAAAAAAAAGGCCCACATGATCGTGAAAAGTCGAAGAAGGTTGTGAATATTTTAAAGAAAGATCCAAGCATATCCGGAAGGAAATTGGCGAGAAAGGCAGATTGCTCAGAATCTTTCGTGCGCAGGACTAATAAAGAAGCTGGGCTGAAGACGTACAAGGTCCAAAAAGTTCCGGATAGAAATGCCGTCAAGAATGAAACCGCAAAACAACGAGCTAAAAAGCTGAACTAAGATTTTTTTAAAAAATTCGATGGACGACGAAACTTATGTTTTAGTGGACTTTTATCAGCTACCTGGGCAGGAATTTTATACAGCCGATTCTCGAGGAAATGTCGCTGAAAAATTCAAATAAAAAAAAATGACAAAATTCCCAAAGAAATTCCTTGTTTGGCAGGCAATTTGCAGTTGTGGAAAAAGGAGCAGCTCATTCGTGACATCGGGTACAATTAATAGCGAAATATATGTGAAGGAATGCTTGCAAAAGAGATTGCTTCCATTTTTACGCCAACATGAAGTGTCCAAATTTTTTGGCCTGACCTCGCTTCATGTCACTACAGCAAAACGGCCTTAGAGTGGATCCAACAAAATGCAGTGATTTTGGTGCCTAGAGAAGCCAATCCACCAAACTGTCCAGAACTCCGATTGAGAGATACTGGGCTTTAGTAAAAAGGGAGATGAAGACAACAAAAAAAGTGGCCAAAGACCTTCAAGACTTTAAAAGAAAGTGGTCTTCAGCAGCTGTGAGGGTGTCGGACACTACCATTACAACATTAATGGAAGGGGTTCCTGAAAAATTAAAACTTTTTATAAAAAAATATTAATTTCTGGTTTTTTATATTTTTTTTTAAATCTAAAAATAATTTGCAAAATAAAATATTTTATTCTATAAAAATTCGATTACTAGATTGCTAGATTTTTTCATTTTTTTTAGCGGACAATTTTATTCGACGCAGTCCTTAATTTCTTTCGGGTCTAATTTGTCCCTTTTTCAAAGTTTAAAATATTTGGATTAAAAAGACCCACATAAATAAATTATATTATTTCTTTTTGGGTTTGTCATGTAAATATTTCTAGAGAATCTTCTATTTGGGGTATAATTTGACCCTTTTATTATGGGCATAAAAAACCACAAAGAGTTTTTTTTTTATATTTTCTTTTTATATTTCTTATGGTGTAACATATTAACCCTTTTTTTTTTTGATTGGGGTATAATTTTACCCATTTTTGAGAGTTAGAGATATTATGTGTAAAAAAGATCTATAACAAAGAGTTATTAATTTTTTTATTAATATTATTCTTATTATTCTTTTCTGTAGTAGGAGATATTATAGGTAATAAAAAGCAACCGAAAAAAATGTATTTTACTTCGTATTCATTATGTAAAGTAAAACATTTTAAATAATTCTTTTGTGTAAAAAATTAACCCTCTAATGCATTTTTTTGGAATCTCATTTTACTCTTTTTTCGAAGTTGGAAATATTATGGTTAAAAAAATGTCCACAAGAAAAAGTAGTTTTATGTATAAAACAGTTTATCATTGTCTGACTGTGTAATCAAGTGTTGTTTTTTTTCTTTATTCTTGATTTACTCAGGCCTTTCATTGCGTACACAACTACAGCACGCAACTAAATAGTCCCAAAAATGAAATGGAAATAATGCTGACTTGAAGAGTTTTGTGCCAGTAGGTAAAGTGAATAGAAAAATAAAACCAAGTCGCGTACAAAATATTGCTTGCTTTTTATTTGTGGCTGTGAACAATGCGAAAAATAGTTTAATGCGCAGAAAATGGATAAGTTATTGTTATGGCTGGCATTTGTTCATATTAACAGCACAAAAACATTTTGTCATCGGGTCATGACAGTACTGGCCAAATAGAAAAAAAAAATAACAAAATAGCTGAGAGTGCAGCAGTGATTGTGAAGTGATACATGGAAAAAAATAATTTAGTTTATAGAATTTTTGTATTTTCCCATTAGAGTAGGGTAAATAATAATAAAGTATAAAAATTTCAAAGTAGCATTTTTAAAACAGTTTTCAAGGCTTTTCAAGTAATTCCAATGAAAGCATATTTTAATGATTTTTTTATTATTTTTTTTTAGTTCATGTAGACAACTAAAAATTTTAGTATCTGTAGAGATTCTGTTAAACTTCCAATAAAAATTATTAAGTATGCAATTTTCAAAGTTGTCTCTGTCAGAAAGAAGGCAATACTTCATTAATAATAATAGTTTGTTTATAGTTTATTTTGATTTTAAATACTATTACTGATGGCAATAAAATCTAAAAATTATTTTCTTAAATAGAATTTTAAATATTATACTACACAACAATACAAAAAAAGAATTATTAAATAAATTTCTATCACTAAGTTATAGGGTATTTTATTCATAAAAATTGTAAATTATTTGTAAATTTTTGAAATTAGTATATATCTTACAAATGAAATTTTGTATGCATAGAATAAAATTTTTGTTTGAAAGCGGAACGTTTTCTGCATTTAATATCAGACAGAACATTGAATAATTTTTTTTGTTGGAAAAATAAAAGAAGTGAAAAATAATGACAATTTGAAAATTAAGCTATATCATACAAGTAGAGCGAATTTCACGTATGGGCATTTCCTGGTTCCGGTCGGGACATTCGTACGCTTAAAACTTAAATATCTCGAAGGAAAATTAATGAATTTACTTGAATTTTTTTTTGCTCAAATAGTAGTTAACAATTGCAAAAAATTAGAGAATTCTATATAGTAGATCAAAAGATATAAATTAAACAGTGTTCATTCCGGACGGAACAAAAACGGAAGTGCATGTCACGGTTCAAATGGAAATGCCCAAAAGTCAGCAAATTTTGTGTATAAATTATTTTTTTTAATTATTTTTAAAAATAGCTGAAATCATGTGCTTTCTTTGTACATTTACACTTTGTTGCCAAAATTTATAGTTTTTTCACAATAAATCTCAGAAAAATTCCGGACGCGACAAAAAATTCCGTTTAGAAACTATCAGTACGATTTTTTATTCTAAAAATACTTTTTGCTTAGAATATATTTTTTTGAATTATCTCAGAACAAAGCTGGGACAATTTACTTTATTTTTATATATGTGCACTTTGTTCCTAAAGTTTACAGTTATTTCGTAATAAATCCATATGGAAATTTACACTACAATTTTTTGCTAAAAATAATTTTGTATATTGGCATTTTCTGAGGTTATGGACAGGAGATTCGTACGCCTAAAACTTTAATATATTCAATTAAAATTAATGAATTTACTTGTGTGTGTATCATGAACAATTGCAAAATATTAGAGTAGATCAAAAGATATAAATTAAACAGTGTTCGTTCCGGACGGAACAAAAAGGGAAGTGTATGTCGAGGTTCATATGGATATTCCAAAAAGTCAGCTAATTTTGCGTATACATTATTTTTTTGAATTCTTTAGAAAAATAGCTGAAATCATGTGCTTTCTTTGCAGAGTTACACTTTGTTGCTAAAATTTAAAGTTTGTTTACTATAAATCTGAGAAAAATTCCGCACGCTACAAAAAATTCCGTATAGAAATTATCATTACCATTATTTTTCTAAAGGAGTGAAGGACTTCGTATATCTGGGATCCAGCGTAAACAGCAACAACGACGTCAGCCTGGAGATCAAACGGAGAATAACTCTTGCCAACAGGTGCTACTTTGGGCTCAGTAGGCAATTCAGAAGCAGAGCCCTCTCTCGCCGTACAAAAATAACGCTCTACAAGTCACTAATCATGCCCGTCCTACTTTATGGTGCAGAAACATGGACGCGTTCGAGAGAAAGATTCACCGTAAAATCTTTGGCCCTATCTGCTTTGCTAACGAGTATCGAATCAGGATGAACCACGAGCTGTATGAGTTATTCGATGACATTGACATAGTCAAGCGCATCAAGATCAATGAAGGTGCTTGAATCGAAACTCGAAGGTGGACAGCGTAGAAGAGGGCGTCCAAATCTGCGTTGGAAAGACCAAGTTGAGGACAACCTGGCAACGCTTGGTATTTCTAACTGGCGTCAGCGCAGATCCGACTGGCGCGGCTTCATCTCAGCGGACAAAACCGACCCACGGCTGTAAGGGTCATTTAAGTAAGTAAGTATTATTTTTCTAAAAATACTTTTTTCGTACAATATATTTTTGTGAATTATCTCAGATCATAACTGAGACAATTTACTTTATTTTTGTATATGGACACTTTATTCCTAAAGTTTATAGTTATTTCGTGATAAATCACAAAACTATTTCGCATATTCTGTTTGAAAATTTGCACTACGATTTTGGGCTAAAAATAATTTTATATATGACAATATTAATAATCATTATTACGTAATAAAAAGTCATGTACGATTCGAATATCCAGAGGTTTTTTAAGGTTTATGTATTTTTTTTTTATATTTATTATTTACACTTTATATATTTAAAGTTACGAACGTGACAGATTCAAGTTAGCTGTCAAAAAATTTCTAGAATTACTAGAAAATCGATGTTTACATTTTTGAAAATGTCAAGGAAATTCTACTTTAGAAACAGAGGATTCAACTCTTTAAAAAATGTTGCTACTTTAAAATGATAATAAATATATCTTTTTGGTTAAAAAAATCAAAATTTGTCCATTATTTTAATTTCAATGCTTATTTTGAAGCTTTTAAAATAATAACTAAGGTTGTTTGAAAAAACAGAAAATATTATTTTGTATCTGTATTTCTTTCAAACTGTTTAATTTGATTACTCAAAGTACATGAAAAATTGGTATATTTAACTTCATGAGTATTTTTTTTACGTAATCTTTAACGGAATTGAATTTTCTTTTCAGATATTTAGATTTACGTATTTAAGATTCAAAATCCATCGTTATTTCAAAGATTTGAGCATTTTGAATTTGCCCATATGCCACAAAACTTTGTTTTAATTGTCGAGCCGTGATTACTTGGGATAAAATGAAAAATTGCTACAATTTTTAGTGTACTAAATTTAAAATTAAATTTTGTCGAGTAGTGTTATATTTCAATTATAAACTGTATTTGGTGGAAATTTTGATTTATATTTGTTTCCTTGTTTTATGAACTTATAGAAATTTCAGCAATTAAGATCTAAAATTTCGATTAGTTTTTTATATTTTTTTATAAAATTTTTTAAAGAAATGGTTTTTAATTTTAATCACTATATACAAAAAATGTTTCAGAAACTTGTTCAACTCATTTAAATCAATTTTTTTTTTTTTGGATTTTTTTTTAATTATGATATCGAAAAAATAAGAATTAAATTCGATTAAAAGTTAGAACAAACGCCATTATTCAAATTTTTATTTTTATTAAATTACTTTAGTTTTTCTCAGTGTCATATTATTATCACTGTCACTAGCATTAATGCTATTGTATCACATATCTCTTAGCCAACGTCTATTGATGTTGCCACAATGTCTGTACGTCATCAGTGCTGGCTTGACGTTAATGTTAGTGTTGCTTTTGTTGTTGGTGTACTAAAAAATTGAAATAAGCCACAGCGCTGTCACAGAGTAGTGTGCAAAAGCATTTAAATTAAGCTAAAAATGCATTTTGATTGATAAAAAAAAAGAAAGTTTAAAAAATTAAAATTTCGATTTAAAAATGCTAATATTTTAACAATATCTATTACATTAATAAATTAGTAATAATTTTAAAATTTATTTTTTCAACGCTACGCAACACTGCTTTTTTTCTTTTGCCTTACACAACACAGCGACATCCTTGTGACAGTCGGCGGCTTAGATAACAAATAGTTTGCGCGTGCATCCAAGCATTGGCTTTGAATTTCTACCAGAACAAACCAACAACTCATTTGCAAGTTACCTTCTACAGTCAGTTCTTCCTTCAACTATCCCACCCCCCACCGCATCACAAAAGGAAACACTCAAGGACATATTTTGTATCAGCGCCATCTAGAATTGTCTCTGGCGGCTGACAACTGACGGCGGCGCCTAATACGCAAATGAGTCTCGAAGGCGTCGGTCGGTTCGTTGGTTTGTTGGGTCCTACTATGCGGCTGCTTGTGCCAAAGTTACGACGACTACAAATACAACTAAGTATGCTTAAAAATAATCTTTTGTACTGTTTGGTCCTCTTGGAGTTCCTCACTGGTGGGGGATAGCATAACAATTGCTTTGTTGTGTTAGGAAAAAGTGTCACTTATTTTCAGCGACTGAGTGTTCGTTGGTATAAAACTAAAATATTTTTGTGAAAGTTGGTTTTTGTTTTGGCCATAAGATTCACATAATTAAAGTGTGATAAATAACTTGACATAATTATAGTAAATATTATACTAAAGTTAATGAAATTTCAATATACTTTATGATAAAACAACCAAGTACTAGGCGTATGAGTAACATTTTTTGATGAGAAATAATTTAGAAAATGTATTTATTATCATTGATACAAGATTAATAGATAACTAGCGAAATGGTTGTTTGTTTAACAAACTAGAGTAATTGCTAAAATGATTAGTGTGTTGCAAATATAAAAAAATAATTTATATTGATGAATCTGATTAATATATTTGAAATAACGTATGAGTAACGATTAATTTACTTAGTTTTTTTTAGTTTAGATTAAGTTTATATTTAATTGAAATAGTTTTTTTCAATTAGTAGATACATTGTTAATAAAATAGCTTCTTATAAAATGATTTTATGATTATTTAGTATTTAACATTTTTTTGTTTATGTTTTTAAAAATTGTTTTAAATGACATAACCATTAAAACCACTTTAAATATGTGTTTTATTATAATATTAGATATATAAATTACTAGAAAAATTTGAATTTATTTTAATTTTTTTTAATAATTATACTTTACATGTTTAAAGTACAAAATAATAAAAATTACATGACGTATGAGTAACATGGAATTCAGCGTTCCATAAAAATTGCGTTTCTAACAGTTTTCGCTGTGGGAAAATACATTTTTGAATAGGCATTTATGACAGCCATAGAAATTTGCTTTCTATATAACACCATAATAATTTGTTTATTTTTTTTATTTCGAAAAAATCTACAAAAATAAAGTAAATATATATTTAAAATATTTTTTTTTATTTAAACTTAAAAATTGAAATAGTTTATTTTATATACTCAACGCAATGTCATAAAAAAAAATTATCGAAGCATTTTAAAAATAATTTTGTTTTATATTGATACGAGCCAAAAAAAAAGCGTAATTTCTTGTTGAAAAGTGTATTTCGATTAAAAACTAAAAATAAAACTTTGAATTTATTTTAAATTTTCAATTAGTTAAACAGTATATGTGGAAAATACAAAAAAATAAATAATTACGTTGAGATATGAGTAACATTTAAATCAGTATGGCATGTTTGTAAAATTTTATGTTGTAGAGAAATAATATTAGGGGAAGTAATTTATGAAAATAAAAACACTGGACTTTCTTTTGATATATTACACTATAATAATTTAATTTGTACCTCGTTTGAAAAAATCGACAAATGTGAATAAAGATAAATATTTTTCTAATAATTTTATTCCTATTTTGAAAAAATCGACAAATTTGAGTAAAGGTACAAAAGGATATTATATTTTTTGAATAGTCATTTATGACAGAACTATGCTTTCTTGGCATATATAACACAATAACATTTTATTTATTTCGAAAAATCTATAAATGTAAAATTAATAAATATTTCAAATATATTTTTCTATTTAATTGTTATTATATTTAAATTTAAAAAAATGACATAGTTCAATTTTATATACTAAGAGCAATGTCATAAAAAAATATATCGAAGCATTTTAAAAATAATTTTGTTTTAATAATTTGTATTAAATTGATATGAGCTAAAAATAGCTTCATTACTTGTTGAAAATTGTATTTAGTTTAAAAACTAAAAATACAATTTTGAATTTTTAATTTTATAAATATTTATTTAATAAATTGCGTTGACATTTAAATCCGCACGGGATACACATTGGTTTTTAACATTTGTATGCTGTAGAAAAATAAATTTTGGAATAGTCATTTATGAAACTAAATAGACTGGACTTTCGGACTTTCTTTTGATATATAACACCCTAACAATTCCTATTCTAAATAAATTGAAATATTTGAATAAAAGAATAAAGGAAAATATATTTTTGAATAGTCATTTATGATAGTTTTAGAAATTTGCTTTCTTGGCATATATAACACCCTTACATTTATTTATTTATTTATTTATTTATTTATTTATTTATTTATTTATTTATTTATTTATTTATTTCAAAAAAAAAGTTATAAAAAAAGAAATACATCGAAGCATTTTAAAAATAATGCTGTTTTAATAAATTGTATTAAATTGATAATACCTACAAAAATAGCTTAATTACTTGTTGAAAATTAAATTTAGTTTTAAAATTTAGAATTTATTTTAAAATATCAAGTTTTTTTCAATTAATAGTTAAACTTTATATGTTAAATAAAAAAATTACTTTGACGTATGAGTAACATTTAAAAGAACATGACTTACAAATTGGTTTCTAACATTGTTATGCTATAAAAGTATATTTTTTTGAATAGTCATTTATGAAATTAAATAGAGTGGACTTTCTTTTGTTATATAACACAATGGCAAATTTATTTTATTCGTCGTCAGAAAAATCAACAAATATGAATGAAGGAAATTTTGCAAATTTTTGTTTTTATTTAAGTTTTTATATTATTTGCATTGAATAAATGTTTAAAAAATACATTTCTTATAATCAAAAAAAAGTTATGAAGAAAAAAACGTTTTCAAAGCCTTTCTAAAATAATGTTGTTTATTACAATATATTTAATTGACATGTACTAAGATGTGAAAGAATAACTTGATTGAAATGTTGTTACATTATAAAATAGTAAGAAAAATTTGAATTTATTTTTAATTTTCAAATTGTTAAACTGTATATTATTCAAATATAAAAAAATAATACGTTGACGTATGAGTAACACTTAAAACAGCGTTACATACAAATATTCTGTTCGATAATAAGTTTTTTGAATAATTAATTATGAAAGTATATTAAATGTTCTTTTTAACAATTTTTTTTGTTTAAATAAAACAACAAAATTGTCAAAAAAGCGTTATAATAAATTACTTTAAATTTTTTATTTTTGTAATGCGATTATTTATTTTTCTTTTAATTATTTATATTATTTAAACTATAAAAATACAAATATAATTATTTATTAAAATATATTTTTTAGTTTTATATTAAAACTACTTAATACTAAATATATAAATTTTATTATTAATAATTTGCGTTATTTGTTTTAGAGAGAACAAAAAAATCTATAAAAAATATTGCCAAATGCCAATTAAAACGAGTTGGGAAAGTTAGGTCACATGGGTAAGTTCGGTCATGTGGGGCGGCCTATTATAGTCGGTCGGGCCCGACTATGGAATACCCTACACCATTGGTGGGATATTTAATTGTATATCTTAATTTAAAGTTTTTAATTATACTGAACCTCCCCACTCTCAGAATATTATTCACATATCAGAAATTTACATCTTATATCCCCATTATTTTTAAAATTGATATAAAAGTATAAAAAACGAATACAAAAAATTAGAAAAATGTAAATGGGCGGACCACTCCTATATTCAAAAATTTTGTAAGGATAATATTTCATAGATTTGATTTTAATAATTTACGGTTCAAATTTCCACTATGAAAACCCGGGAAATAATGAAAAAAAAAGTGGGCGGATCACGCCCATTTTTGGACCACATATTTTAAGGTGAATTCTAACAATACCTTTTAAATTTTATAACTATACCTTGAATACTTTTCGAGTTATTAGTTCCGAAAGAGTTATATAAAAAAGACTTGTATGGGAGGTGGGCGTGTCCGTTGACCGATTTGGCTCATTTTCAAACTTAGTTCCTACTTTTGGCTAAACTATATTGAGACGAAATTTCATCGCATTCTGATCACTATTTCTCAAGTTATTCTGTATTCGGACAGCAAGACAGCAAGACAGCAAGACAGCAAGACGGACAGACAGACAGACAGACAGACGGACATGGCTAAACGGACTCGGGTAGTGATGCTGATCAAGAATATATATACTTTTCCATACCGGACACGCCTCCTAAGGGGCGTTACAATATATGCACAAAGTTAATATACCCTGTACCTCATAGGTGTAGGGTATAATAAAAAGCTTCCTTTTACTTCTATCAATACGATCAACTGTCTTTGGAGAGTATGACACATTTGCCGCACTCCATAGTCTAAATGACAGAAGTGAAAACATCAATGCAAAAGGTCCTGACAGCACTTAAAAGCACGACCAACATAACTGCGAAAATCCTGAAAAATGTGTCAAACTCAAAGACAGGCAAAAAATTGCTCTGGGTCATGACTCGAATGAACAGTCAGTCGTCATCAGGCAGTGCAAAAGATATTCAGACAGACAGTTAGTGTAAGAAATGTGCGCCTGCGATAGAAACGATTTCCATTTCATTTCTTTCATTCCATGAATTTTTGGTTTGTTCGCTTTTGTTACTAACGCCGTCTGAGTTGCTGTCGAAATGACAAAGTGTCTGAGATTTACTTACATTTCTTTATATATATGTATGTATATATCTGTGGTAGATATATATACGACTTATAGTAGTAGTACATATCGTCTTGGGGAAACCTTGGCAGCGAAGTGTCAGTTCCGGTGACAGTAACATGGCCAAGACCCGAGGCTGCTGTATGCAAATTGAGTTGTTTTTAGATTAGATCTGCTCTTTTTACACGGCGACGTTGTCATTGTCAAAGACAAAATTAATGAAGGAGTAGTTGTAGTAGATAAAGTAAAATTTTTATTTAAAATCAAGTGAAATTTTATGGGAGTAATTTTATTGCTGTAGTCAGTAAGTTCTAATGATTTGTATTGACTGTTTTGAATGGGAAATCTATTTGTAGTTGGCGATTTGTTGTTTTTTTTATATTTTGGATACTGCACTTTGATTGTCGTATAAAAATGTTTTTTAAATGTATAAAACATTTATGGGTTGGTTTTTGATATGTTTAAAAAGAAAATTAAGCAAACACAGATAAAATTTCATACCAGAAATTGCATGAAAAAGCAAGCAGATGGTAGACAATACACATTGTATTATAGACTTTTGCAATGTATGGAACAAAGATGGTTAAGAGCCTGCGCCTTGCTGAAAAATGCAGTATTTTGTAAGTTGTCCCGAGACTACATTTCAGGCAAAAACATTTTATCAAAAGATTTCAAGCAGCAAAAGTCAGAGTTTGTATCAAAAGCTTAGCATAGCCAACATATTCCGGAATCTGCTTTGAAATTCCACAAAATTTGATATTCAACCAGAGACAATAATGTCTGACATTTTTCTGGAATATTTATGGCATCTTTTCGGCAAACACACAGATAAATGGAAGGTTGTGTATCAGTTAAAGAATTTTATGGAATGTTCTCGGCATATTTTTGAAATGGGCATAAAAACAACAACAAATAATAAAAATTTCATTTTTGTATGCTAGAAGTCTTTGGAATATATCTTTTTGAACCTGCTTTTGGCTTGTTTTTCAGTCTTGCCTTTCATACGCTTTCCAAATTCATCTGAATGCCTCTGTGTTTGCAGAGAATATTCCAAGACAAAATGTCTGCCCGTTCCAAAAATATTCTGTGAATCTGCCAATAAAATTCCACAAAATTTTACAACTTGCTATACACTTTCCAAAATATTCTATTTATCGGTTTGTTTGCCCGAAATATGGCGGAAATATTCCAGAAAAATGCAAAATATTTGGTCTCGGAGTGTTGTACAATTTAGTAGAATTTTAATGGCAGATTCACGGTAGTTTTTGGGATCGAGCTGAAAATAGAGAGCTTGTGATACAAACGCCGCCTTTGCCTAAAAACAAAAAGTTTGTGAATTAAACTCCGTCTTCGGCTGTTTCAAATATATAAAAAAAAGTTATTAAACTGACTTGACCTTGCCAAAAATGTTGTTAGAAGATACCTTGAACTTTTGTACATATTTAAAAGCTGATTTATTGCCTGACTGTAAAATCATTTTAAACAGCTTTTATTTTCGCGTATCTATTTTTAAAATCAAAGAAATTCTGCGGAAACTCAATTAGTTGGCATCACTACTCTTCTCTCATTAACTCTTCTCTCATTAACTCGATTTGGTCAGATTTTTGAAACTGCTTAGGTTTACCTCTTTTGTCGTCGTGTACAAAAAAAAGACAAAAAGAGCAAAAAACCAATTTCTGCTATATGTAGCCAAAGAATTTGTTTATAACTTCACTAGGAACGAGTTTTCGTAATTCGTTCGTCCGAATTCAAATAATTAAAATAAAAGTTAAAACTAAACATGAATATAGTTTGTGCATTATGTACAGAACGAATTTTTAATACATGATGTAGTAAAATGAAATGAAATAAAGACAATAAACCAACTAAATGTTGCAGACCTACATTTTTTCAATACAAAGATATTAATGTAATATAAAACGAGTTGGGAAAGTTAGGTCACATGGGTAAGTTCGGTCACATGGGGCGGATTTTTATAGTCGGTCGGGCCCGACTATGGAATACCCTACAACTTTGGTGGAGATATTAATGAGGAATATTTAATTGTATACCTTAATTTTTAATTATGCTGAACCTCAGAATATTATTCATATATCAGAAATTTACGTCTTATATCCCCATAAATTAAATAAAAAATTTATATAAAGTATAAAAAACTAAAAAAAAAATTGAAAATTATAATTGGGCGGACCACGCCTATATTTAAAATTTTGAAAGGCTAATATTTCATAGATTTGATTTTAATAATTTACGGATCAAATTTTTACTATGAAAACCCGGGATATAATGAAAAAAAAAAGTGGGCGGATCACGCCCATTTTTGGACCACATATTTTTAGGTAAATTCTAACAATACGTTTTAAATTTTATAACTATACCTTGAATACTTTTCGAAATATTAGTTTCGAAAGAGTTATATATAAGTGACTTGTATGGGAGGTGGGCGTGTCCGTTGACCGATTTTGATCATTTTCAAACTCAGTTCCTACTTTTGACTAAAATATATTGAGACGAAATTTCATCGCATTCTGATCATTATTTTTTAAGTTATTCTGTATTCGGACAGCAAGACAGCAAGACGGACAGACAGACAGACAGACGGACTCGGGTAGTGATGCTGATCAAGAATATATATATACTTTTCCATACCGGACACGCCTCCTAAGGGGCGTTACAATATATGCACAAAGTTAATATACCCTGTACCTCATAGGTGTAGGGTATAAAAAACCATATCTGTGAAATTTATGTTGATATGAAAATCTACAAATATATATGTTGTTTGTCCCTACCAAACCTTTACCTACCATACCAACCATTTTGTTACCTACGTTTCAAACTTGTACCTACCTTTTTCTCTATACCAATTTTGATTTTACACTATAGCTGGAAAAATTGCATGTTTTTATTTACATTCAAACCATTGCCTTACTTATAACTTTTTAAAAATGTGAATTCTATATCTATAAACTGATTTTTTTAACCGCGTGTTACACTGTAAATTTTTTGTATGTGTGCATCAGTATTACTTATTTCCGTCAAATTGCTATGCTAATTTTTGGTAGAGGCATATGAAAAATAGCCTGAAATTTGCTAGCATATATGTGTATATGATCCATACTTTTGCCTACCTTTACTATACCCTACCATTTAGCTTTCACCTGTCCACACACTACCTTTTCTGCCATTTCTACATAAATTTTGTGTTTATTCTATAACAAGAAATATACTTGTTTGTTTCACATACGCACCTTTGCATGCCTAAAGAACTTGTAAAAAAATATACATTCTCTATCTATAAACTGTTTTTTGCCTGCCTTTTTTCTTCCAGTTTGTTTGAGGAATTTCTAAGATTTGTTTATGTTTAAAAAATAATAATATCTTGATTTATTTAGAATTAAAAAATCTCTTCATATATTTTATGTAAAAAATATTAAGAAAAAGTTAAATTATATTTTTACTTACCTCATACGAAAGTTTTATTTTTATTTTTATAGTTAAACATTTATCTGAAATGATAGAAAAAAAAATCTGTTTTATAATACTTTTTTTGTTAGAATAATGAAATCATAAAAAATAAGAAATGAATACCAGCTTGGATTACTCAACGTGTCCTATGTGTAACAATACAAGAATAATCTGACAAACATGTATTTACATAACATATAACGATTTAGTTTTTCTTCAATTGTCAATTGTTTTTGAGAATTTAATATTATTATTAAAAAGTAAAGTATAAAAAATATTTAAAAGTATCGAATTATAATGCATAATTAAATAAAAATAACTAAAGATAAATAATAAATATATTTATATAAGGACGCAGGACTGCGTCGAATAAAATTGTCAGCTACAAAAATGAATAAATCTAGAAATCTAGTAATCGAATTTTTATAGAATAAAATATTTTATTTTGCAAATTATTTTTAGATTTAAAAAAATATATAAAAAACCAGAAATTAATATTTTTTAATAAAAAGTTTTAATTTTTCCGGAACCCCTTCCATTAATGTTGTAATGGTAGTGTCCGACATCCTCACATCTGCTGAAGACCACTTTCTTTTAAAGTCTTGAAGGCCTTTGGCCACTTTTTTTGTTGTCTTCATCTCCCTTTTTACTAAAGCCCAGTATCTCTCAATCGGCCTGAGTTCTGAACAGTTTGGTGGATTGGCTTCTCTAGGCACCAAAATCACTGCATTTTGTTGGATCCACTCTAAGGCCGTTTTGCTGTAGTGCAATGAAGCGAGGTCAAGCCAAAAAAAATTTGGACACTTCATGTTGGCGTAAAAATGATAGCAATCTCTTTTGCAAGCATTCCTTCACATATATTTCGCTATTAATTGTACCCGATGTCACGAATGAGCTGCTCCTTTTTCCACAACTGCAAATTGCCTGCCAAACAAGGAATTTCTTTGGGAATTTTGTCATTTTTTTTGATTTGAATTTTTCAGCGACATTTCCTCGAGAATCGGCTGTATAAAATTCCTGCCCAGGTAGCTAAGAAAAGTCCGCTGAAACATAAGTTTCGTCGTTCATTATGCAGCAATCGAATTTTTTAAAAAAATCTTGGTTCAGCTTTTTAGCTCGTTGTTTTGCGGTTTCATTCTGGACGGCATTTCTATCCGGAACTTTTTGGACCTTGTACGTCTTCAGCCCAGCTTCTTTCTTAGTCCTGCGCACGAAAGATTCTGAGCAATCCGCCTTTCTCGCCAATTTCCTTCCGGATATGCTTGGATCTTTCTTTAAAATATTCACAACCTTCTTCGACTTTTCACGATCATGTGGGCCTTTTTTTTACCAGAACCTTTCTTCCGATCAATATTCAGGTCTTCCTTAAAGCGGTTGATAACGCGAGAAATGGTCTTAGGGTTAGCCCCTACCTTCTTGGCAATTTTTTTAAAATACCAACTAGGTTGTTTTTGAAAAATTTCAATTATATTTTCTCGCACTTCCACTTCGTTTGCCATTTTCGCGTTAAATAAATTTTGTATTGACTATAACTGACACAAATTATTGTCTGCCTTTTAATTCAGAGCTACTATGATCAAATTTTTTTATGTTGTCAACATTTGGTATGCCTCTTAACTAAATAGTAAAAAGTTAACTGCACAATAATTTATCAAGTTATCGAATGTATATAGTATTTTTCCAGTTATTTAAAACTTATAAATATCATAAACTTGTATCGATTATACAACTATAAGAAAACTATTAAGCAAATAATTAAGCAGAAAGCAAATGTGCTTCATTAATAAATATGCAGTCTCAAAAAAAACAAGACTCTTAAACTTTTAGTTCAAAACTATTTTAATCTAAAAAAATATTTTTATTTGTTCGCCTTTTTTTTTTTGTTTTTTTCATTCTCTTTTAACTTTTTATGCTAAATTATGAAAACTTTATGCCAAAGTTGCTGCTACGTAAAATCATCAGATAGACAGACAGATCCACAGACAGACAAACAATCAGAGCGGCTGCAGTTGGAGTAGTGTCGCAAATTTCTGATGCGTCATATTTTTGGTGTTCACCCAAAAATTATTTTCAGGCTGGCGCAGAAGTTTTGCATTAAAAAAATATACACTCGCAAAAATTTAGTTTTTAATCTTTATTAATCAAAAACTTACGAAAAAATTTAATTTTTAGTGATAGTTTGAATTTTTAGTCAAACATTTAATTTTTACATTGAATTTATAGTGAAAATTTTAATTTTTTTTTTACTGAAAAATTGAATTTTTAGTGAAATCATGAATTTTTATTGAAAAATGGAATTTTAAGAGAAAAATGGAATTTTAAGTGAAAAATGGAATTTTAAGTGAAAATTTGAATTTTTAGTGAAAAAATTTGAAATTTTATTGAAAAATTTAATTTTAGTGAAAATTTGATTTTTAAGTGAAGAAATGAATTTAGAGTGACAAATTCAATTTTAAATGAATAAATTTGATTTGAGTGAAAATTAATTTTGCGCAAAAAATTCAATTTTTACTGAAAAATATTTTTTTTATTAAAAATTTTAATTTTTGTAAAAAATATAAATTTTAGTGAATATTTTTAAAATGTAGTTTTAAATTGTGAAATAAATAAAAAAATTGTCTGTAAATATTTAATTCTTAATTTAACAATGTCTTTTAATATTTTTTTCACAATATTGCTAACATTTTTTCCAACGACTTAGCAATGTGCTTAACACAGTATATGTTAAAATTGCCGGAAAAGATTTTCTTACGACTCGAATATTATTTCATTAAAAACTAAGTTTTTGCGAAGAGAAGTTCGTAAAATAAAAAGAAAATAAAAAAAAATATATAAAAAAACGAAAGATGCGCCTTAAAGTTGAAGCATAAAATGTGTTAATTATCGGTGCGCTTATTATTCACGAATCTTTTTAAATTAATTAAAATTTGCAGACGTAAAAAAAATAATTAATTTATTTAAGAGTTAAGTACTTCACTTTTTGAAATATAAACAAAATGGCTGTAGTGGCTTTTTGTTAGACGTCAAAATGAAGTTATTTCGAAAATGTCCTTCGAGCAAAGTTTAAACTTTGGCAATTTAACCTTGGCTCCTCCGCCGAACGGTGTGGTTCGTGCTACACAGCTGCAGGGTTATATTTCGTTTTCGTACACCAGACAAACGGTAAAAGCACGTTATATTTAATCACTGCATTGTGTTGTTATTATTGGTTGATGAGCAAACATTAAAAAGTTTTAGTTTTTGAGTTATGGCAGTGATTAAAAGTTTTGCGCTGGAGGACGTGATTATCGATGGTTGGTTGGTTAGTTGGTTGCAATTGGATGAAAATTTGTGCTAATACGTTGCACAAAATGAATAGAGTGTCACTGCAAAATATCTAAAAATAAATATAATGCAATAATACAAAAAAAAAACGAATAATAAAACAAAATAAATAGTCTGCGGAATAAATTGTCTTCACAATGAATTGTCTTCACAATGAATTGTCTTCACAATGAATTTTCTTCAGAATGAATTGTCGACACAATGAATTGCTTTCACAAAACAGTGTCTTCAAATGAACTGTCTTAACAATGCATTGTCTTCAGAATGAATTTTCTTCAGAATGAATTGTCTTCAGAATGAATTGTCGACGCAATGAGTTTTCTTCAGAATGAATTGTCTTCAGAATGAATTGCCTTCAGAATGAATTGTCTTCAGAATGAATTGTCGACGCAATGAATTGTCTTTGGAATCAATTGTCTTCGAAATGAATTCTCGTCAGAATAATTTGTCTTCAAATGAAATGTCCTCACAATGAATTGTCTTCACAATGAATTGTTTTTAGAATGAATTGTCTTCATAATGAATTGTCTACAAATTGCGTCTTCTTAGTTAAATGTATACACAATGAATTATTTTTGTTATCACAATGATTTGACTTCAAATGGGCTCACCTCACAATGAATTGAATTGTCTACATAATGAATTCTCGTCACAATGAATTGTCATCAAATGAACTGTCTTCACAAGGAATTACCTTCATAATCAATTGTCTTCAGAATAGATTGTCTTCAGAATGAATTGTGTTCAGAATGAATTGCGTTCAGAATGAATTCTCGTCACAATGAATTGATTTCACAAGGAATTATCATCATAATCAATTGTTTTCAGAATAGATTGTCTTTAGAATGCATTGTGTTCAGAATGAATTGTGTTCAGAATGAATTGTCTACAAAATGAATTCTCGTCACAATGATTTGTCTTCAAATGAAGTGGCCTCACAATAAATTGCCTATACAATGAATTGTCTTCAGAATAAATTGTCTAGAGAAAGAATAGTCTACAGAATGAATTCTCGTCACAATGAATTGTCTTCAAATGAACTGTCCTCAGAATGAATTTCTTAGACAATGAATTGTCTTCAGAATAAATTATCTACAGAAAGATTTGTCTACAGAATGAATTCTCGTGACAAAAATATTGTCTTCAAATGAACTGTCCTCCCAAGGAATTATCTTCACAATCAATTGTCTTCAGAATGAATTGTGTTCAGAATGAATTGCGTTCAGAATGAATTGTCTACAGAAAGAATTCTCGTCACAATGAATTGTCATCAAATGAACTGTCTTCACAAGGAATTATCTTCATAATCAATTGTCTTCAGAATAGATTGTCTTCAGAATGAATTGCGTTCAGAATGAATTGTCTACAGAATGAATTCTCGTCACAATGAACTGTCTTCACAAGGAATTATCTTCATAATCAATTGTCTTCAGAATAGATTGTCTTTAGAATGAATTGTGTTCAGAATGAATTGTCTACAAAATGAATTCTCGTCACAATGATTTGTCTTCAAATGAAGTGGCCTCACAATAAATTGCCTATACAATGAATTGTCTTCAGAATAAATTGTCTACAGAAAGAATAGTCTACAGAATGAATTCTCGTCACAATGAATTGTCTTCAAATGAACTGTCCTCACAATGAATTTCCTAGACAATGAATTGTCTTCAGAATAAATTATCTACAGAAAGAATTGTCTACAGAATGAATTCTCGTGACAATGAATTGTCTTCAAATGAACTGTACTCCCAAGGAATTATCTTCACAATCAATTGTCTTCAGAATAGATTGTCTATTATCTCCAGAATGAATTGTGTTCAGAATGAATTGCTTTCAGAATGAATTCTCGTCACAATGAATTGTCATCAAATGAACTATCTTCACAAGGAATTATCTTCATAATCAATTGTCTTCAGAATAGATTGTCTTCAGAATGAATTGTGTTCAGAATGAATTGCGTTCAGAATGCATTGTCTACAGAATGAATTGTCTACAGAATGAATTCTCGTCACAATGAACTGCTTCACAAGGAATTATCTTCATAATCAATTGTCTTCAGAATAGATTGTCTTTAGAATGAATTGTGTTCAGAATAAATTGTCTACAGAATGAATTCTCGTCACAATGATTTGTCTTCAAATGAAGTGGCCTCACAATAAATTGCCTATACAATGAATTGTCTTCAGATTAAATTGTCTACAGAATGAATTCTCGTCACAATGAATTGTCTTCAAATGAACTGTCCTCACAATAAATTTCCTAGACAATGAATTGTCTTCAGAATAAATTGTCTACAGAAAGAATTGTCTACAGAATAAAATCTCGTGACAATGAATTGTCTTCAAATGAACTGTCCTCCCAAGGAATTATCTTCATAATCAATTGTCTTCAGAATAAATTGTGTTCAGAATGAATTGTCTACAGAATGAATTGCCTACAGAATGAATTCTTGTCACAATGATTTATCTTCAAATGAAGTGTCCTCACAATGAATTGTCTATACAATGAATTGTCTTCAGAATAAATTGTCTTCAGAATTAATTGTCTTCAGAATTAATTGTCTTCGGAATGAATTGTCTACATAATGAATTCTCGTCACAATGATTTGTCTTTAAATTAAGTGTCTTCACAAGGAATTATCTTCAGAATGAATTATCTTCGGAATGAATTGTGTTCAAAATGAATTGTCTACAGAATGAATTCTCGTCACAATAAATTGTCTTTAAATGAACTGTCTTCACAAGGAATTATCTTCATAATAAATAGTCTTCAAAATTAATTGTCTTTAGAATGAATTGTCTTCAGAATGAATTGTCTACAGATGAATTGTCTACAAAATGAAATCTCGTCACAATGATTTGTCTTCAAATGAATGAATTGCCTATACAATTAAAGGTTTTTAGAATGAATTATCTTCATAATGAATTGTCTTTACAGTGAATAATCTTTAAAATGAATTATATTCAGAATGAATTCTTTTTCCATGGAATTGTCTTTAAATAGTTTGTCTTTAAATGAATTATTTTCAAAATTTAATAAAAATGTAGAATAGTCAAAAAGACATAAATTATTCAGACTCTCGTCAAATAAATTGTACTGTTTTATTAATATTTGCCATTTTCTATAGAATTTCCTCTCATTCATGTCACAAAATGAACACATTATTCATACAGAAACATTGTAGTATCACTAACAAATTGAAATTAAATACATGCGTTTTAATAGAATGCAATTTATTTAACAGTAAGTAAGAGCATGGCATAGCGAGAAAGCAAGCTGCTTAAATAAATAGCTTGAATTATTGCAATGCAAGCAGAAAATCCTTTATAATGAATATGGTAGCATGTGACCGACTTCCGGCAAATAGATTTATGCACACAGACACACGCATAGGACATCCACATACAGATATACATACACACATATACTTATATAATAAGCATGTGCAAACAATAAATCTCACGCGGGCAGCAGAATAGGGACAATGCACATTGAATCGAGGCGCCGGAAGTCGACGCCATGTCTTAAATTTATTTGCGGCGGCCATTTTGCGAACTCGTTACAACTCGTTATTTTTATTTGGTTTGGCGTAGAAAATTCTTTTTATTTATTTATTTTTTGTTTGTTTTCACTCTACTTATTCAATCTTTTGCGCTCTTTGCTACGACTCTCTTTCTGTGCAGCTCCCATGATAGAAATAAATTTCATTCATTGTTAATGTAGTGATTCCTGGTCCGCGTAACTTTGTGCGTGCCCGACTGCCGCATAAATACCGCAGCCGCTATTTATTTTCCGGTTAAATGTGGCTGGGCGGTTTTTTTTTTTTTCATTTGCCAGAGGTTTTTTTTTTTGATTGTTTTATTTAGTTTTTTTTTTCGTTAAACAGCAGACAACCAGACGTCGACAACATGGCGCATATTTAATTTGTTCTGCACACTAGAAATGATTTTCTTTTTTCTAACTTTTTTTTCGCATTTGTATTTTTTTTACACATTTCATTGTATGTAATTTTGCTGCATTTGCATTTTTCTTTGCTGTAATGTTGAACGTGATTTTGGTTGCTGGTTTGTCGACACTATTATTATTATTATTTTTATGCGGGTAATTTAGGTAGCCCGCAGCATTTTTGGGTTTTGTGTAGATATATTTTGTATTTTTAGAAATTTTAAATAATTTAAACCATATTTAATTTTTTATGTATAAGAAACAATTTTCGAAAAATGAATTTAAAATGCAAAATTTAATTTTAAAATTTTGGAAATTTAATAAAAAATTTAATTTTTAGTGAAAAATTTAATAATTATTTAAAAAATTAATATTTTTGTACAATGGAATTTTGAGTACAAACTGAATTTTGAAATAAATTTAATTTTTTAGTGACAATTTGAAGTTTGTGTAAAATTTTAGTATTTCAATTAATTAGTAATTTAATTAATTCATTTTAATTAATTATTAGTAAAATGTTGAACTTTTAATGAATAATTGGTTGAGAGAAAAATTGATTTAGAGTGAAAATTGGCTATTTTAGTGAAAACTTGTTTTTTGTTTAAAAAATATTTAATTTATAGAGAAAGTTTGAATTTTGAAAGTTTGAATTCTGTGTGAAAATTTGAATTTTATTTTTGTTTTGTTATTTAATTTTGAGTAGAAAATTAAATTTTGAGTGAAATTTTAATTTTATAGTGAAACTATGATTTCTGAGTGAAGAATAGATTTTTAAGTTAAAAATAGTTTTTTGAGTTAAAAATGGATTTTTGTGTTCAAAATGAATTTTTGAGTTAAAATAATTTTTTGAGTTAAAAGAGGATTTTTGAGTTAAAAATGAATTTTTGAGTTAAAAATGAATTTTTGAGTTAAAAATGCATTTTTAAATTAAAAAACGAAAAAAAAAGAATTTTTCGGTGAAAATATGATTTCTGAGTGAAAAATGGATTTTTGAGTTAAAAATTGATTTTTGTGTTATAAATGGATTTTTGTGTTAAAAATGGATTTTTGAGTTCAAAATTTATTTTTGAGTTTAAAATTAATTTTTGAGTTTTAATTTGAGTTTTAATTTTAAATTTGAGGGAAAATTGTAATTTTCAGTGATAAATTTATTGAAAAATATGATTTTTGTGAAGAATTTAATTTTAAATGCAAATTTTAAGAAAAAATTTGAATTTTGAGTTAAAATTTAATTTTTGTATAAAATTTGAATTTTAAATGAAAAATTTAATTTTTGTATAAAATTTGAATTTTAAATGAAAAATTGAACTTTTTACTGAAATGTTGAATTCTTAATTAAAATTGGATTGAGTGAAAAATTAATTTTGTGTGATAATTTGGTCTTTGAGTGAAAACCTGGTTTTTGGGTGAAAAATTTAATTTTTAGTGAAAATTTGATTTTTAAGGAAATATTGAAGTTCTGTGTGGAAATTTGAATGTTAAGTGAAAAATTTAATTATAAGTGAAATATATTTTTTATATAGAAAAATTAGTTTTTTGGTGAAAATTTGAGTTTTAAGTAAAAAATTGAATTTTGAGTGAAAATTTTAACTTTTCAATAAAAATATGATTTTTGAGTAAAAAATGAATTTTTTGAGTTAAAAATGAATTTTTTGAGTTAAAAGTGGATTTTTGAGTGAACATCTGATTTTTTTAGGGAAAACTTAAATTTTGAGTTAAAATTAAAATTTTGAGTGATAAATTTAATTTTAAATGAATAATGAGTGAAAATTTGATTTATGTATAAAATTTGAATTTTTAATGAAAAATTTAACTTTTTAGTGAATATAGTTTTAGTAAAATGTTGAATTATTAGTTAAAAATAAATTAAGTGAAAAATTTATTTTAGTGAAATTTTGAATTTTAAAGCAACAATGAATTTCTGGATGAAAATTTGAAGTTTGAGTGAATAATTTTGTTATTAGTGAAATATCTTAAACGAGTACTGAATTTTAATTTTGTGTAAAAACTTGAGTTGTCAGTAAAAAATTGAATTTTGAGTGAGAAATGGAATTTTTCTGTGAAAATATGATTTTTGAGTGAAAAACAGATTATTAAGTTAAAAATGGATATTTGAGTTAAAAATGTACTTTTTGTTTTATTAGGAAATATTTGAATTTTGAGTAAAAGTAATAAGGAAAAATAGAAAAATTTAGTTTCAGCGAAAAATTGATTTTTAATTTAAATATTAAATTTGTATAAAAAAAATCAAAATATGATTTATTAAAATATAGTTATAAACACCCCACAATATATGTGTTAAAATCTTTTAAACTCTGTATTATATTTCTTAAATAATATCTATTTAATTAATATATGTTTATATATGTTTGATTAATATATGTCTGATTTTCCCCAAAAATATCTTCCTAAAATCCTCTCCTTCATTAAAATATGTTTTCTTCATGCTATGCTCTACGATTTCTATGCGAACTAATCTGCAATTCGCCACAAAGCAACTGTCAGACTCATTAGCACAGGACACTCGGGCAAACAAGGCGCATCCTGTAGTTTCTCCTGTTCCGCTCTTTATTTCTTTATTTTCTCTATTTTTTGTATGTTTCGTTAGTCCAACAATGCGCCGACTGCTGTTTGCAAGCAATGCATAGCTTCTGTTTTTACTAAACTCAACGTTAATTTATGTAGATTGAGCGGAACACAGTACAAGCTATGGGGCTATACTAAAACTAACAGAAAACATAAGGTATTTCTTAGAGGGCGACTTTTGGAGGGTGTTTTCGGAGGTTGCAAATTGTTGGAGGGTTTTAATAGTGAACTTAGTAAAATTCTTACAAGGTGTTTAAATTGGCAAATTTGCTGTCGTCGTACAAAACAGACGACGACGCGAAATTTTCGCGGGTTTATGTCGTATTTTGTATTTCGTATATTTTATAATTTTTTATAATTTTTGTTTTATTGCATTTTTCGTTATTTCAGTTTGTCGTATTTAGTATGCGTTTTCGCTTTGTTGCTCATGCAAATTTCAACAAAAAGCACCCCAGTTGAGTTGAGCTTCTGTGTAAATTTGCATAAATTTTGACGCAGTCGATTGTAGGGTGTCTGAGTGTAGTCTGAAGAGAGAAATGGTAGCTGTTTATAGAGGGCTGATTATGGGTTGTGCAGCGTTTCAAGGTGAAAACTGTCAAAAGCTCTATTTTGCGTTGAGTGCAAGTGCGCAAAATTGTTGCTGCTGCTGTTTTGCACATTCTCGAGGGCTGTACATTTATGCACACTACACACGAGGGCTAAGTATTTTAATTTTATATATCAAATATATATATAATAAAAAAATTTAAAAAATGAATATATTAAAATATTAAAATAATAAAATATTAAAATATTAAAATATTAAAATATTAAAATATTAAAATATTAAAATATTAAAATATTAAAATATTAAAATATTAAAATATTAAAATATTAAAATATTAAAATATTAAAATATTAAAATATTAAAATAATAAAATATTAAAATATTAAAATATTAAAATATTAAAATATTAAAATATTAAAATATTAAAATATTAAAATATTAAAATATTAAAATATTAAAATATTAAAATATTAAAATATTAAAATATTAAAATATTAAAATATTAAAATATTAAAATATTAAAATATTAAAATATTAAAATATTAAAATATTAAAATATTAAAATATTAAAATATTAAAATATTAAAATATTAAAATATTAAAATATTAAAATATTAAAATATTAAAATATTAAAATATTAAAATATTAAAATATTAAAATATTAAAATATTAAAATATTAAAATATTAAAATATTAAAATATTAAAATATTAAAATATTAAAATATTAAAATATTAAAATATTAAAATATTAAAATATTAAAATATTAAAATATTAAAATATTAAAATATTAAAATATTAAAATATTAAAATATTAAAATATTAAAATATTAAAATATTAAAATATTAAAATATTAAAATATTAAAATATTAAAATATTAAAATATTAAAATATTAAAATATTAAAATATTAAAATATTAAAATATTAAAATATTAAAATATTAAAATATTAAAATATTAAAATATTAAAATATTAAAATATTAAAATATTAAAATATTAAAATATTAAAATATTAAAATATTAAAATATTAAAATATTAAAATATTAAAATATTAAAATATTAAAATATTAAAATATTAAAATATTAAAATATTAAAATATTAAAATATTAAAATATTAAAATATTAAAATATTAAAATATTAAAATATTAAAATATTAAAATATTAAAATATTAAAATATTAAAATATTAAAATATTAAAATATTAAAATATTAAAATATTAAAATATTAAAATATTAAAATATTAAAATATTAAAATATTAAAATATTAAAATATTAAAATATTAAAATATTAAAATATTAAAATATTAAAATATTAAAATATTAAAATATTAAAATATTAAAATATTAAAATATTAAAATATTAAAATATTAAAATATTAAAATATTAAAATATTAAAATATTAAAATATTAAAATATTAAAATATTAAAATATTAAAATATTAAAATATTAAAATATTAAAATATTAAAATATTAAAATATTAAAATATTAAAATATTAAAATATTAAAATATTAAAATATTAAAATATTAAAATATTAAAATATTAAAATATTAAAATATTAAAATATTAAAATATTAAAATATTAAAATATTAAAATATTAAAATATTAAAATATTAAAATATTAAAATATTAAAATATTAAAATATTAAAATATTAAAATATTAAAATATTAAAATATTAAAATATTAAAATATTAAAATATTAAAATATTAAAATATTAAAATATTAAAATATTAAAATATTAAAATATTAAAATATTAAAATATTAAAATATTAAAATATTAAAATATTAAAATATTAAAATATTAAAATATTAAAATATTAAAATATTAAAATATTAAAATATTAAAATATTAAAATATTAAAATATTAAAATATTAAAATATTAAAATATTAAAATATTAAAATATTAAAATATTAAAATATTAAAATATTAAAATATTAAAATATTAAAATATTAAAATATTAAAATATTAAAATATTAAAATATTAAAATATTAAAATATTAAAATATTAAAATATTAAAATATTAAAATATTAAAATATTAAAATATTAAAATATTAAAATATTAAAATATTAAAATATTAAAATATTAAAATATTAAAATATTAAAATATTAAAATATTAAAATATTAAAATATTAAAATATTAAAATATTAAAATATTAAAATATTAAAATATTAAAATATTAAAATATTAAAATATTAAAATATTAAAATATTAAAATATTAAAATATTAAAATATTAAAATATTAAAATATTAAAATATTAAAATATTAAAATATTAAAATATTAAAATATTAAAATATTAAAATATTAAAATATTAAAATATTAAAATATTAAAATATTAAAATATTAAAATATTAAAATATTAAAATATTAAAATATTAAAATATTAAAATATTAAAATATTAAAATATTAAAATATTAAAATATTAAAATATTAAAATATTAAAATATTAAAATATTAAAATATTAAAATATTAAAATATTAAAATATTAAAATATTAAAATATTAAAATATTAAAATATTAAAATATTAAAATATTAAAATATTAAAATATTAAAATATTAAAATATTAAAATATTAAAATATTAAAATATTAAAATATTAAAATATTAAAATATTAAAATATTAAAATATTAAAATATTAAAATATTAAAATATTAAAATATTAAAATATTAAAATATTAAAATATTAAAATATTAAAATATTAAAATATTAAAATATTAAAATATTAAAATATTAAAATATTAAAATATTAAAATATTAAAATATTAAAATATTAAAATATTAAAATATTAAAATATTAAAATATTAAAATATTAAAATATTAAAATATTAAAATATTAAAATATTAAAATATTAAAATATTAAAATATTAAAATATTAAAATATTAAAATATTAAAATATTAAAATATTAAAATATTAAAATATTAAAATATTAAAATATTAAAATATTAAAATATTAAAATATTAAAATATTAAAATATTAAAATATTAAAATATTAAAATATTAAAATATTAAAATATTAAAATATTAAAATATTAAAATATTAAAATATTAAAATATTAAAATATTAAAATATTAAAATATTAAAATATTAAAATATTAAAATATTAAAATATTAAAATATTAAAATATTAAAATATTAAAATATTAAAATATTAAAATATTAAAATATTAAAATATTAAAATATTAAAATATTAAAATATTAAAATATTAAAATATTAAAATATTAAAATATTAAAATATTAAAATATTAAAATATTAAAATATTAAAATATTAAAATATTAAAATATTAAAATATTAAAATATTAAAATATTAAAATATTAAAATATTAAAATATTAAAATATTAAAATATTAAAATATTAAAATATTAAAATATTAAAATATTAAAATATTAAAATATTAAAATATTAAAATATTAAAATATTAAAATATTAAAATATTAAAATATTAAAATATTAAAATATTAAAATATTAAAATATTAAAATATTAAAATATTAAAATATTAAAATATTAAAATATTAAAATATTAAAATATTAAAATATTAAAATATTAAAATATTAAAATATTAAAATATTAAAATATTAAAATATTAAAATATTAAAATATTAAAATATTAAAATATTAAAATATTAAAATATTAAAATATTAAAATATTAAAATATTAAAATATTAAAATATTAAAATATTAAAATATTAAAATATTAAAATATTAAAATATTAAAATATTAAAATATTAAAATATTAAAATATTAAAATATTAAAATATTAAAATATTAAAATATTAAAATATTAAAATATTAAAATATTAAAATATTAAAATATTAAAATATTAAAATATTAAAATATTAAAATATTAAAATATTAAAATATTAAAATATTAAAATATTAAAATATTAAAATATTAAAATATTAAAATATTAAAATATTAAAATATTAAAATATTAAAATATTAAAATATTAAAATATTAAAATATTAAAATATTAAAATATTAAAATATTAAAATATTAAAATATTAAAATATTAAAATATTAAAATATTAAAATATTAAAATATTAAAATATTAAAATATTAAAATATTAAAATATTAAAATATTAAAATATTAAAATATTAAAATATTAAAATATTAAAATATTAAAATATTAAAATATTAAAATATTAAAATATTAAAATATTAAAATATTAAAATATTAAAATATTAAAATATTAAAATATTAAAATATTAAAATATTAAAATATTAAAATATTAAAATATTAAAATATTAAAATATTAAAATATTAAAATATTAAAATATTAAAATATTAAAATATTAAAATATTAAAATATTAAAATATTAAAATATTAAAATATTAAAATATTAAAATATTAAAATATTAAAATATTAAAATATTAAAATATTAAAATATTAAAATATTAAAATATTAAAATATTAAAATATTAAAATATTAAAATATTAAAATATTAAAATATTAAAATATTAAAATATTAAAATATTAAAATATTAAAATATTAAAATATTAAAATATTAAAATATTAAAATATTAAAATATTAAAATATTAAAATATTAAAATATTAAAATATTAAAATATTAAAATATTAAAATATTAAAATATTAAAATATTAAAATATTAAAATATTAAAATATTAAAATATTAAAATATTAAAATATTAAAATATTAAAATATTAAAATATTAAAATATTAAAATATTAAAATATTAAAATATTAAAATATTAAAATATTAAAATATTAAAATATTAAAATATTAAAATATTAAAATATTAAAATATTAAAATATTAAAATATTAAAATATTAAAATATTAAAATATTAAAATATTAAAATATTAAAATATTAAAATATTAAAATATTAAAATATTAAAATATTAAAATATTAAAATATTAAAATATTAAAATATTAAAATATTAAAATATTAAAATATTAAAATATTAAAATATTAAAATATTAAAATATTAAAATATTAAAATATTAAAATATTAAAATATTAAAATATTAAAATATTAAAATATTAAAATATTAAAATATTAAAATATTAAAATATTAAAATATTAAAATATTAAAATATTAAAATATTAAAATATTAAAATATTAAAATATTAAAATATTAAAATATTAAAATATTAAAATATTAAAATATTAAAATATTAAAATATTAAAATATTAAAATATTAAAATATTAAAATATTAAAATATTAAAATATTAAAATATTAAAATATTAAAATATTAAAATATTAAAATATTAAAATATTAAAATATTAAAATATTAAAATATTAAAATATTAAAATATTAAAATATTAAAATATTAAAATATTAAAATATTAAAATATTAAAATATTAAAATATTAAAATATTAAAATATTAAAATATTAAAATATTAAAATATTAAAATATTAAAATATTAAAATATTAAAATATTAAAATATTAAAATATTAAAATATTAAAATATTAAAATATTAAAATATTAAAATATTAAAATATTAAAATATTAAAATATTAAAATATTAAAATATTAAAATATTAAAATATTAAAATATTAAAATATTAAAATATTAAAATATTAAAATATTAAAATATTAAAATATTAAAATATTAAAATATTAAAATATTAAAATATTAAAATATTAAAATATTAAAATATTAAAATATTAAAATATTAAAATATTAAAATATTAAAATATTAAAATATTAAAATATTAAAATATTAAAATATTAAAATATTAAAATATTAAAATATTAAAATATTAAAATATTAAAATATTAAAATATTAAAATATTAAAATATTAAAATATTAAAATATTAAAATATTAAAATATTAAAATATTAAAATATTAAAATATTAAAATATTAAAATATTAAAATATTAAAATATTAAAATATTAAAATATTAAAATATTAAAATATTAAAATATTAAAATATTAAAATATTAAAATATTAAAATATTAAAATATTAAAATATTAAAATATTAAAATATTAAAATATTAAAATATTAAAATATTAAAATATTAAAATATTAAAATATTAAAATATTAAAATATTAAAATATTAAAATATTAAAATATTAAAATATTAAAATATTAAAATATTAAAATATTAAAATATTAAAATATTAAAATATTAAAATATTAAAATATTAAAATATTAAAATATTAAAATATTAAAATATTAAAATATTAAAATATTAAAATATTAAAATATTAAAATATTAAAATATTAAAATATTAAAATATTAAAATATTAAAATATTAAAATATTAAAATATTAAAATATTAAAATATTAAAATATTAAAATATTAAAATATTAAAATATTAAAATATTAAAATATTAAAATATTAAAATATTAAAATATTAAAATATTAAAATATTAAAATATTAAAATATTAAAATATTAAAATATTAAAATATTAAAATATTAAAATATTAAAATATTAAAATATTAAAATATTAAAATATTAAAATATTAAAATATTAAAATATTAAAATATTAAAATATTAAAATATTAAAATATTAAAATATTAAAATATTAAAATATTAAAATATTAAAATATTAAAATATTAAAATATTAAAATATTAAAATATTAAAATATTAAAATATTAAAATATTAAAATATTAAAATATTAAAATATTAAAATATTAAAATATTAAAATATTAAAATATTAAAATATTAAAATATTAAAATATTAAAATATTAAAATATTAAAATATTAAAATATTAAAATATTAAAATATTAAAATATTAAAATATTAAAATATTAAAATATTAAAATATTAAAATATTAAAATATTAAAATATTAAAATATTAAAATATTAAAATATTAAAATATTAAAATATTAAAATATTAAAATATTAAAATATTAAAATATTAAAATATTAAAATATTAAAATATTAAATTTTAAAATGTTAAACTATTAAAATTTAGTACATTGCAAAGAAGGCGACTGGACCAACTGTAGGGTTCTCTTTGTTGTTTTGGAGTGCATGTATTTAATTAAGATGCACTTGTCGAGGACGTTGTAGTGGTCTTCAAGCAGAGCAAACAGCAAAAGGTCCACCGCATGCACTGCGACAAATGACTGGATGGACTGGCTCTTGTACGGTTGGTCGGCTGCTTGGTCGGCGGCTTGGTTTAACTGTAATTAAAAGCAGTAAAAACAACAGCAACATCAACACAAAAAGCAACGACGTATACAATGTGGCGCTTGTTACCGACACGAAGGAAGGATGTATTTAAAGCATATCCTGCGTATATTTTTACTTGCTGTTTTTAATGACCTTCACTTATTAGCGTTGTTTTATATTTTTTTTTACTTTTTCTATTTTCTATTTTATTTTTTATATTTTATATTTTATATTTTATATTTTATATTTTATATTTTATATTTTATATTTTATATTTTATATTTTATATTTTATATTTTATATTTTATATTTTATATTTTATATTTTATATTTTATATTTTATATTTTTTATTTTATATTTTATATTTTATATTTTATATTTTATATTTTATATTTTATATTTTATATTTTATATTTTATATTTTATATTTTATATTTTATATTTTATATTTTATATTTTATATTTTATATTTTATATTTTATATTTTATATTTTATATTTTATATTTTATATTTTATATTTTATATTTTATATTTTATATTTTATATTTTATATTTTATATTTTATATTTTATATTTTATATTTTATATTTTATATTTTATATTTTATATTTTATATTTTATATTTTATATTTTATATTTTATATTTTATATTTTATATTTTATATTTTATATTTTATATTTTATATTTTATATTTTATATTTTATATTTTATATTTTATATTTTATATTTTATATTTTATATTTTATATTTTATATTTTATATTTTATATTTTATATTTTATATTTTATATTTTATATTTTATATTTTATATTTTATATTTTATATTTTATATTTTATATTTTATATTTTATATTTTATATTTTATATTTTATATTTTATATTTTATATTTTATATTTTATATTTTATATTTTATATTTTATATTTTATATTTTATATTTTATATTTTATATTTTATATTTTATATTTTATATTTTATATTTTATATTTTATATTTTATATTTTATATTTTATATTTTATATTTTATATTTTATATTTTATATTTTATATTTTATATTTTATATTTTATATTTTATATTTTATATTTTATATTTTATATTTTATATTTTATATTTTATATTTTATATTTTATATTTTATATTTTATATTTTATATTTTATATTTTATATTTTATATTTTATATTTTATATTTTATATTTTATATTTTATATTTTATATTTTATATTTTATATTTTATATTTTATATTTTATATTTTATATTTTATATTTTATATTTTATATTTTATATTTTATATTTTATATTTTATATTTTATATTTTATATTTTATATTTTATATTTTATATTTTATATTTTATATTTTATATTTTATATTTTATATTTTATATTTTATATTTTATATTTTATATTTTATATTTTATATTTTATATTTTATATTTTATATTTTATATTTTATATTTTATATTTTATATTTTATATTTTATATTTTATATTTTATATTTTATATTTTATATTTTATATTTTATATTTTATATTTTATATTTTATATTTTATATTTTATATTTTATATTTTATATTTTATATTTTATATTTTATATTTTATATTTTATATTTTATATTTTATATTTTATATTTTATATTTTATATTTTATATTTTATATTTTATATTTTATATTTTATATTTTATATTTTATATTTTATATTTTATATTTTATATTTTATATTTTATATTTTATATTTTATATTTTATATTTTATATTTTATATTTTATATTTTATATTTTATATTTTATATTTTATATTTTATATTTTATATTTTATATTTTATATTTTATATTTTATATTTTATATTTTATATTTTATATTTTATATTTTATATTTTATATTTTATATTTTATATTTTATATTTTATATTTTATATTTTATATTTTATATTTTATATTTTATATTTTATATTTTATATTTTATATTTTATATTTTATATTTTATATTTTATATTTTATATTTTATATTTTATATTTTATATTTTATATTTTATATTTTATATTTTATATTTTATATTTTATATTTTATATTTTATATTTTATATTTTATATTTTATATTTTATATTTTATATTTTATATTTTATATTTTATATTTTATATTTTATATTTTATATTTTATATTTTATATTTTATATTTTATATTTTATATTTTATATTTTATATTTTATATTTTATATTTTATATTTTATATTTTATATTTTATATTTTATATTTTATATTTTATATTTTATATTTTATATTTTATATTTTATATTTTATATTTTATATTTTATATTTTATATTTTATATTTTATATTTTATATTTTATATTTTATATTTTATATTTTATATTTTATATTTTATATTTTATATTTTATATTTTATATTTTATATTTTATATTTTATATTTTATATTTTATATTTTATATTTTATATTTTATATTTTATATTTTATATTTTATATTTTATATTTTATATTTTATATTTTATATTTTATATTTTATATTTTATATTTTATATTTTATATTTTATATTTTATATTTTATATTTTATATTTTATATTTTATATTTTATATTTTATATTTTATATTTTATATTTTATATTTTATATTTTATATTTTATATTTTATATTTTATATTTTATATTTTATATTTTATATTTTATATTTTATATTTTATATTTTATATTTTATATTTTATATTTTATATTTTATATTTTATATTTTATATTTTATATTTTATATTTTATATTTTATATTTTATATTTTATATTTTATATTTTATATTTTATATTTTATATTTTATATTTTATATTTTATATTTTATATTTTATATTTTATATTTTATATTTTATATTTTATATTTTATATTTTATATTTTATATTTTATATTTTATATTTTATATTTTATATTTTATATTTTATATTTTATATTTTATATTTTATATTTTATATTTTATATTTTATATTTTATATTTTATATTTTATATTTTATATTTTATATTTTATATTTTATATTTTATATTTTATATTTTATATTTTATATTTTATATTTTATATTTTATATTTTATATTTTATATTTTATATTTTATATTTTATATTTTATATTTTATATTTTATATTTTATATTTTATATTTTATATTTTATATTTTATATTTTATATTTTATATTTTATATTTTATATTTTATATTTTATATTTTATATTTTATATTTTATATTTTATATTTTATATTTTATATTTTATATTTTATATTTTATATTTTATATTTTATATTTTATATTTTATATTTTATATTTTATATTTTATATTTTATATTTTATATTTTATATTTTATATTTTATATTTTATATTTTATATTTTATATTTTATATTTTATATTTTATATTTTATATTTTATATTTTATATTTTATATTTTATATTTTATATTTTATATTTTATATTTTATATTTTATATTTTATATTTTATATTTTATATTTTATATTTTATATTTTATATTTTATATTTTATATTTTATATTTTATATTTTATATTTTATATTTTATATTTTATATTTTATATTTTATATTTTATATTTTATATTTTATATTTTATATTTTATATTTTATATTTTATATTTTATATTTTATATTTTATATTTTATATTTTATATTTTATATTTTATATTTTATATTTTATATTTTATATTTTATATTTTATATTTTATATTTTATATTTTATATTTTATATTTTATATTTTATATTTTATATTTTATATTTTATATTTTATATTTTATATTTTATATTTTATATTTTATATTTTATATTTTATATTTTATATTTTATATTTTATATTTTATATTTTATATTTTATATTTTATATTTTATATTTTATATTTTATATTTTATATTTTATATTTTATATTTTATATTTTATATTTTATATTTTATATTTTATATTTTATATTTTATATTTTATATTTTATATTTTATATTTTATATTTTATATTTTATATTTTATATTTTATATTTTATATTTTATATTTTATATTTTATATTTTATATTTTATATTTTATATTTTATATTTTATATTTTATATTTTATATTTTATATTTTATATTTTATATTTTATATTTTATATTTTATATTTTATATTTTATATTTTATATTTTATATTTTATATTTTATATTTTATATTTTATATTTTATATTTTATATTTTATATTTTATATTTTATATTTTATATTTTATATTTTATATTTTATATTTTATATTTTATATTTTATATTTTATATTTTATATTTTATATTTTATATTTTATATTTTATATTTTATATTTTATATTTTATATTTTATATTTTATATTTTATATTTTATATTTTATATTTTATATTTTATATTTTATATTTTATATTTTATATTTTATATTTTATATTTTATATTTTATATTTTATATTTTATATTTTATATTTTATATTTTATATTTTATATTTTATATTTTATATTTTATATTTTATATTTTATATTTTATATTTTATATTTTATATTTTATATTTTATATTTTATATTTTATATTTTATATTTTATATTTTATATTTTATATTTTATATTTTATATTTTATATTTTATATTTTATATTTTATATTTTATATTTTATATTTTATATTTTATATTTTATATTTTATATTTTATATTTTATATTTTATATTTTATATTTTATATTTTATATTTTATATTTTATATTTTATATTTTATATTTTATATTTTATATTTTATATTTTATATTTTATATTTTATATTTTATATTTTATATTTTATATTTTATATTTTATATTTTATATTTTATATTTTATATTTTATATTTTATATTTTATATTTTATATTTTATATTTTATATTTTATATTTTATATTTTATATTTTATATTTTATATTTTATATTTTATATTTTATATTTTATATTTTATATTTTATATTTTATATTTTATATTTTATATTTTATATTTTATATTTTATATTTTATATTTTATATTTTATATTTTATATTTTATATTTTATATTTTATATTTTATATTTTATATTTTATATTTTATATTTTATATTTTATATTTTATATTTTATATTTTATATTTTATATTTTATATTTTATATTTTATATTTTATATTTTATATTTTATATTTTATATTTTATATTTTATATTTTATATTTTATATTTTATATTTTATATTTTATATTTTATATTTTATATTTTATATTTTATATTTTATATTTTATATTTTATATTTTATATTTTATATTTTATATTTTATATTTTATATTTTATATTTTATATTTTATATTTTATATTTTATATTTTATATTTTATATTTTATATTTTATATTTTATATTTTATATTTTATATTTTATATTTTATATTTTATATTTTATATTTTATATTTTATATTTTATATTTTATATTTTATATTTTATATTTTATATTTTATATTTTATATTTTATATTTTATATTTTATATTTTATATTTTATATTTTATATTTTATATTTTATATTTTATATTTTATATTTTATATTTTATATTTTATATTTTATATTTTATATTTTATATTTTATATTTTATATTTTATATTTTATATTTTATATTTTATATTTTATATTTTATATTTTATATTTTATATTTTATATTTTATATTTTATATTTTATATTTTATATTTTATATTTGATATTTTATACTTTTTATAAATATTTATAATAATAAAAATGTGTATAATAAATAATATTTGTAGTATTTTCAAAGATATTCGTGCCAAAAAAAATCACTGTTGTTCTTTTGTGCCGTTTTTTTTTGTTCTTACAAAATAACCAAAAATCACCTCAGGGTCACTCAGGGTATCAACGTCATCATAATCAGCAACATCATACGACTGAAACACATTGAAATTATCCTGCAACTTATCAGCATCAACAACAACATCATCAACATCATAAACTGTCTCAGTAACTTTTTTCATACAAATCATCTTGACGCCTACAATATTTTTTGTGTCATTTTTTGTACTTCTTTTTCATTATTTGTAATATATATATATTTATTGTTGCATGCGTAGGATACACAATGTGTAGGCAGGATGTTTAGATTCATTGGAACAATTTGTCCATCAAAGTCTTTTGCTTTATGTGACTCGATATGTTTGTAAAATATCGAGTCACATAAAAAAAAAAACATAAATTGGCACGCTTTCATTTTCAGTCAGGCATTCTTTTTCTTTGTGTGTTTCAATATTTTTTTTATTTAGTTTTTACTGTATTTAATGATTTTTTTGAATTATTTAAAATTTTTGATCTGTCATAGACATCATATTTTATATTTTTAATTTTTTTTTTTTATTCTACTCTATTCTGCTTTTTTCAGCTTTATTTTGCTTTATTCGAATTTATTATGCTTAATTTTGCTTTATTCTGCTTCATTCTGCTTTATTCTTCTTTATTTTGCTTTATTCTGCTTTATTCTGCTTTGTTCTGCTTTAAACTGCTTTATTTTGCTTTGTTTTGCCTTATTCTGCTTTATTCTGCTTTATTCTGCTATATACTGCTTTATTCTGCTTTATTCTGCTTTATTCTGCTTTATTCTGCTTTTTTCTGCTTCATTCTGCTTTATTCTGCTTTATTCTGATTTATTCTGCTTTATTTTGCTTTATTCCGCTTTATTCTGCTTTGTTCTGCTTTAAACTGCTATATTTTGCTTTGTTTTGCCTTATTCTGCTTTATTCTGCTTCAATCTGCTTTATTCTGCTTTTTTCTGCTTCATTCTGCTTTATTCTGCTTTATTTGTATTCAGATTTATAATGCTTTATTTTGCTTTATTTTGCTTTATTCTGCTTTATTCTGCTTTATTCTGCTTTATTTTGCTTTATTCTGCTTTATTCTGCTTTATTCTGCTATATTCTGCTTTATTCTCCTTTATTCTGCTTTATTCTGCTTTATTCTGCTTTATTCTGCTTTATTCTGCTTTGTTCTGCTTTAAACTGCTTTATTCTGCTATATTCCGCTATATTCTGCTTTATTCTGCTTTATTCTGCTTTATTTGTATTCAGATTTATTCTGCTTTATTCTGTTTTATTTTGCTTTATTCTGCTTTATTCTGCTTTATTCTACTTTATTCTGCTTTATTTGCTTTATTCTGACGCTTTTTTCCTACTCTTTTTTTTTTTTTTTCAGATTTTTATTTTTAAGTTTGTGAAATTTTTTACGTTTCATATATCTATGTCTTTTTATTTTATTTTGTTTTTTTGATCTATTTTCTGTTTTCTTGATTATTCACCACATTTCTCACTTTCGTGTTGGCGTTGCCAGCGCCTGGCTGCCTGCCTGCTGTTCAGTTTCACTGACTTCCTTTTATATTTGTTTCATTGGGACTTTTATGCATAATTTTCTCATTAAAACAATTTGTCTCGCAGGCTTTTTCCACCAGCATGTCCTTTCATGGCTCTCATATTTTGCTGATATTTGTGCTGTTTTTGTCATTTATTTTGCTTTTATTTTAGCTATTTATATTTTTTATTTATTTTTTGTGTCATTTGAGTATTTGTTTTTGGGCACCCGATTTATCGTGATATGCTCATTTTCTATTTTAGGCCTTTTTGGATTTTTTTCTATTTTCTTTCAATTTTGGTTTTATTTTTGTCTTTTTTACTGATTTAAAGTAGGCAAACATTAGGTTATAATGAAAACATTTTAAATGCATGGAAGCGACTTAAATATGTCTCCCAAAAATTGTCTTCTATAAATGGTCTCCCACAAATCATCTCCAATAAATCATCTTCCAAAACTACTTCCCAAAATAGTCTCTCATATACTTTCTCCTAAATATTGCCTTCTGTAAAATTTATCCTAAAACATCCATCTGAAAATATTCTCTTCAAAATCATTTCATAAAAACCGTCTCTTGAAAAACCTACTCATGTAAACCAATTCCTGAAAATCGTTTACTTTATCCATCTCCAAAAATCTTCCTTCCGTAAAGATGCCTCTTAAAACCTACCTACTGAAAACCGTCTCAAGATAAAATTATTCAGAAAACTGCTTTCTAAAATCCATCTTCAAATATCTGCCTTCTAAAAGGAGTCTTTCTGGAACTACCTCCCTAAAACTATCTCCTGTAAATAATCGCCTGAAGTCTGTCTCCATAATTCAGTTTTCTAAAAAGTGCATCTTTAAAACTGTCCCTTGAGATCCACCTTCAAAAATCAGTCTTCCTTAAAGTGGCCTTCCAAAAAAATACCCCTCCTAAAAAACTATAAAAAAACTATATTTTAATTCTGCCTTCTAAACAACAATCTCTCAGAAACTATCTCCATAAAACTGTCGTTAAACAATCGCAAAAAAACAGTCTACAAGAAATATCTCCCGAAATTAATCTCCATAATTCTGCATTCTAGAAAACAGCATACTTAAAACCGATTCCTGAAAACAGTCTTCTGTAAACTGTGTCCTAAAAGACATCTTCAAAAATCAGCCTTCTAAAAAATGTCTTCCAAAATCTTCCACCCTAAAACTAACTGCGAAAAACTGCTTCTTGAAAACCATTTTCAAAACCGTCTTTTAAACATTTCCTTTTGTAAATCATCTATAAAATTCTACCGTTTAAAAACTTCTTCCTATAAACTGCCCCTGAAAACTGTATAATTGAAAATTTATCCTTAAAACTATCTGCTGAAATCCATCTCAAAAAATCTGCCTTCTAAAAACTAACTTCTTAAAATGTCTCCTGACAACTGTTTCCTTAAAGCATTATTCTGCAAAATGTCTCATGAAAACTGTCTTCTAAAAACCGCCTTCTAAAAACGAACTTCTGCAATCCATCTTCAACATTCTTCCACCTAAAAAGTGCGAATTGGAAAAATGTCTCCTTAAAAAAGGCGAATGAAAATTTCTCCATGAAATATTGCCTCATGAAAATGGCAACTAATACATGGCTCATGAAAATTTTGTCCTTTAATTTTCTTTTTTTTTAGCAAAATTCGCAACAAAGTAAAATAAAAAATTAATGTTTATATTGCTGGAAAATCATTCAGAACAACATTGTTTAGTGTGCAAAAAAGGAAAAACATTTTATATTGTTTTGGTTACGTTTTGAATTCATGAATATGTTTAGCGTAATTCAGCATAAATTATTTATTTGTTTTATATTGAGAACATACGTTGCATATGAGAAACATGCTGTGTTTTTTTTTTCAATAGCAAATAAAATATTTGTTTAGAAAACATAAAATGTCCCATTAAAGCATTTATTTAGTTTTATTTCAAGGCAGGGCAAATATTTAAAATAAATTATATATTTTATTAAATGCTTTGTTGTATTTTATACAGAATTCATTTTGAACAAGTCTGCGTATGAGTTACATGTGTTTTTCAAAGTCCAAACATTTTAGGAAAAATGTTTATAGTTTTGTTAAAAGATAAATTTTAAATACATATATCTTATTTGACAACTTTTGACTAATTTTACGTATGAGTAAAAAATAAAATGTTTTACTTAAATTGTAAGATTTATAGGGGAATTTTTAAAATATTGCTGGTTATAGGCTAAACCTCAGTATGGGTCAAAATAAGCATTAGCGAATTATATAGAATTGATGTGTGGGATATACATGGCAAAAATCATATTAGGAATTGAAGTCATCTGTTCGAATTTATTTCAATTTAGATTAGAATAGAAAATTTACTAAATTAAATAGTAAACACTTCAAACTTAAGTTTAGTTTCAAATTTAATCGAACATCATCATACCCATAATCAAGATTCAGCGTATAATTTGTATAAAATATTACTTGGCAAAACATATAAAACTAAGTAGTATGTTTTTTTTTATATCGAATTATTAAGATTTCATATTTTGTATTTTTAATTAAAATTTATAAAAGAAATGATTAAATTTTATTGACAAAGTCTATAAAAATTGATATAATTCTTGACGTATGAGTAACATATATATATTTTAAAATTTAATTTTATTTTTATAAATTGCAGTGATTAAATCAAATATTTAATCACTGCATTAAGCATAATTAAAAAAAGCATTTCCTTGAATTTAACTGAAATGAAATTAATATATTTTTGCGTGCAGTTATATTGTTGAATTGATTGCTTTAATTACACATGTAACATATATAATTTATTTATTTTTCACTTAATCACAGATTAAGCTGCTAGTAAATAACTTTTAATATTTGTATTAACAATACCCACATTAAGTGCACATATTCTGTGTACATATGACGTATGATTGATTTTTTAATATTTGACATTATTGCTGCGAGTGCGATAATTATGTAGCTTTCTGTGAGTTGATAATATATTTATTGAAATAAAGGGTTTTTCAATAAGAGCGCTACAAACGTTTTTTAAAGGGTTTTTAACAGAGACGCTACAAAAGAACGGCAAGAAATATGGCGTCGTTTGCTGTCCCTGTCGGTCTACTTTTGTAGCGTCCCTGTTGAAAAACCCTTTGTCTCTGCATTGTTTAATAATTTAATAAAACATGACGTATGAGTGACAAATATTGAAGGCTTAACTTAAATAAATAATATTTTAAGTAGAATTTTATATTTTTATTGCAAAATATATTGTATATGTTATTTTGTTTTTTAATAAAAATTAATTTAATTTAAAAACATTAAAAATGATTAAAATTATAAAAATGCAAACACATGATGTATGAGTGATTTTTTATTTAATTTTACTTGATCGATATGTATGTTTTTTTTTTTTTTGTTTATTAAAAACGTTAAATGCAATATTTAAATTTCTTGAATTAAATAAATTTCTATTAAAAATGACGTATGAGTGATATGGGTTATATTTGTTTAATTATTTTTTTTAAGAAAATTGCCCTTTTCCGCCTATATTTATTACTAGTTTAATGTACCGCGGCTACGCACGAAGTTTTCTTGTTATTTTTATAGATTGTTTTAACCATTTATATAGGCGTATGTGGTAAATACCGAAGTAATTACTACATAACGTTAAATTTGAAGATTTTATTAATAAAATTATTTATTTAAATGTTATTCTAAAAAAATGTTTGAATAAAGCGTTTGGAATTTTTTATAAATTGATGTGATTTTAAAAAAGAAAAAAAAAAAAGAAAAACAATGTATGCTATTTCCTATAAATTCAGACTTAGTTTTGGTTTTTTGTTGCATTTTCTAAAATTTATTTGTCAGTGTTTTTATTCATTTGCTTATTTTTTACTTTTACTTCAATTTTTTTTTTACTTTCATTTTTGTTAGTGTTTCTGTTCATTTTGTTTATGTTTTTGATTTTATTTTTGTTTGTTTTGTTTTATTTTTATCTATCTTTTTTTACTTTTTTTAATTTGTTTTTTGTACCTTTTTTATTTGTTGATTTCTGTTTCTGTTTCAGTTTCAGTTTCTATTTTTGTTTTTTTTTTTTTTTTGTGACTGACTTTGACATTGTGTTTTTACATTGTTTCTTTTGTGTTATTTTTGCATTTTTTGTGTACTTTCTTTTATTTTTGTGTGTTTTTTATTGTTTTTGCATTTTTGCTATAGATTTTGTGTTCTTTTCTTTTCTGTATTTGTTATACCCTACACCTATGAGGTACAGGGTATATTAACTTTGTGCATATATTGTAACGCCCCTTAGGAGGCGTGTCCGGTATGGAAAAGTATATATATTCTTGATCAGCATCACTACCCGAGTCCGTTTAGCCATGTCCGTCTGTCTGTCCGTCTTGCTGTCTTGCTGTCCAAATACAGAATAACTTGAGAAATACTGATCAGAATGCGATGAAATTTCGTCTCAATATATTTTAGCCAAAAGTAGGAACTGAGTTTGAAAATGAGCCAAATCGGACAACGGACACGCCCACCTCCCATACAAGTCACTTTTATATAACTCTTTCGGAACTAATAACTAGAAAAGTATTCAAGGTATAGTTGTAAAGTTTAAAACGTGTTGTTAGAATTCACCTTAAAATATGTGGTCCAAAAATAGGCGTGATCCGCCCACTTTTTTTTTTCATTATTTCCCGGGTTTTCATAGTGGAAATTTGATCCGTTAATTATTAAAATCAAATCTATGAAATATTATCCTTACAAAATTTTGGAATATAGGCGTGGTCTGCCCATTTACATTTTTCTAATTTTTTGTATTAGTTTTTTATACTTTTATATCAATTTTTTAAATTATGGGGATATAAGATGTAAATTTCTGATATGTGAATAATATTCTGAGGGTGGGGAGGTTCAGTATAATTAAAAACTTTAAAATTAATACAATTAAATATCCCACCAATGGTGTAGGGTATTCCATAGTCGGGCCCGACCGACTATAAAAGTCCGCCCCATATGACCGAACTTACCCATGTGACCTAACTTTCCCAACTCGTTTTTTTCTCTTTTTGTACTATTTTTTTGGTTTTTCTTTCTGATTTTCTGTGAGTTTCAGTTTTTTTTGTTTTTGACAAAAATAAAAAATCTAAAACACAAAATGAACATTTTTTTTGTTTTATTTTTGCTTGTGTTTTCGTATTTACTTTTGATTTAGTGTTCTTGCTTTTTTTTTAGTTTTTCATTTTATGTTTCTGCGTTTCAGTTGTTTCATTTTCTGTGTTTTTTATTTTTGTATTTTTGCTTTTGTTCTTATGTTTTTGATTTTTTATTTGGTATTTGTGTTTTTTTTTGGTTTGATTTTGCTGTTGTATTTTAGCTTTGGCTTTTGTGTTTTGTATTTTGCTTTTGTTTTTACTTTTGTTTTGAGCAAAAACACAAAATCAAAAACACAAATTATTGCTTTTTAAGTTTTTACTCTTGCTTTTGTTTTTGTGTTTTTAATTTTGTTGTTGGTTATGTGTTCTTGATTATGTTTTTTTACTTTTGTGTTTGCTTACTTTTGAAATATTTTTCTTATTTAAGTTTTTTGTTTTATGTTCGTATGTTGTAAGTGCCGAGTTATATTGTTTTGAAAATTTAGGATGTATTTGAGGCGCCTCTATTCGTGAAATTCGGAACATATTAAAATGTTATTATGGGTAGAATTTATAAATATAAAATGTCATTTTTTTGCTATTCTTAAATTTAGTAATAAAAAAAACTATTTTTATTTAGATATGTACGATTATAACTACAATTGTTTTAACATTTTATTTTAACTAAAAATCATGGCAAAACTTTTAACAATGTATTGCATTTCTTAATTAGCAGAATACATAACATAAATTGATGCATTTAAAAGTTTCATTTATATAAAATAAAGTAAAACAAAACTATTTTTTAAAATAAACTGTTAACATGCAAAAATACTTAAAAGAGTAAAACTTGCAAGAAAATATACTTGAAACTCGTACATAATACAATCAAGTAATAAATTAAAATGTACTGTAGCACTTTAAATAAGTTTTTACAGCCTGCATAATAATATAATAAAATCTATAAATACATTTTGTATTGCAGTTTATGGCAAACTTTTTGCAAGGTAATTTGCTTAATTGTAGAATATTGTAGAAATTTCGAGTAGTTGCTATAGATGCAAATGAGGCATAAAGTTTCGAGGACATTTTAACATATTTTTTGTTTAAATTTATTTTTATATATAAGATATTTTTTATTTTATTTTTATTTTTAACTATTTTTATTTTATTTTTGTTTGTACATAATTTGCATAATTGAATACTTAAAATATAAAAATAAATCGCATACTTTTAAACGTTTGTTGCTGTTTTTCTGCTACCGCTGCACCAAGTACTACCACTTCGTTGCAAAAAGTTGTTGTCGTAGAAAACCATCAACCTTCGCAAGCACTTAAATGAAGGGTTATAAAAACAGCAACGTCAAAATAACAACAGCAATAATTTCACGCAACAAACTGCTGCCAAACGACAGCAGTCGTTGCATTGCGAAGCTTCCGCTTGTAAACATTTTGCGCGCTCTGCTGCCGTTGTTGCTGCTGCTGTTGCTGCTACTGTTGTTTTTTTTTTTTGCTACTGATTGTATTTTTGTTTTAGCTGCTGCTGTTGCTCGTATGAATACAACTACGTAATGAGAATAATTTTATAGGGGAGAGTTGTAGGCATTTTTGCAAATACATATTTTCGTAGAATTTTTTAAGTAATTTGGGCCTAATTATTATTAAGTTTCATACATTATTAAAAAGCATATGTCATTCGCTTTGATTTAACATTGCAAACAAATATTTACTTTGTACAAAAATATGAGTTTTCCGATGTTTTTTTTTCTATACACTATATAGTTGTCACTCATACGTCAAGTGCGTTTAAAATTATTAAATCTTATATTGTTTTGGTTTTTATATTTTAATATTATAACAAAAAAATGTATAAATAGCTATTTATTATCTAGTTAAAATTTACTTAGTATCAATTATTATAATATTTTTAATTTTGCTTTTAAAAAGTTTTAAATTTTCTGTATGCATTTTTGTATATATACATTTTATTTAATTTTTTTGAAGTAATTTTAAGCAAGTTAATTTTAAATTCCATATATAAATAAAAAGTCTATTTACAATTGCAAAAAATATTTACATTGTACAAAAATAGTAGTTTTTTTTTTGCATTTTTATCTAAACACTATATAAATATTATTCATACGTCAATTGTAATTAAAACTAATAATGCTTTATTTTTTTCTTAGTTTTTAGTATTACTAAATATAATAATATTTTAATTAGTATTTTTTAACTATACACGATTGATTTTCAATAAAATAAATAAAATTCGAATTAATATAATTTTAGTTTTGAAAAGTTTCATACAAATTTACGAAATTTTTCGTGCAACTGCCGCAACATTTTAATAAGCTTCATACAAATAAATTAATTTTGTACCTATAACAATATAAATGTTACGCATGGTGTTTTAAACTAACTAGTTTTTGGCATATTTCATTTTAAAGCTTATAAATTATGCTTACATGTATTTTTAGATAAATATAAAAGTTCTGCCACTCGAATTTCTATAGTTTTTGTTAAGTTAGAGTAATATATAAATTTACGTAAATTTAAAAGTTCTGTCAGTCGAGTTTTTAAAGTTTTTAATAAATACAAATTTGAGTTACATTATCAGCTGGTATATTTTCTACTAACATTATTTTGTTTTGTGTTTATTTTATATATATATATATATATATATATATATATATCTAATTATATAAGGCAACTTTTTATGTTTATTATCAGCTTATAAATTGGTTTAGTATTCAGTAAATTAAATTTAAGTAAATTTGTTTTAATTTAGTTTGAAAAACTTTTACTCATTATGTATGATTTTTTTTTTAGTAATATTGAGCAACTTGTGATAAATATCGGTACACATATGTAAAGCTTATTGCTTTGGCTTTCATTTAAAAATACAGAATTTATTTAGTTTTTATGAAAAATCATTGATTTATTATTTCTGCTCGAACACCATATAATTGTTACTCATACGTCAACGGGTGAAGGTAATGCTAGAATTTCATTAATTTATATTACAGACACACTTTTTATACCCTACACTAAGAGTGAAAGGGTATATTCAGTTTGGTACGCCGTTGGTAACACCCAGAAGGAAGCATCTCCGGTATGGAAAAGTATATATATTCTTGATCAGCATGACCTCCTGAGTCGATTTAGCGATGTCCGTCTGTCCGTCTGTCTGTTGAAATCCCTACTACCTATGATCCGACCACTTATGTTCAAATACCTCATATGAAATGTACATATAAAGATCAATTTTTATGTATACGTGCTTAGGTAAACTTTTTTGGTCAAATATATATTGATATCATGCTCAAATACATGATAATAATGTTTGCCGGCGAAAAGACTTGTGGTTCACAAAAAAAAATCAAATTCGGTACACCTACCCATTTGTAAATATGGGTATCAAATGAATGGAAATTCTTCAGTGATTGAATGTTTGTAGTTATTTTCAGGATTCGTATACCCTGGTGACCTATATATCACTTTGAATGGTAACCACACATATGTGTAGGGTATTTATAGTCGGCTTAGACCGACTATAATTTTGATAATCCTAACTATCATAATTACACCTACTTTAAAATTTCACATCTGTTAAAACTTTTATACATTTCAAATGAATTTTTTAAATAATATTAAGTGGATTATAAATAGGCTTTATGCTTTGATTTATGTACAGTTTGTGTTTATGCCAAAATACAAAAAATATTTAGTTTTTGTTATAACTTGAGTTTTAAGCAGTTTTACTCACAAGTTTTAATTGTTCCTCATACCTCAATTGACTTCCTAATAATTCCTGCACACAAAAAAATAATTGCTTGACGTGCAGTTGTTTCAACGAATATTCATTTGCATCTACCAAATTTAGTCAGTTTTAACTGAAATTCATTTGTGGTGAACAGTAGAATGAAGCGTAACCAACTATTAGTTGAAGCAACTGCAACATTGATTGGGGAAACAAACATTTTATCCATTTTCAATTTTTTTGTTTCCATTGCTACGGCAACTAAATTAAAAATGAGACCTAACCAATATTTATTTGATTCAACTGTGAAATCAGTTGTCTTGCATAAATAGCGATGCCAAAGCAGGACAACACCAGTCGCGCAAGCTTTACATTTTTCACTCGTTTTGTTTTGCTGACAGCGCGTGCCACGCTTAGTCTTAAACAATATTTGGAATTGTTTTAAGGCGATTTCAGATTTTTTCACTATTTTTTTGTTTTGTGCTGCGGACAGTGCGTGCTACGTCTTAAACAAAATTTGGAATTGTTTTAAGGCTTGTTCGTTTTTACTGTTCGGTTTTTTCATGCTCAAATATACTTTCTGCCACTAGAGACATACTATTCTACAGAGTACTTCCTATTGTGTTTCTATATGTTGTATTTATTTATGCAGCCCTAGCGCTCCAACGTGTTGCAAACACGAAGTCAGCAGCACAACGAATCGTCGGCAATGTTCGATCTCAGGAACGCTGTTGCGACGCTGACTTCGTGTTTGCAACACGTTGGAGCGCTAGGTAAAATGGCCGATTTCTTATAATTAAATTGTCTACCACAACTAAACAAATTGGTTGTGTCAATTGGAATCATTAGTTGTGTGAACTGATACGCGGTGTTGCAACAACTGAATCAGTCGAATGTTGACAGAACTAAATAAATCGGTTGGCAAAAAAAGACGGTTGCCCCAATTGATTGGTTCTTTGGGTGTGTAATTTATTTTTTTTTGTAAACGATATTATTTGAAATTTTTATAATTTATTTATTAAATTTATATACAAACTAATATGCTTTAACAATTGTTTAAAATCAAATATAGTAAATTATATAAATTTCATTTTCATTAAATTTTTCTGCAAAAACTGCAAGCAAAAGTTGCAAACTGAAATTATTAAAAATAGCTTAATTCATAATTAATTTTGTACAACTAAAAGAAAACCAATTAAAATATTTATTAAATATATAGAAATTTTCTATTTTATATTTCTGCTATATAATAGTTACTCATACGCCACGTAATTGATTTGAATTCTTTGTAAATTTGTGCACTGTGTGAAATAATTAAGTTTACTTTTCACCATAATTAAATCTTATTAACCTGCTGCTCCCCTATAGCAATAAGTAAATATGATGACAAACGACTGTCTACAGTTGCTGTGGCTTGATTGGTATGACATTGACGATGACGACGACAACGACAGGCAACGGCAACATTTACCGCATTTCCTTCGTTGTATTGTGTGCCTTGTGTACTTCTACGTAATGAAATACCTTCGACCGTATACGGTTGAATGAATACTGTTGTTTAAAATCGATGCAGTTAATATGTTTGAGCAGCAAATTGAAGTTACAAAGTGCAACAATTTTACAAACAAAACTATGTAGACTGTATAGTTATAAGGGATTTTAAGTTTAATTAAAGTGTGATTTTGATATGATATAAATGAGGATTAAGCATTAAAATTGATGACTACTATTTAGATATAGAATTGCAAAATTAAATTAGCAAAAATAAAATATATACAAATTATGCAAAAATGTCATTACATTTTTACGTCATGTTTTATTGAAAAACAAATAAATAATTAAATAATTTTTGAACTTTGTCAATTCAATTATGTTTGTTTGTTTGCACTTTTATTAAATCATATTAACTCATTGCTCCCCTATAGCAACAAGACATACGTGAAAAATGCAACATTCATTGTTTTATTGAAACAAATTTGAAATTCCTTTTACGAGCTAAATATACAAAGCAACCTTTTAGCCATTGGAATGCTTAGTCTTTTAGAAATGGCTTCTTCCTTTAATTTCTTTCTTTTTTCTTCCTCTCTACTTTTGTTTTATCTTCAATCTATTATTTCACATCTAGTTTTTGATTTTTTATACGTATGCTTTCTATTATGCCTCCTTTCTAATGAGAACTTGGTCCATTTTCTGCCAGCACAATTGTCTTCATTGTCTTCTTTTTTTCACTTTATTTCAGTTTTTTATTGCTACCCTTTTTTGACTCATTTTAATTATTTTTTTTTGACTGCTCTTTAAACTTCTTTTATGCCTTATTTCCTTGCTTATCGACCGCATTTTTTCTTGCTATGTCTTATCACCTGCCTTTTTGTCTCCCTTTTCGTCTCCCTTCTTGTCTGCCTTAAATTATGCCTTTTCGTCTGGCTTTTCGTCTGCCTTCTCGTCTGCCTTCTCGTCTGCCTTCTCGTCTTCCATCACTTCAGTCATCTTATTAATTCACATATATCGTCTTTCAAGCATTTTTATCCTCCAGATCTGCTTCTTTATATTTTTTTCATGTATTTTTTTTGCTTTTTATACTGCTTTCTGTCTTGAATATAATAATTATATTTGGCTGCTCTTTAGCATTCCTTGCTGACTTCTTTCCTGGCTTATCTTCTTTTAGATTTTGGCTTGCCTTCTTTCCTGCCTTTTTCTCTACCTCCCCTTCAGTGTTTTCGTTAATTGAGTTCTGTCTCCTCTTTCGCATTTTTGGCTTATCTACTTTTAGATTTTAACTTGCCTTCTTTCCTGCCTTTTCTCTGTCTCCCCTTCAGTGTTTTCATTAATTCATTTCTGTCTTCACTTTCGCATTTCCCTCCAAGTCTTCTTCCTTATTTAATTATATTCAATCATACCTTCTACATTTTCTGGTACCTCTTGTTTGCCATTTATCTGCGTTTTTTTTGGTTTCGCAAGTGGAAATGTAGCCTGTTTATCTGTTACCTGTTGTCTGTTATCTGTATCTTTCCGCCACTTCTTTTGTCATTTCTACAGATGTATATCTTCTTCTTTTGCCTCCACTCATTCTTCCTTCTCTTACACCCTATATTCTCACTTCTGCCGTATATTTCACTTACTCGCTTGCCTTCCTTCAGGTTATGCTTCATTATAACTTCTACTTAGCCCTTTATTATGCTTTATTATTTACCATCTCTTCATTATTTACCTTCTCTTCAGATTTATAATTTGCATCAGTCTCCTTTTCATCATTTTCTTCTGCATCCTCTGTTACTTATTCCTTCATTTTTTTGTTTTTCCTGTGTCTGCTTTCTACCCTTCTTTTCTTCCTTACTTCAGTCTCCGATTTTCTCTTTTTTCTTACTCTTATGCCTACCATTTAGACTTTTCTTTTCCATACTTTTCTATCATCACTTTAGTATTTTCATCAAGCTTTCGCCTTCAGATCTGCCTTCCTTCAGCCTCCGATTTTCCCTTCTTTTATCTTAATCCTTTATCTTATCTTTAGAGTTGTATTCTGCTTTCTTTTTAGTCACTTCTTCTTTTCTGGCACTTCTTTAGTTTTTTCATTAGACTTTTCTTGATTTTTCCTGCTATATACCCCTATTTTCGGTCTCTGCTGCCTTCTTTTTAGCCTTCTTACGTCTCCTCTTTATTTTATTACTATATTTCACTCTCATGTTCAGCTCTTTGTTGTCGATTTTCTGAATCCACTTTTTCTACCTCGTTTTCTATACTTCGTTGTCACTTCTTTTTGTCAACTCTTTGTCTTCCGATTTGTCTCCACATTTGGACTAATTTACATATTTCTTCTTCGCCTCTTTAGCAGACTGTATTGTTACCATTTAGCACCCTTTTGTTGTGCACTTTTGAACCGTCTTTTTCCTAATTTTTCTCCATCTACTTTAAAATTTTCTTTTGTCATCATTTATGTCACTTTTTTTTAAATACAATAAAAAAAAGCATATTTACATTAACAAAGTGTAAACAACGCTTTTAGTTACTTTTTATATTTTTGATAAACTAAATATATGAAAATATATATAAAATAAAATGCCTTTGAGTCAAACAAAGCGCAAAATGTCACCATGCGACACATTCCGACATCTGTATTTTATACGCACTTTATGACATGTAATACGTCGGCCACATTATGTCTCTCCCCACCTTCATACCATTTATATGTCATACTCACACAAAACTTTTATTATTTCGTAGCCCCTTTAATTTGTTCTTTTTTTAATACTCCTTACGTTTTATACAAATATTACAACAAAAAAAAAAAACACCTCTGTGTTATATGCCGACAATGTGGCCATCCCGGGGCATCATGTCTCTAAATTATGCTCTTTCCTTGTTGCCTCTCTTTGTTTGCGCTACCGCCATTTTTCCACATTTACACAGACTGGAGACTCATGTGAAGCCTTTTCTATTGTCCTTCCTTGGATTTGCTTTAGTTCAACTTTTAATTGCACAAAGTGCAGCGAAGTGCCGCTGATGAATCCGTTGCCTGCAGCCTTTTTGAGACATTTGAGTGATGGCGAGAAAGCGATTGACATGATGTAAAGGAAGAAAAAAAATGAGCAAAAAAGGAGCAGAAAACTTTTTGGAAAAGTTGATGCGAATGACATGTGCCGGGACGGGCCACGTTCTCATTAGGTTGATGCGATTGTGAAAATTGTGAATAAAGCGTGATTGTGATTGAGAAAAAGATGAGATTTTGATTTTACTTTAAACTTTTTGAAATTATTTAATTTTATTGCAATTTATGACATTTTTATTTATTTAATTTAAATTTATTTTATTTCTTTTATATGGTATGACCTGGTAAATTAGAGTATGGTTAATTTTTTTCTTTTACTTTGAGTAAGATGAATTATGAGAAGGTAAATTATGAGTGAGGAGAATTATGAGTGAGGTGAGTTATGAGTGAACTGAATTATGAGTGAGGTGAGATATGGGTAAGGTGATTTAAATAAGTGTGGTGAGTTATGAGTGCGGTGAGTTATGAATGAGGTAGTTATAAGTGAGACAAGTTATGAATGAGATGAGATGAGTGAGGTAAGTTATGATTTAGTTGAGTTATGAGTGAGGTGTGTAATTAGTGAGGTGAGTTATGAGAGAGGTGTGTTATGAAAGAGGTGAGTTATGAGTGAGATGAGTTAAAGGTAAGGTAAGTTTTAATTGAAATGAGTTCTGAGTGTGGTGAATGTATTAAGTGAGTAATAAATGGGGTGAGTTTATAGTGAGGTTTGTTTCAAATGAGGTGAGTAATAAGTTAGATATGGGTAAGGTGATTTAAATAAGTGTGGTGAGTTATGAGTGCGGTGAGTTATGAATGAGGTAGTTATAAGTGAGACAAGTTATGAATGAGATGAGATGTGAGTGAGGTAAGTTATGATTTAGTTGAGTTATGAGTGAGGTGAGTAATAAGTGAGGTGAGTTATGAGTGAGGTGAGTAATAATGAGGTGATTAAAAGTGAGGTGAGTTCAGAGTGAGATGATTTGTGAGTAATGATGAAGTGAGTCAAAAGTGATGTGAGTAATGAGTGATATGATTTATGAATCAGTCTTTTAATTGAGATACGAGAGACGTGAGTTATGAGTGATGTGAGCAATTCGAGAGGTGAGCGATTAGTGAGGAGAATTATGAGTAAGGTGAGTTACGAGTGAGTTAAATCTTAATAGAGATGAGTTCTCACTGTAGTGAATGTAATCAGTGAGTAATACGTGAGGTGAATTATGCGTGAGGTGATTTATGCGTGAAGTGAGTTGTGAGTGTGACATGTAATGAATGAGATGATTTGTGAGTGAGATGCGCTATGATGAGATGAGTTATGTAAGTGAGGCGAGTTATGAGTGAGGTGAGTTAGCGAGTTTTAGTAACTTAAATAAATTTAAGTGTTATGAATCATAACTCTGAGATTATGGACACAATGGGTCTGAACGATCTACTATCGAGGGTAGGTACATTGAGTGTGCTGATTTTGTGTGTGGCGAATTCGCACTAATTAGTTCAAGTAATAAGTTTGAGTGTGGTGAGTTTTAATGAGTATATGAATGCGATTTGTGAAATGTACTCAGTTTGAATTCTGTGATCTTTAACGTTATTTGTATGAAAGTGGTGGGTACGAGTATGATTATTATGGATGTGGTGAGTTTAATTATGGTGAGTTTGAGTGCGCTAATGTTGACTTTCTGTGTGATTTTTGGTTACAAAGTTTTTCTAGTTTTATGTAATAATAAGTTGTGATGTTATACGTGTTTTATTTGAATTGTCAGTCCGAGTGCGGTGAGTTGGATAATGGTGAGCTTGAGTATGTCTATAAAAACTTATATTAAAGGCATAAATATTCACCTTTAATATAAGTTTTTTAAACTCATCTGTAGTGAGTATTAGTGTTTGATAAGTTTAGGCTTTTTGGTCTGTTCTTAATTAGTGTAGTGTGGTAAGTTATAGTGTGGTAAGTTTTAAATAAGATGTTTGTTTAGAGTCGTGATTTTTGAGTCGATTGCTATAATTTAAAGTGCAATAATTTCAAGTGTAGTTAGTGGTGAGTTATAGTTTGTAAAACCCCAATGAGTTACAGTTTAATGAACTATGTTTTGTGAGTTAAATATATATGGCGTGAAGGTTTTTGTAATACAATTGTTGACACACAAAAATATTCAAATCATCAAATGTGATTTAGTAAATGAAAACGTGTTAAGTTGAATAATAAATTCTGCTGTTTTGAATTGCAAAATGGTGAATTATGCTGTGGTGAGTTAGTAAATTAAAAACTCAATTCTTTGACATTATTTCCAAAATTTTAATAATTAAATTTTCACAACCACTTGAAATTTCGCATGTAGTTATTTAGCAAAATGAACATGAATTCTAGGCCGGTGGCACATGCATCACCTGGTCAAAACACCACGACCAGTGACACCAGAAACCGACGGAGCGCATAGGCAATGCAGGCGACAAGGCGAACTCATGTGAAATTCACAAGTAATAAATTATGACACATATTAGATTTATAAACAATGTCATGGTGTTGCGGTGCAGAAGAGATGAATATATTACAGAGTAAATGGTGGGTGGAGGGTTTAATAAAGAGAAGGGAAGCAATAAAGAGAACGAGGGCAATAACTAGAAAGAGGGGTAATTATGACCATGGAGGTATTAAAGTTGGAGGTAAGAAAGAGTAGGTACATTGAGTGTAGTAGTGAAAAAGAAAGATTTACAGCATGGGGGGTAATAAAGACCACGGAGATATTAAAGTTGTAGGTAAGAAGCAGAAAATTTAGAGCATGGGGGCTTATAAAGACTATGTGTTGTACGTATAACGTGGTGAATTAATAAAGGGAAGTATATTAATGGTAAGATTGCCCAAAATAGCCTCGAACACAGTGACATAGTTTAATAGTTTATAGTGCCTCGTGTTCCGGTTATAGAATGTAACTTGACACAGGCAAAACATGACTGACATAACCTATTCACTGGCCTCTGCGCACATAGTGTGTGAACCGTGCTGGAAATGGTCTGACCTTGGTTTGCAAGTTATATGTTAATGCTCACGTTGTGGCTTCAAGTGCATTCATATAAATCACTTCAGTTGATGAACAATTAGCTGAACTATCATTATTTGTATCAACATGATTTGCAGACGATTTAGCGTCTGTGGTGTGCTGACTACTGACAACTACTAGGTTACATTTATAAATTCCGTCCCACATACTAGTAGGCCGTTTGTTTGGTGGTTTCCGTTTTAAAATACTTCCGTGATACGTGTAACACATAACACAAATGTGCTAAGAATTGTGATATCAAAATTATTGGCAGTTCAATCTTTTTCAACATTATATTTTGCATAATAAACAGTAGAAACGCATGCGATTTAATTTATTATCAACGGTAGATAATCGATGGCAATGCCAAGATTCTTTGGAAGATTCTAATAAATGTGTAGTTGGTTGATGGAAATTTAATATATTCACTAAGTACTACAAAATAATATTTTGTTTAAATCATATGAATTTAAATATAATTTTCTTCAATTTAAATAAATATTTTTTCAAAATATAATTCATTTGAGGAATATATTGTCAACAAATGTTTACAACAATCTGAAATTTTTCATAAAAAATATTCATATCTTAGCTTGTACAACTAACTTTAAGATTGTTTACAATATATTTGCGGCAAATAGTTAAATATTTGCAGTTATGATTTATAGTTTGCCACAAGTAATAAATGTTTCATGCAAACATTTTAAATAAAAAGTTCAAGTACATAGTTTTCATGAAAAATATTAAAATAATTGTAAGGATTATCTATATATATAAAACTCCTAGTCCGTCTGTCAGTCTGTCGGTCTGTCTGTCTGTTTGTTACAGCATCACGTCTAAACCGCTCAACCGATTTAACTGAAATTTTGCACCAGGATACTATGGAGTATCCGGAGGGTGTCATAGGCTATATATGGGCGGGATTGGACAAGGGGGCGTGGCACCTCCCATACAACCTAAACTTTCAAATCGACATAACTCGGCACATACACAAGCTAAGAAGATGAAACAAAAAACTCAAATACAAAAAAAAAAATACAAAAGCAAAAACACAAAAACAAAAGAAAAAATCAAATACAAAAACAAAAGTAAAAGTAAAGGCACAAAACTTAAGCTATAACTCAAAAACAACAGAAAAATAAAAAAGGATAGAAAACAAAAACAAAATCAATCATACTATAATTCACCACACTAAAACTCACCACACTAAAACTCAGCACACTAAAAATCACCACACTAAAATTCACCACACTAAAACTCACCACACTAAAATTTACCATACTTAAACTCACCACACCAAAATTCACCACACTAAAACTCACCACACTAAAATTCACCACACTAAAACTCACCACATTCAAATTGACCCACTTAAAATTCACCACACTTAAATTCAACACACAACACTTAAACTCACTACACTTAAACTCACCACACTAAAATTCACCACACTAAAACTCATCAACTAAAACTCACCACACTAAAACTAACCACACTAAATCTTCTACTGGGAAAAACTCTACGGGGAAGAATTCTACGGGAATGAATTCTAAGAGAAAAATTCTATCTACGGGAAGAATTCTACGGGAAAGCGTTCTATGGGGAAGAATTTTACGGGAAGATTTCTACTGGGAAGAATTGTACGGCGAAACATTCTAGGGGGAAGCACAGTCAGAGAAAGAATTGTCTATGAGAAAAGTTATTTTATCGGATAATTAGTTTTGTTTTGGTTACTACATTTATAAAACCAATAAAAAAACGTCCAGAGCGAAGCACGGATCCCTGATATAAATAATAAAAATGTTATTTATATTAATAAAATTGCTCAATAACCTTGCATTCACATAATATTTGTACGATTCGTGTACGGGTCCAGCTAGTTTATAATAAATGATTTTTACAAACTTTTTAAATAAAAAATTATTGATTTCTATACCATTTACAGATATTTCTAGTGCACAACATATTCAATAATGCATTAATTTATTTGGCAAAGTATCTGAAAAAAAAAAGATTGCGTTAAGTGTTTATCATAAACATTGGCGTATTTGAAATAGAACAATCTTTTTGATTAAGATAAAATTTGATTATTATTAATTTGAAAATAATAATTACAGCAATTGTATAATTGCACTGATTAAAAATATTGGTTACAATTGTTACAAAAAAAGTACATTGTTTGCTGCAAACTATTTTAATGCTTTCAATGTTATTAACAACTACAAATATTTTAAAGAATAATAAATAATTGTCCTAATTTGAATACAAAGTATACAAAATATTTCATAGAAATGTTATATTAGTTTGTGACAATTATTTCAAGAATTTATTAGAAACAATTAAAGTGGTTATAGAAAAACCTACTTAAAACAAAGAGTATTTGTCACAATAATTTTTATTTGCAGCAATTATAAACACTTTTAATGTATTCAATGTGTTAGACAATTATAAATACTTTGATGAATATTAAATAATTGTCCTAATTTTGAATTTAAAGTATACAAAATATTTTTCACAAATATTATATATATTTGTGACAAATACTTTAAGCGTTTATAATAAAAAAATTAAAGTAGTTGTAGAAAAACCTACTTGAAACGTAGAGTACAATAATTTTTATTTATAGCAATTATAAAATATTTTAATACCATAGTTTGTTGCCATACATAACTTATATTGTTTCCCGAACTAATTTTATTGTTTTTCATGTTAGCAAACAAAATTCCATTTTGTTGCAAACGAATATGTGATACTAAGAATGTGTATATGTTCGCATGAATGTCTGTCTGTAATTCTCGTGTGTGTGTGTGCGTGTGTTTGTGGCAACAGCAGGTGCTGTTGCTGTGTATTGTGGGTGCTCGTGCATGCGTTCGACGGCAGCCTAATGCGGTCATTTTAAAAATGAATGAACGAGTGCGCACGGCAATGACAACAACAACAGTTGAAAGACAACAAAATGCCAGAGCAACAAAAGCATTTACAGCAACAATAAAAAGGGACAGCAGCTGCAATGACAACAACTAAAATGCAATAACAACAGCAACAGGAACACGGCAACAAAAGTCAGAACCAAAAACAACAACAACTATAACTGGAACAGCAGCTGCTGCACTTATTGCAGCAGCAGCAGTAACAACAGCAGCAATAATAAAACCGGCAACTGCATCAGCTGCAAATGCAACAAATCGAACCGCAAACTGCAAATGACAAATTTTAGCCGTTGCGTAGGAGACATTCAGGACACACAGGACAATTTGGTCAACATCAGAACTGGAGGCAACTGCGGCAATGCAACAGCACAGGTGGGCGTTTGTTTAAATACACTAAAAAAAATACTCATATATCGTCATGGTAAAAGCCACCGAATACAAATTATATAAATTTCAATAAAATCTTATTGTATTTGATAAAATAAAATCAAAGAAAATTTAGTAAAATTAAAAAAATAATTAAAATAAAAGAAATCAAAGGCCTAATAATAGAATAAAAAAAAAACAAAAACAAAACACACACAAAATAAAACAAAATTTAAACAATTTAATAAATTCACAAATATATTATAATAAAATCCAATCTTAAAACAACCAAAAATAAAAAAAATATTAAAATCAAAGAAAATTTAATAAAAACAAATCACACTTAATGACATAAAGCAATAAATAAATTCAAATAAATTAAAAAACAAATAAAATCAACTCAAATAAATTTAACAATAACAAAAAAATAAAAACAAGTAAATTAAACAAAAATCAAACCAAGGCATAAAAATCAATTAAATCAAATACAATAAAAAGAAATAAAATCATATAAGTAAAACAAAAAATTAAAATAAATAAAATAAAAAAAAATCAAATTAAATTAAAATAAAGTAAACCAATTATAAAAATATCAAATATACTAAAAAAAACAATCAAAATAAAATCAAATAACTTTAAATAAAATTAAATAAAAACGATTAAAGTCAAAAAATCAAATAAAATGAAATAAAATCAAATGAAATAAAATATATTCAAATAAAATGAAAAAAAATCAAATAATAAAATCAAAAAACGATTAAAATCAAATAAATTCAATTAAAATCAAATAAAATCAAATCAAATTATATCAAATCAAATAACATAAAAAACAAATTAAATCAAATAAAAAAAAAATCAAATAAATTCTAACAAAGCCAAACAAGCAAAAAATCAAATAAAACAAAATAAATTTAAATAAAATAAAAAAAAATAAAATAAAATAAAAGCAAATAAAAATCAAATAACTTTAACAAAATTAAATAAAAACGATTAAAGTCAAAAAATCAAATAAAATGAAATAAAATCAAAAGAAATAAAATATAATCAAATAAAATTAAAAAAATCAAATAATAAAATAAAAAAAAAACGAGTTAAATCAAATAAATTCAATTAAACTCAAATAAAATCAAATAAAATCAAATCAAATTATATCAAATCAAATAACATAAAAAACAAATTAAATTAAATAAAAAAAAATCAAAAAAATTCTAATAAAACCAATACAACAAAAAATCAAATAAAACAAAATAAATTTAAATAAATTTAAATAAAATAAAAAAAAATACAATAAAATCAAATAAAATCAAAAAAAAAATCGAGTCAAATCACTTAAATCAAATTAAATCATTTAAAATGAAATTAAATCAAATAAAATCAAATCAAATCAAATGTATAATAAAAAAATTAAATTAATTTATACAAGACCAAGTAAAATCAAATAAACACATTAAAATGAAATAAAATCAAATTAAATCTACTAAAATAAAAAATAAAAAAAATAATATCACAAAAATTAAATCAAATAAAAAAAAATAAAATAAAGTGAAACAAATCAAATAACATAAAATAAAATAGATTGCCTTATATCAAATAAAACCAAAAAATAAAAATAAAACAAATAAACTCAAATAAAATGAAATATAATCAAATAAAATAATATTTGGAAAATCTTAAAGATTTGTATTGTTTAAAATTAATTTTCATTCATTTTTATTATCTGAGTGTACAGAACAACCCACGCTCAGTCATACACAATTCCACAGATATTTTTTTAAAATGCAGTTGCAGTGACCAGCTTAAAGCAGAACAGCAACAAAAACAACAATGACGATAAACTGCAGACATCAGCAACAGCGACGTGTGCTCAAGCGGTTAAGTGCTGTTGCTGTTGTCGGCTGCATGATGTTGCTGCCTGCCTTCCTGCTACTATTAGTGCTGTGAACAAAGCATTTTAAGTACCTCATCATGCGGCAAAAGTTTTGCAATTTGTGTACCTGCAGCCACGAACTGACTACAATCAAACTGGACCTATTTATGTTCAAATCATATAATGTTAAACATATAATAACTGATTTAGAATAATATAATGTATTTTTTTTACAGATTACTATTTTTTACAATGGTAATTTAAACTTTACTCAAAACTCAATTTGCTCCAGTAACAAACATTTTTATTGAATCAATTAAAATAATTATAACAAACAAAACTTTTCAAAATAAATTGCACTATTGCGTACGAACTCCAACATTTTTCTACATTATTATACATCTACCTACCTTTACATACATTTTCCTACAACCTAGTGCTACATTCATCGCGTTAAACCCACTTCCCAACACTATTTGTATCTGTATCTTTCGTATATTTGTCCCTGCATTTGCTTGTTTCTGTATACGCTGGCGGCTTTTATTACCATTTTGGCTGCAATTTGTTGTTTTTGTTATTGCTTGCAATAATAGACAATACTCGCAAGTCCGACTGAGCACCTCGCAATTGCAACATCCACTGTTCATCAGCATAATCATCAGTGGGTGGATTAAGTGATGTTTCCGTTGAAGTCCATTCGTTTGTACATTCTCGTTGCTAATTATTGACAGTAAATTTCCAAATAATTATTACTGAAATTCTGGATAATTCGGGGCTTAAAATTGTGCATCCATATAGCACAATATAAATAAAACCTTGAAAATCTATTAAAAAAATGTATAAGACAAATAAAATCTATAAAATCTATAAAATCTATAAAATCTATAAAATCTATAAAATCTATAAAATCTATAAAATCTATAAAATCTATAAAATCTATAAAATCTATAAAATCTATAAAATCTATAAAATCTATAAAATCTATAAAATCTATAAAATCTATAAAATCTATAAAATCTATAAAATCTATAAAATCTATAAAATCTATAAAATCTATAAAATCTATAAAATCTATAAAATCTATAAAATCTATAAAATCTATAAAATCTATAAAATCTATAAAATCTATAAAATCTATAAAATCTATAAAATCTATAAAATCTATAAAATCTATAAAATCTACAAAATCTATAAAATCTATAAAATCTATTACTAAAATAATTAATTTAAATAGCAAAAATTAATTGTTTATTGCCGCAAAGGTTGCTATACATTGGGCCACATAACTGCAGGGCAATAGATAGACAACTAGACATACATTCAGATTTAGATTTTTCCAAGGCTGGATGCAAAGTAGAATCAATAAATTGCTGCTAATTGTCACCAGAGAGACACAGATCAACAGCAGCAGACTACTACAAATACAGCAAAATACCACAAAAACAATTAAGAACAACAAACGCTACATTGCCAGCAACTGCCGATGCAGCTGCAACAACTAAAACAACAACATAAACAGCACGACAAGCACCTGCGGGAATCGTTGAAATGTTGCCTGAAAACATTTGAAACAGCAGCCTGCAACTGCAAGTTTATCAGCAGCAACAACTTTGGAGCTACTAAAATTATTGTAAATAATGTTGGCATTGGCAGCACATACGTTGTTAACTCAACTGCCTCGCTTGGGGGTTCAAAGTGCGTTCGCCTGAAGCTAAACTATCTGCACGTCTACTGTATTCTGTCTCTGCATTTCGTGCGGCTACAATTTCTATTTGTTTAATTATTTGCTGAATATTGCATTAGTTTCTAATGAAGCAACATAAATATCAGCAGAAGCAACATCAGCAGCATAAAATTCAGTGAGTTGGAATTGAAATTATTTTGCACTAGTCCTAGCAAAAATAATAATTATGAATTATTGAAAATACTTCAGACTGTCAACATCTAAAATTCAATGAACAGAGTATCGAAAATTGTTAATTGTATCAATGGTTGTATTAATGCAAGATTTCAATAATTGATTTTGGCTAAATATTGAATGCTTATTATAGAATTTATTAAAGGCTTTTCGAGGTTTCTTAAAAGTATGTCAATACAAAAATAACATTTTCTGCCTATGCATGTCCGATGATCATTTCTAGACTCATCTTAACTATTAGTTAAAAACAATCTAACAGATATATTTTATAATTTGTTTTTATTTATGTATTGAAATTGTCGCTTTAATTAACCGATTTCCATTGATTAACTTTAACTCATATTTAAAAGTTATATGCAACTGGCCTTATTTATTTAATATTATTATAATACATTTTTTGTAAAGTAATCAAAATTTCAAAACCATTCTCATGAAAACATTACACGATAGGAAAAAATCAGATGATGTAGGAACTAATCGAGTTGGGTAGTAGAATTTGGGAGCCGGATAGGTTACCTTCCACAATACTTACCTCACCGACAATAATTACATCCCTGATAATCCTTTCGAAATTCTTTCTTCACCGACAGATCTTATCTAAACATTCTTTCTTTTTACAATTCTTCGCCTAATCCTGGTTCCTCAACAATTGCATTTTTAATAATACTTCTCCATATAATTTATCTCCAGATAATTTTTACCGAAAAAATTTTTCTACATTTCTTCTTTGAAATTCTTACCTGGATAATTATATACTGGATAAAATCCTTTCTTTCCCAATTTATAGAGAGAAAATTATTTCCAGAACAATTTTGCACCAACCATCTATTTCAATATTCATTCATCGCGAAATCGAGAAATATTTCTGTTCGAGTTCATGCGCCAAACTAATATATAGAATTGTCTATAGAAGATTTGTATCGGGGAAAAATAGTCTCGCAAATGAATTTTCCAGAAGAAGAATAGCAGGTCCGAAAAATTAATAAATTTATAATAAATTTTCTTGCGGATAAAATATTCGTGTCGAAGAATATTCGCCAGGAACGATTATTTCGCGGAATTTTATTTAATAAGTCAAATACTTTAAATTTATATCAACTAAAGTGTGCTTTCATTTTAAAAATACCATATTTAATTTCTTCTTTTTTAACCACATTTCATATAACTTTATCATATTTATGGCTTTCGTATAAATACTATTTTGCAATTTAATTATTTGATATTGCAAAAATGCAAATTTTTCATACAATTTCAGCATTTTTTTATGTACACTTGTTATGCGTTGTTTTTTCTGTATCACATTTTCATATCATTTTTATCTCTGCACTTTGCTTTTTATTATTTTTTACGTTTACAGTTTTAATACATTTTTAAAAATATTTAATAATTTATTTGTTATTTTTTGGCAATTATAATGAAATTTTTCTGTTGCATTTTGTCATCAAATTTTATAATTTTTTTACCTCTACATTTTTTATATCATTTTTTATAATATTTTTTAATATTTTTCTTTTATTTTCGCTGTGTCCGCACGATACCCTTTTCTTGTGTCCCCGCGCTATCATATAAAAACTAATAATACTTATCTTTTTTATTATTATTTGCGACTGAATTGTGTGTCAGGTACTGCTTGGCAATATTAATTATTTTTATTTTTTTATTTTTATGAGTTGGAGAATTTTGGCTGAATGTTGTGCGGAACTGTTGAACATTCAATTATATTTTTTTCATATCTTCAAAAGGTTTTTATCTGTGCACAATTTAATATTAAAATTTTTATAGTCATTATAGAGCATTCAAATTAAGTATAGCTTGTACTTTACTTAGCTAGAAACTACTTTATAGCATATGTTATTGCCTCAGCATAAACACATTAAACTAATTTGATTGATGTGATTTGATTTAGTGATTCTAAAAGATGAACAAAATGAAGATGAACAAGATGAAATAAAAAAGTAAATAGAGAGATTTTATAGATTTTATAGATTTTATAGATTTTATAGATTTTATAGATTTTATAGATTTTATACATTTTATAGATTTTATAGATTTTATAGATTTTATAGATTTTGTAGATTTTGTAGATTTTATAGATTTTATGGATTTATAGATTTTATAGATTTTATAGATTTTATAGATTTTATAGATTTTATAGATTTTATAGATTTTATAGATTTTATAGATTTTATAGATTTTATAGATTTTATAGATTTTATAGATTTTATAGATTTTATAGATTTTATAGATTTTATAGATTTTATACATTTTATAGATTTTATAGATTTTATAGATTTTATAGATTTTGTAGATTTTGTAGATTTTATAGATTTTATGGATTTATAGATTTTATAGATTTTATAGATTTTATAGATTTTATAGATTTTATAGATTTTATAGATTTTATAGATTTTATAGATTTTATAGATTTTATAGATTTTATAGATTTTATAGATTTTATAGATTTTATAGATTTTATAGATTTTATAGATTTTATAGATTTTATAGATTTTATAGATTTTATAGATTTTATAGATTTTATAGATTTTATAGATTTTATAGATTTTATAGATTTTATAGATTTTATAGATTTTATAGATTTTATAGATTTTATAGATTTTATAGATTTTATAGATTTTATAGATTTTATAGATTTTATAGATTTTATAGATTTTATAGATTTTATAGATTTTATAGATTTTATAGATTTTATAGATTTTATAGATTTTATAGATTTTATAGATTTTATAGATTTTATAGATTTTATAGATTTTATAGATTTTATAGATTTTATAGATTTTATAGATTTTATAGATTTTATAGATTTTATAGATTTTATAGATTTTATAGATATTATAGATTTTATAGATTTTATAGATTTTATAGATTTTATAGATTTTATAGATTTTATAGATTTTATAGATTTTATAGATTTTATAGATTTTATAGATTTTATAGATTTTATAGATTTTATAGATTTTATAGATTTTATAGATTTTATTTACTTTAATTTTCACAATGATATAATAGAACCACATTTAGTTTCCACAACAATTTTTTTTAAATAGCAATAATGTTCATCTCCACCACATACACTAAGATGCATCTTCGCACATATATACTACACACTGAAGCACATATACACACTCATTCGCTACTACTAATGGCGATGCGAAATAAAATTACTTTTAAATTTTGTTCATTGCCGCTGTGTATTAGTGGCTAATTCCAGTGGTAATGAGAGAACAAAGTTAATTGCGCGTGGCCTCATTATAATCACAGTACGCTAATTAAGTTGCTTGATATAATGACATGAGGAAATTTAAATCGAGTTCGATGGAATAAAACTAGTTTAAATTTTTTGAACGTATTTAAAGAATTTAAAGAATTTAAAGAATTTAAAGAATTTAAAGAATTTAAAGAATTTAAAGAATTTAAAGAATTTAAAGAATTTAAAGAATATAAAGAATATAAAGAATTTAAAGAATTTAAAGAATTTAAAGAATTTAAAGAATTTAAAGAATTTAAAGAATTTAAAGAATTTAAAGAATTTAAAGAATTTAAAGAATTTAAAGAATTTAAAGAATTTAAAGAATTTAAAGAATTTAAAGAATTCTGAGATTCTAAAAAAATGAATAAAAATTTAAAAAATCTCTTGAAACAATTTTCAATATACATTTTTGAACTACTTTAAACCCCTTTTGCAACCCTTCAGTTACCCTTTAACACTTGATCAAGAATTATTTTAAAAGTTGCCACAATTGCTGCTTTGTTGCTGCTGCTAAAATGCTACTGCCATCGCAATTACAATTGGCAACACTGCATAATGATTATTGCCACTCATTTGCCAAATGAGGGTCTCAAATCATTTTAATGTTCGCCCACTTGCAGGATAATAAGGTGCAGAAGTTGCTGTTAAGGTCTCGCTTATCTCTTAACGTCGTCAGGCGGCGACTGTATTTAACTGGATTCCTGGCGCTGGCTTCAAATGGTTATAACAATAAAAACAAAAATAAGTTCAACTGTTATCTGCGACTTTTGCACTGATAGTTACATGATATAAACATATTATAAAAAAATATTAAATGAAAAAAAGACAATGTTCTTCAGTGTATTAAAGGCTGCTGCATATGAGACGACTCGCAACTGTTACAAAATATAATGGCCATTGGATAAAATTGTCTTCTTGCAAATTGTCTTCTTGTAATGTTTTATAATATTAATGGATATTTTTCGGTTTCATACTTATCTTAGTGTGAGCAAAAATTTGAAGTTATAGTGAACATTTTTACTTGTAGTAACCATTATTAGAGAATGTATTTAAATTTTTAGTAATCATTTAAATTGTTGGTGAACATTTGAATTTTTAGTGAACAATTGAATTTAAAGTATACATTTGATTTTTAGTGTACATTTGAATTTTTAGTGAACATTTAAATGTTAAGTGTCCATTTGATTTTTTTTGAATATTTGCATTTTTAGTGAAGATTTAAGTTTTTAGTAAACATTTTAGTTTTATGTGAACATTTGCATTTTCTGTGAACATCTTAATATGTAGTGAACATTTGAATTTTTAGTGACGATGTGAATTTTTAATGAAGATTGGAATTTTTAATGAAGATTGAAATTTTTAGAGAAGATTTGAATTTTATGTGTATATATTTGCATTTTTAGTGAACACTTGAATTTAGTGTACATTTGAGTTTTTTGTGAACATTTGCATTTTTTGTATAGATTTTAATTTTTTTAACGATTTGAATTTTTTGTGACGATTTTAGTGCACATTTGAATTTTTAGTGAAGATTTGAATTTTTATTGAAGATTTGAATTTTTTGTGAAAATTTAAATTTTTAGGGAACATTTACATTTTTAGTGAATATTTGCATATATAGTGAACATTTGAGTTTTTAGTGAACATTTGATATTAGTGTACATTTGAATTTTTAGTGAAAATTTTAATTTTTAGTGCAAATTTGAATTTTTAGTGAACATTTGTTTTTTTTTTTGAATATTTGCATTTTTAGTGAACATATGAATTTTTAATGAAGATTTGAATGTTTAGTTAAGATTCGAAGTTTTAGTGAACATTTAAATTTTTAGTGAACATTTCATGTTTTATTGAATACTAGCTGGACCCGTGCACGACTCGTGCCAAGATTTTCTGAATTCAAAGATATGGAGCGATTTTATTAATATAAAAAACATTTTATTATTTATATGAGGGGCCCGTGCTTAGCTGTTGAAAAATTTTTATTCGTTTTATAAATGTGGTAACCAAATAATTCTCCGCCAAAACAACTTTTCTCAAAGACAATTTTTTCTCAGACTGCGCTTCTCCGCAGAATTATTCCCAGTAGAAATCTTCCCCGTAAAATCCACATAGAACGCTTTCCCGTAGAATTCTCATCCCGGTAGAATTGTTCCCGGTAGAATTCTTTCTCGTAGAATTCTTCCCCGTAGAGTTTTTCCCAGTAGAAGTTTTAGTGTGGTGGGTTTTAATGTAGTAAGTTTCGGTGTGGTGAGTTTAGATGTGGTGAATTTTGGAGTGGTGAGTTTAATTGTGGTTAGTTTTGGTGTGGTGAGTTTTAGTGTGGTGAGTTTTAGTGTGGTGAATTTGAGTGTGGTGAGTTTAAGCGTGGTGTTTTTAAGTGTGGTGAGTTTCAGTGTGGTCAATTATAGTGTGGTGGGTTTTAGTGTGGTGAATTTTAATGTGGCGTGTTTTAGTGTGGCGTGTTTTAGTGTAGCGAGTTTTAGTGTGGTGAATTTTATTGTGGTGAGTTTTAGTGTGATGAATTTTAATGTGATGAATTTTATTGTGGTAGTTTTAGTGTAGTGAATTTTAGGGTGGTGAGTTTTAGTGTGGTTAATTATAGTGTGGTGGGTTTTAGTGTGGTGAATTTTAGTGCGGTGAGTTTTAGTGTGGTGAGTTTTAGTGTATCGAAATTTGAGTGTAGTGAGTTTAAAAGTGGTGAATTTTAATGTGGTAAAATTTTAGTGTGGTGAGTTTTAGTGTGGTCAATTTTAGTGTGTTGAATTTTTGTGTGGTGAGTTTTAGTGTGGTGAGTTTTAGTGTGGTAAGTTTTAGTGTGGTGAGTTTTGGTATGGTGAGTTTAAGTGTGGTGAGTTTTAGTGTTGTGAATTTTAGTGCAGTGAAATTTAGTGTGGCGACTTTTGGGTATAGTGAGTTTTAGTGTGGTGAGTTTTAGTGTGATGTGGAGAAATTTTAGTGTGGTGAGTTTTAGTGTGGTGAATTTTAGTGTGGTAAGTTTTAGTGTGGTGAAATTTTAGTGTGGTGGGTTTTAGTGTGGTGAATTTTCGTGTGTTGAATTTTTGTGTGGTGAGTTTAAGTGTGGTGAATTTTAGTGTGGTGAGTTTAAGTGTGGTGAGTTTTAGTGTGGTGAGTTTTAGTGTGGTGAGTTTTAGTGTGGTGAGTTTTTGTGTGGTGAGTTTTAGTGTGGTGAGTTTTTGTGTGGTGAGTTTTAGTGTGGTGAGTTTTGGTGTGGTGAATTTTAGTGTGTTGAATTTTTGTGTGGTGAGTTTAAGTGTGGTGAGTTTTAGTGTGGTGAGTTTTAGTGTGGTGAGTTTAAGTGTGGTGAGTTTTAGTGTGGTGAGTTTTAGTGTGGTGAGTTTTTATGTGGTGAGTTTTAGTGTGGTGAGTTTTAGTGTGGTGAGTTTTAGTGTGGTGAATTTTAGTGTGGTGAATTATAGTGTGGTGGGTTTTAGTGCGGTTAATTTAAGGGTGAATTTTAGTGTGGTGAGTTTTTTTTTCTTTTTCTTTCCTTTTTTGTTTTTCATTTAGTTTGGATTGTGGTTTTATGTGATTGGTTTTGTTTTTGTATTTTTGCTTTTGCTTTGTGTTGTGCTTTTGCTTTTTTGTTTTTAATTTTTTTTTTTGTGTTTGAGTTTTTTGTTTCATGTTCGTTGCTGGTGAAAGTGCCGAGTTATATCGTGTTTAGGTTGCATGGGAGGTGCCACGCCTCTTTGCCCAATCCCGCCCATATATAGCCTATCATTCCACCAGACCATACCGCATCTGTGGTAAAAATTTCAAGACAATCGGATCAGCCGTTTAGACGGAGAAGCGGAACAAACGTGATTTCTTTTGTTTTTGTATTTTTGCTTTTGTTTTGTGCTTTTGGTTTTTTGTTTTTAATTTTTTTTGTGTATTTGAGTTTTTTGTGTCATGTTCGTAGCTGATGAAAGTGCCGAGTTATATCGTATTGAAAGTTTAGGTTGTATAGGAGGTGCCACGCCTCTTTGTCCAATCCCTCCCATATATAGCCTATCATTCCTCCAGACCATACCGCATCTGTGGTAAAAATTTCAAGAAAATCGGATCAGCCGTTTAGACGGAGAAGCGGAACAAACGTGATTGCTTTTGTTTTTGTATTTTTGCTTTTGTTTTGTTTTGTGCTTTTGTTTTTTTGTTTTTAATTTTTTTTTTGTATTTGAGTTTTTTGTTTCATGTTCGTAGCTGGTGAAAGTGCCGAGTTATATCGTATTGAAAGTTTAGGTTGTATGGGAGGTGCCACGCCTCTTTGTCCAATCCCGCCCATATATAGCCTATCATTCCTTCCAGACCATACCGCATCTGTGGTAAAAATTTCAAGGAAATCGGATCAGCCGTTTAGACGGAGAAGCGGAACAAACGTACAAACGTACAAACGGACAAACGTACAAACGTACAAACGTACAAACGAACAAACAGATTTATTATATTAACAGGATTTGCATTTTTAGTGAAGATATTGAATTTTTACTGAATATTTGAATATATGAATTTTTAGTGAACATTTGAATTTTTTAGTGAGCATTTGAATTGTTATTGAAAAATAAAATTTTATGTGAAAAATTCAATTTTTAGTGAAATACTGAATTTCAGTGAAAGTGGAATTTTTAGTCAAATTTGAATTTTTAGTGAAAATTTGAATTTTAAGTGAACATTTGAATTTTTATTGAAAACTTGAATTTTTTAGTGAAAATTTGAATTTTTAGTGAAAATTGATTTTTTTTTTAGTGAAAAATGGAATTTATAGTGAAAAATTGAATTTGAATAATTTAATTTTAGTGAGAACATATTTTTTTTTTAATAAATTATAAATTTCCAAATTTTTTTAAATAACTTTTTATTTTTTTGTCTTTTTAGTTTTGTATATACATTTTTCAAAATTTTATTTTTAATCAACACAAAACATAAACTGCAACATTTGGAAACAATTCAAAATTTAGTGCCAATTCAGTAGAAATGTTGCTGCCTATGTTGCTGCTATTGCTGCCTGTGCCTGACAGCTGTGCACAGCTGAAACTTTGAAACATTGATCAAAGACAAAATCTGTTCAGTGAGCAACCTGTATAGAATATGTTTAACGCACCGCTGGCGAAAAATGTGTTTGTGTTTTGTGTCTCTTGTTGGCTGTCAATCTCGATAGTTTTAGCCATTTTGCGCTTAATTGTTTTGCAAATTGATGGCCGACCGTGTGCGCCATTGAAGCATATGCAACATTGGTAACAGTTTTCAATTATTAAACGCGAATGTAGAAACAAATTCACATATTGTTGAAATGGATTTTAATTAAAATTTTAATATTATTAAATGTTTAATGCGATTTTTGTTTCATTTCAAATACAGAAAACAATGTTATAAAATAAGAAAAATGTGTTAAAATAAATACAGATGTAGTAATTTATCTATAAATTTCAGGATGTGATATAATACAAAATGTAGTTATTTTCAAAACATATCTGGTAAAATTTTGTATATAAATGCAGTAAAATGATGTAGTTATTTTCCGTTCAAAACAAAACTTTATTAATGAATTAAAAACAAATACATTTGCTTTTGAACGTAAATCAAAATATGTATTCGGGTTTTGTAATGTGGAATTTGTATATAGATGTAGTAAAATCAATTGTAATCAATTAATGTAGTAAAACAAATACATTTGCTTTTGAATGTTAATTAAAATGTACATTACTGTTTACATGAAACTAGTAAGTAACGTTTTATTGTTATTTTTTTAATTAATTAATATATATTAAATATCTAAATTAAATTATATACAAAAATATTACAATTATTAAATAGAATATAATAGCTTTAAAAAATTACAAAAATTATTAAAACTTTAAATATTTTACTCTACATTTTAATAATTTTCGCACAAAATAGTCACAAATAGATCTGTCGTGATTTAGCATAATTATAAGACAATTCAAAGCAATTGCTGATTATATTTCGTACAAAGTTTCAAGAGCACAAAAGTCAAATAGTCGCGAAGTCAATAAAATTTTATTGTTGAAGTTCAATTTTGCGAAAGGCTTTCTTGACCTACCCCTTGTAATACACAGACTTTTACTGTTTTTTTCCATCTGATAATCGGCGTAAGTAGAAAATGACATTAAATACTTTTGTCAACAATAAAAGTGGGTGGCAAGTATATGGCGTTTTTACCTTAAAGTGGTACCTTAAGCGCACATTATAAAATGCAAAGTACCTTTTTTGTATTTGGCAACAAAAAAATATACTTAAAAAGTTTTACGAAAAATGGTAAATTTTACAGACGATTTGTGGCGATTTACTCAAAAAAGGGTAGGTAAAATTAAAAAAAAAACAAAAGGTATGATTGGGATGTTTAACGTTATGCGGTGTAAAGATGAAAACAATAGTATGGGATGGGGTAGTATTATGGCGTTAAAAAAAGTGAGTAATATGAGTTATTAAAAATAAATACGTACGTACTTTTTTTAACGTCACCTCCTAATTTGTTTTTGCGAGTTCGTCTTGTCTTACTTATATATCTAAGCTGATGAGTATTGAAAATTGGCATTATCGTTCGATTTAATATATACCGCATATACAGGGTGACGTGATAAAAATGAAAAATAGAAATGTAATTGTTCCTATAATAAAAAAAAATAACATAATTTCTATCTAGTCACCCTTTATATTCTGAAAAAAAAGGGTTCATAAAAACATAATTTTCAAGCCATTGGAGATTAATATAATTTAAAATTTTGAATAACATTATGTTTGTGTACATCTAAAAATTTCCCTAAAAATGTTGTATGTTCACACCGAAACTTAATAAAGAGGTTTTTTCAATAAGAGCGCTACAAAAGTTTTTTTCAGGGGTTTTTCAACAGGGACGCTACAAAAGTAGAGCGACAGGGACAGCAAACGACGAAATATTTCTTGCCGCTCTTTTGACATTTTTCTTCAGTAAAGTTTGCCATTTCATGATGGATGATAGATATACGAGCCAACAACGAGTCGAAAATATTAAAATTTTCTACCGAAATTTGAATTCGTATATCTTTTCATCATGAAATGGCAAACCTTACTGAAGAGAAATGTCAAAAGAGCGGCAAGAAATATGGCGTCGTTTGCTGTCCCTGTCGCTCTACTTTTGTAGCGTCCCTGTTGAAAAGCCCTCTAATTATTATATATTTTCAAAGAATGTTCGAACTGGAACATTAATATATTCATAAGTACACGGTTTTGAATGATCTGTATATAAATATATTTTTAGAGAAGCATATTGTTGTTTCTGTTCATATATATAATAGTATATTTGCATATCAGAATAGTGTATTGAATTTAATTTTCTGTGTTTTTTTGAAACATAATTATGGTAAAATTAACTCATTTAGCTCCTAGAATATAATTATGTTTAATTAAGTATGTTATTACAATCTGTCCGCTTGGGACTCGGGCGACTTCACTAATTGCTGCTGCTAGCTGGAGCTGCTTTCGATGATGGCTGCTTCGCTGCATTGACGCTGCTTTGTAGTTGTTGTTGCCAATGGGCACCAATGAAACAATGTAAAGCTGCTTGTCTCCTTGAGACACTTATTGCCTTTATGTTACAATGTAAAAGTTCAATAAAAATGTGTGGTTGATCTTACTTTTAAAACGTTATAATTATATTTATTGTAAGTTAATTTTAAGTTTTAGGTTTAAGTATTTTAAGTATTTTAAGTAATGATAAAAAGCGAACGTTGCGCTACTGCTGTTGGAAGTGAAGTAAAGTGTCAACCGCACCACGAGGCAAATGTCACCTTTGACGTTTGTTTCGCTCATCTATGCGAATGTATGCGTGCGCCTGTCATGCGTTGGAGACTTTTGGGGCAGAGTTGCCAACTACTCTAATGATACGCCTTAAGTGAGTTTAATCGCGGCGCGAACACAATCTAAACATAAATATATTTGATTTCAAAAGTAATATAATTAAATGTAATTCCTATTATATTTTCTTTGTAAATGGTAATTTTACATTACTTTTTAATTAGAGACAAACATATATATGATAATACATTTTATTTCCAATGTGACCGAATTCTTACGTTACTATTTATACCCTACATCTGGGCGAATTTGAAAAATTGAAAATCTTGTCATGCCAAATGGGCGAATCTTTCCTTTTTTGCCATAACTATTTATTGGTATGAGATAAAATAGTGGTGTGAAGGCATTTATTGTTTGTTTTTAAAGCACCTATCGATCTGCATCATTAATTAAAAATATTTTGTCAAACATTAATTTGCCATTTGTTATTTGCAGGAAAAAATGTTTGGCAAAATATTTTTAAATAATGATGCAGTTCGATAGGTGCTTTATTGTTTGTTTTTAAAGCACCTATAGATCTGCATCATTACTTAAAAATATTTTCTTGCAAATAACAAAAATGCGAAAAATTGAAAATATTGCCATGCCAAAAGGGCGAATCTTTCCTTTTTCGCCATAACTATTTATTGGTATGAGATAAAATAGTGGTGTGAAGGCATTTATTGTTTGTTTTTAAAGCACCTATAGATCTGCATCATTACTTAAAAATATTTTCTTGCAAATAACAAAAATTCGAAAAATTGAAAATCTTGTCATGCCAAAAGGGCGAATCTTTCCTTTTTCGCCATAACTATTTATTGGTACGAGATAAAATAGTGGTGTGAAGGTATTTATTGTTTGTTTTTAAAGCACCTATCGAACTGCATCATTATTTTAAAATATTTTGCCAAACATTTTTCCTGCAAATAACAAATGGCAAATTATTTTTTGGCAAAATGTTTTTAAATAATGATGCCAATCGATAGGTGCTTTAAAAACAGACAATTAATTCCTTTACATGACTATTTTATTTTGCTCTAATAAAACGTTATAGCATAAAAAACAAAAATATTTGCGTTTTGGTCAGGATATAGCCTCACAAAATCCGTATTTATAATTCAGTAAGTTGTCCAAATCCAAAGATATTTTATATACGTTATAAGAATTCATGAATAAACCAAAATAACAGAAAAAATAAAAAAAACTAAATTTTTTCTGATTTTTAAAGCACTTCAAACTTTAAAATTTGATTTCCCAACATTTTTAAAAATGCACATTCGCCCCTTTGGCATGACAGTGACGATATTTACAAAAATTTAATTTAACAATGTTTATTTTGTTGGTCGTACAAAAAGAATTGTTTAGTTTAGATTTGATTATAAATAACTAACTGCTTCATGAAGTTTAAATTAAATGCTTTATCAATATAATCTTAATTAGTTTGTTTTATTTTTAATTTAACGAATTTGTTAATTGCTACAACAAATTAATGATAAATTATATTTATTAATAAATTAAAATTTTTTTAATAAATATATTAAAATTCAAAATGTATTGTTTTTAATTTTTTTAAATACCGGACCTTGAGCCCATTTAAATAAAAATATATATTTATTAATAACTTTGTTAAATTCACAATTTGTAATTATAACAAAGGTGAATGTTTAGTACTTTTTTTTGGTTTCGCAATTTGTTTAAATTAGAATTAATTAATAATTTATAAAAATGTTTGCCATTTGTTCAAAGAATGTTTTCGACTGTAATGTTTTTTGGTTACTTTAAATTCTTTTTACACCAATTACGCAAGCATTTGCATTATTTTACTATTATCTTATTGCAGTATTAATACATTGTTTCGTTATCAAAAGGCTCTTCATTGTTAATTGAGCGTAACATGATTTTAGGCAGAATACTTTTCAAATAATATCGTCAAATAAAACGTGAGATTTTATTTTACTGATGTAGTCCGTATGATTTTTTTTTATATAGTACGTGCTGCTCAAAAAGAACTAAAGTCGATTTTTTTTATTATTTTTTATGTTATTGTTTAGCAAAAGAAGATGCTGATTTTAGAGAAATAAAGAAAATGCAAAAAAAAAATAAATTAATATTAAACACATATAAAAAATATTTTATATCATGAGAATATAAAATTTTGAAAAATACTAGGTACATTTAAAAATAAAAAAAAATTGTTTGATGAATTCTTTGAGCCTTAACACGGGACTGGTTCCTTAGAGTATTCTAGTACAGTCATCCAGTTGACAACGAAAAATTCTTGTACAATAACACCCACGAGTTTTGTTTGTTGTTTACAAATTTCTCGCGAAAACTTCGATCAAAAGCTAGGATGCTGTTGTTGTATTCGCATTTAATGTTATTGCACTTTGAAAAGAAGTAAAAGATATGCGAAAAAACACTGATGAAATGTTTATATTTAAAAATATATTTTTTTTTGCTTTACAAATTAAATGTTATAATGTATATAGAACTGGAATTAAGAAAAATGTCATAATTTTACAATTAACCAAAAAGTATACATAAAACAAACAAAATAAATTTTAGTGCATATGCGTACTTCACACACGACACTAAATTAGCAACAGAAACAGAACAGCACATGTGTTTTGTGTTGTTGGACGACGAAAGACACTAGCGTAGCAAGGAAAACAGAAACAAACAGCTTTGTCCATTCTGCGCATAGAGTTGCGTGTGTTTTTAATACGGTTTACACATTTTAGTTCAGATCAAAGCACGTCTTTTTATTATCAAAAAAATGACATGTGAATATTTTTGTAAAATAGGAAGTTTTCATTTTGCCAGATTTTATTAAATAATTAAGTGACATATAAACATGTTTTGTACTTTAGAGTTTCTAAAAATATTATATTAGAGTATAAAACAATTTTCAAAATCTTGAAATAATTGAAATTTTATATATATATATATATATATATATATATATATATATATATATATATATATATATATATATATATATATATATATATATATATATATATATATATCAAATATATAAAATACAAATATATTTGAAATTTTTTCTACTTTTTAAATTTCGACTTCAAGTCATTTCAAGTACTCTGAGCGCACATTGTGCGCATTATAGTCATTGTCAACATTTTATTAGCAATTTTTCTCAACAGTCTGTTTGTCGCTTTGAACAGTTATTTAAAGAATTTCATGGCAGAAATATTTAATTTCATTGTAATGCTGTTGGCTGCTGTAAAATGCTTTTTCCCTGTCTCATGTTTTAGTTGCAAAGTCAGCGCACATCTTCTGTTATTCTTCTGTAGGACACTGAAAAACTATTTTTTGTTTTTTCCACTTGTTTCTTGTTGCATTTTTTTGCTGCTCAGCAGTCGTGTGCTGAATTTTGTGCATTTCTTATTTACAAAAAAAAAAAAAAAAAAAAAAAAAACTGAAAATGTGCTTCTTAGAACGCATAACATTGCAGCAATACAAAGCCCTGGGGCAAAAGTGGTAACTGCAGCAAAAAAAAAAAAATATACAATAAGAAAAACAATTTTCATTGCTAACCATTTAAAATTCACTTTAAAGCTCTTTGCTGCTTAATATGCCAGATATTAAGACCTTTTCAATTGTTTTCTACTTTGGGAAGCCAATTATCGAAAATAACTTTTGAATACAAAAGCTCTGATTTATAAGAAGTTAAATCAAAATTTAAATGTTATTATTATTGTTTAATTGGAAAAATTTTGTAGTATACAAATACATTCCACATCTGCTAATTTAATTTCTATATTAACTATGTTTAGTTTCTATGTTAAATATAACTAAATTACAAAATGATTAACAAATACAATCCACCCCAAATTAAAATCAGTGCATGCAATGAAACTTTATTTTACAAAATACATTTTTACAAAAAAAATCTAAAGAATTGTTTACCATTATTCACATATATTGAATTTAACAAATTATAATAATATATCGAGACATCTAAGGTTCTTTGTGAATTTGAAATAATATGAAAAACGCACAAAGTTAAGACTAATTTTTTAATAATTTACTTTTTACTTTATATTTGTATTATTTACCTATAGAAAATATATGTTTGAAATAATTTAATAATATGTGGAATGCATATAAATATTTTAATAGTTTTAACTGTTTCATATAGAACGTGTATCTAACAGATATACGACATATTTGTTAAATACACGTTCAACAATTTTTAAACATCAACAAAATTTTCTATATGTTATTGCCGAATTGATTACATAAAATATGAAAATACATTCCACAATATTCTTAGATGTCTTAGCACCTTTAATTATAATACATTTTGTATAATATTTGATATGAATACTTGAATGAAATGCAATCTTCATGAATTTATTAATTTTTTACTTTTCTAAAATATAAAATTGGTAAAACTTAAAAAATTGTATTTAAAAATACATTCCACACGTTTTCGATGGCTATGTTCATTTAATTTTAAATACGTTCAACAACATACAACGCTGTTTAAATTTAAAAAAATATATATATATATTATACATCTACTGTTATTTTTCCTTTTATATACGTTCCACACCTTATAAGACAACTATTTATAGCATCTTTTATGTTAATATTATTTTTGAGAATTACGTATTTCACTATTACGTTTTTCACTAAATTAGATGAAGCATTAAATACAATCCACATATTCTTCTTGGTATTTTAAAATTGTTGTATATTTATTCCACAAATTTTAAAAATAGTGTAAACTTTTTTTAGATGGTTTTTTATTCATTAAGTGCTTAAAATAAAGGAAAATACATTCCAACTTTTTCAAACATTATTAGCGCTTTTTTGTTTTAGTACATCTTTTCATAAAACTTGATAGGCACATATCAACTGCAATACAATCCACGCTAACTGCATGGCATTATAGATTTTTTAGATTTCAAAAATTTACATTCCACACCTATAACATGACATGATATCAACTGCAATACAATCCACACTAACTGCATGGCATTATACATTTTTTAGATTTCAAAAATTTACATTCCACACCTATTATATGACATTATACATTTATGTTAATATTATTTCACAAGAGTTTAAACATTTAAAAAATAATTTAAAATATATTTTACATTTTCGCCATAGTGTTATGTATTTTAAGTATACACGTTCCTCAACTAATAAAATTGGATGATGTTTACAACACTTCTTATATTAATAATGTTAATGCGTATTGTGTTTTTATTTAACTTAGTATTATAAATTCAATATAATGATAAATAGATTCCACATCTTATTTTTGGCGCTATTTAACACCTTTTAAAATAATGTAAACTTTGATATAGATTTTTTTGTATTGAATACATTCCCAAGTTTCTTACTTTAGTTTTAATTTTTTATAAAACTAATTATGAATACCTCATTGAAAATAATTTACTAAAATACAATCCACACGATGTTCATATCTTCATGGATTTTTATTATATACATTTTAATAAATATAAAATAGCTAAAACTTAAAATTGTGTATTTAAATATATTCCACACTTTTTCCATGGTATTTTTCGTTTATATTCCATAATATTGAAAACGATTTAAACTTTTCAAAAATATTTTAAAATACATTCCACACCTTATCTATGGTATTATGCATTTTTTAAATTATTAACGTACAAAACAATTCAACTAATAGCAAACGTTTTTAAATACATTCCACACATTCTTAAAATTTCTATGTGCCTATTATTAGAAAAACAAATTAATATTAAACTTCACTATTATAATTTCATGAATTTTATATCTTTGATTACTACTTTTTTGTACTTTAAGTAGGTAAAAATATACTACATTTTTCTCTAAATAATCCACAAGCTCCATGCAACGTTTTTACTGTTTAAATCCAGCTTTTTACAATGTTTTCTATTGTAAAATTTCTTGTTTTTGTATTGTGTTTCATGCATGAAACACAATTTCTCACTTTCTAATACTTTCACTACTTGTAGCTACGACATTTACTTCTGCACTGTGCACTTTTATTAAATTACGTTTTATAATTTTTTTCGTATACTACAAACAGTAAAACAGTAACAACGTAAGAACGCAGTGTTGTGTCATGCTTTAGATACTCGAACACATCATAGTAAGTATGTAGTAGAATGTTGTGGAACAAAGTACTTGGTACATGTCGTTGGTACGTCGTAAACAATTTGCATGGCTCGCAGCAAATAACTTATGCATGCAGTTTTGATTGGAAAACAATGAACAACTGATAAGCATGTGAAATTGCTTTTTGAGAATTTCGCAAAAGGCAGAGAACAGAGGACATGGCTGGTTAGTTGACACCCAAGCATTTTAGACATGGGTGTACAAGATTGGGTGTTAAAAATGCGGCAAATGGTGTTGAAAAAGAAAAACAGTTTCAAATGAGTATAAATAAATATTTAAATTATTTTATTGAATTTTTTTCTGCTAGTTATATATGCAGTTCCTATGAAATTGTTCAAGAAATAAGCGTATACAATACTTGATTTTTAAATTGAAAATTTTTGAAGGTGGAGCTAAATTTTTAGGAATTATGTACTATATGTAATTATTGGAAGACATTTTCAGCGGATTCGTTTGCTGTTAATATACATAATTGTCTACATGTGAGTGAGATGAAACTCAATTTGTAGCTTTTATATTATTTTTCTATAAAAACCTCAGTGTGAAACGACTGTAAACATATTATGTGGATTACACGATTGTTTACTATTAACAAATGCATGTAACATTTATTAACTTTGTACTAAAATTTAAAAATATTTAAACATAAAATTTGTTATGCAAACTGCACGCTATATAAAAGACTATTAATAATAGTACGTAACATTCTGACAGGTAAAATATAATTTTATTCGTAGTCTACACAATGGTTTGCATAGTCTACACAATTGTATTCATTGTCTACACATTTGTAAACATAGTCTACATAAATGTATACATTATATACATGATTTTATAAGTATTATAAATTATCTACGCAATTTTTTATATTGACAATTTACATAATTGACACAATAATTGTCTAGAAAATTGTCTACATAGTAATATTGTCTACATACTTGGCAAAATAATATTCTAAATAATTATGTAAAAAAAATTTTAATTAATTGTCTACATTATTGTGTATATAATAGTCTACATATTTGTTTATATATATAAGAAGAATATACAAGAACAATATTGTGTACATGTTGTTTAATTATTTGTCTACATTTTTGACTATATATTTGTCCAAATTTTGGTCTACATATTTTATCAGCTTGATGTCTACATATTTGTGTACATTGTTTTCTACATTGTTGTCTACATTATTGTCTACATTATGGTCACATTATTGTCTACATCATTATATACATATTTGTCTACACTGTTGTCAACATATTTGTCTACTTTGTAGTCTACATTGTTGTCTATTTTATTGTCTAAATGTTTGTCTAGATTGTTGTCTGACAAATGTGTCTACATATTGTTCACATATATATATATATATATATATATATATATATATATATATATATATATATATATATATATATATATATACATATCTACATATTTCTCTACATGGTTCTCTACAATATTAATAATAGTACGTAACTTTCTGACAGGTAAAATATAATTTTATTCGTAGTCTACACAATGGTTTACATAGTCGACACAATTGTATTCATTGTCTATACATTTGTAAACATAGTCTACATAAATGTATACATTATATACATGATTTTATAAGTACTTTAAGTTATCTACACAATTTTTTATATTGACAATTTACATAATTGACAGAATAATTGTCTAGAAAATTGTCAACATAGTAATATTGTCTACATACGTGGCAAAATAATAGTCTAAATAATTATGTAAAAAAATTTTGTAATTAATTGTCTACATTATTGTGTATATAATAGTCTACATATTTGTTTACATATATAAGAAAAATATACAAGAACACAATTGTGTACATGTTTTTTACTTATTTGTCTACATTATTGCCTATATATTTGTCCAAATTTTGGTCTACATATTTTATCAGCTTGATGTCTACATATTTGTGTACATTGTTTTCTACATTGTTGTCTACATTATTGTCTACATTATTGTCACATTATTGTCTACATTATTATACACATATTTGTCTACACAGTTGTCAACATATTTGTCTACATTGTAGTCTACATTTTAGTCTACATTGTAGTCTACATTGTAGTCTACATTGTTGTCTATTTTATTGTCTATATGTTTGTCTAGATTGTTGTCTGAAAAATGTGTCTACATATTGTTCACATATATGTATATCTACATATTGTCCACATATTTCTCTACATTGTTGTCTACATATTTGTCTACAATTTTGTCTAAAATTTTGTCTATATTATTGACTACTTATTTGTATACATTATTGTCTACATATTAGTATTCATTGTGTCACATATTTTATATATATTGTTGACTACATAATAATTTACATTGGTGTACATATTTGTCTACATTATTTTCCACATATTTTTCTACATTTTTGTATATATATTTATTGACATATTTGTCTACATTGTTGTCTACATTGTTGTCTACATTGTTGTCAACATTGTTGTCTACATTGTTGTCTACATTGTTGTCTACATTGTTGTCACATGTTTGTCTAGGTTGTTGTCTGACAAATTTGTCTACATATTGTCCACATATTTGTCTACATTATATTTTACATTGTTGTCTACATTGTTTTTTACATAGTTGTTTACATTGTTTTCTACATTGTTGTCTACATTGTTGTCTACATTGTATTTTACATATTTGTCTACATTGTTGTCTACATTGTTGCCTACATTGTTGTCTACATTGTTGTCTACATTGTTGCCTACACTGTTGTAAGCATTGTTGTCTACATGTTTGTCTAGATTATTGTCTGACATATTTGTCTACATATTGTATATATATTTTTCTATATTGTTGTCTACATATTTGTTTACAATTTTGTCTACATTATTGACTACTTATATGTCTATATATTAGTATTCATTGTTAACTACATACTAATTTAATTTAAACATATTTGTCAAAATTTTGTTTCTACATATTTCTCTACATTGTTGTCTTCATTGTTGTCTATATATTTGTCTATATATTTGTCTACAAAGTACTCAATATAAATCCCTACAAATTGTCTACCTAATTAATATTTTGACATGACATAATTTCAATCAAATTGTTGTCATTTAAAATCATTCTATTTTTATTTAATAATTACTTTAATTGCATCAAACATTAATATGTTCCATTGTAAAATATTACTTTATATGCAACAATTATTTAAAAATATAAATCGAATATCCTGAAAAGTGATATCATACTTTAGCATACGACCAAGCAGCAAACAGCTCTAATGTATAAATAATCTTAGTGATAAGGCTAATCGATTTAGCAGCATGCTCTACTCTACTCAACGTTCATATCTGCATATTTTGCTATTTTATCTGATAATCCTGCAAGACTCCCGACCAACTATTCCTTCGAAACGAGTCCACTCCTCGACGCAAACAACTGTGAAACTATAAATTATTAACGTTCTAGGTTCCTGCTTTCAGAATATTTGCAACGTAATGCTCTTGGTAAACAGATTTTCAATAAGTTTTCCTGTTTTGTGAGAGTGTTCAGTTAGGAAAATGCACTAAGGATACGCCAGAGTATTGTATGTCGTAATGTAATAATAATGATAGTAGTAGTTGTTCTGGTTCTTGTTGGTGTTGCACTGTGTCTGTGAAATATTGTTAGCTACCAAGTTCACGGTAAGAAAAAAAATGAGTTATAAAAATATACATTTTTAATTATTTTCTCAATTTCTTTATCTATATATTTCTTTGTTTCTTTATTTCTTTATTTCTTTATTTCTTTATTTCTTTATTTCTTTATTTCTTTATTTCTTTATTTCTTTATTTCTTTATTTCTTTATTTCTTTATTTCTTTATTTCTTTATTTCTTTATTTCTTTATTTCTTTATTTCTTTATTTCTTTATTTCTTTATTTCTTTATTTCTTTATTTCTTTATTTCTTTATTTCTTTATTTCTTTATTTCTTTATTTCTTTATTTCTTTATTTCTTTATTTCTTTATTTCTTTATTTCTTTATTTCTTTATTTCTTTATTTCTTTATTTCTTTATTTCTTTATTTCTTTATTTCTTTATTTCTTTATTTCTTTATTTCTTTATTTCTTTATTTCTTTATTTCTTTATTTCTTTATTTCTTTATTTCTTTATTTCTTTATTTCTTTATTTCTTTATTTCTTTATTTCTTTATTTCTTTATTTCTTTATTTCTTTATTTCTTTATTTCTTTATTTCTTTATTTCTTTATTTCTTTATTTCATTATTTCTTTATTTCATTATTTCTTTATTTCTTTATTTCTTTATTTCTTTATTTCTTTATTTCTTTATTTCTTTATTTCTTTATTTCTTTATTTCTTTATTTCTTTATTTCTTTATTTCTTTATTTCTTTATTTCTTTATTTCTTTATTTCTTTATTTCTTTATTTCTTTATTTCTTTATTTCTTTATTTCTTTATTTCTTTATTTCTTTATTTCTTTATTTCTTTATTTCTTTATTTCTTTATTTCTTTATTTCTTTATTTCTTTATTTCTTTATTTCTTTATTTCTTTATTTCTTTATTTCTTTATTTCTTTATTTCTTTATTTCTTTATTTCTTTATTTCTTTATTTCTTTATTTCTTTATTTCTTTATTTCTTTATTTCTTTATTTCTTTATTTCTTTATTTCTTTATTTCTTTATTTCTTTATTTCTTTATTTCTTTATTTCTTTATTTCTTTATTTCTTTATTTCTTTATTTCTTTATTTCTTTATTTCTTTATTTCTTTATTTCTTTATTTCTTTATTTCTTTATTTCTTTATTTCTTTATTTCTTTATTTCTTTATTTCTTTATTTCTTTATTTCTTTATTTCTTTATTTCTTTATTTCTTTATTTCTTTATTTCTTTATTTCTTTATTTCTTTATTTCTTTATTTAGTTATTTATTTATTTCTTTATTTCTTTATTTCTTTATTTCTTTATTTATTTATTTCTTTATTTCTTTATTTCTTTATTTCTTTATTTCTTTATTTCTTTATTTCTTTATTTCTTTATTTCTTTATTTCTTTATTTCTTTATTTCTTTATTTCTTTATTTCTTTATTTCTTTATTTCTTTATTTCTTTATTTCTTTATTTCTTTATTTCTTTATTTCTTTATTTCTTTATTTATTTATTTCTTTATTTCTTTATTTCTTTATTTCTTTATTTCTTTATTTCTTTATTTCTTTATTTCTTTATTTCTTTATTTCTTTATTTCTTTATTTCTTTATTTCTTTATTTCTTTATTTCTTTATTTCTTTATTTCTTTATTTCTTTATTTCTTTATTTCTTTATTTCTTTATTTCTTTATTTCTTATTTCTGTATTTCTTTATTTCTTTATTTCTTTATTTCTTTATTTCTTTATTTCTTTATTTCTTTATTTCTTTATTTCTTTATTTCTTTATTTCTTTATTTCTTTATTTCTTTATTTCTTTATTTCTTTATTTCTTTATTTCTTTATTTCTTTATTTCTTTATTTCTTTATTTCTTTATTTCTTTATTTCTTTATTTCTTTATTTCTTTATTTCTTTATTTCTTTATTTCTTTATTTCTTTATTTCTTTATTTCTTTATTTCTTTATTTCTTTATTTCTTTATTTCTTTATTTCTTTATTTCTTTATTTCTTTATTTCTTTATTTCTTTATTTCTTTATTTCTTTATTTCTTTATTTCTTTATTTCTTTATTTCTTTATTTCTTTATTTCTTTATTTCTTTATTTCTTTATTTCTTTATTTCTTTATTTCTTTATTTCTTTATTTCTTTATTTCTTTATTTCTTTATTTCTTTATTTCTTTATTTCTTTATTTCTTTATTTCTTTATTTCTTTATTTCTTTAATTCTTTATTTCTTTATTTCTTTATTTCTTTATTTCTTTATTTCTTTATTTCTTTATTTCTTTATTTCTTTATTTCTTTATTTCTTTATTTCTTTATTTCTTTATTTCTTTATTTCTTTATTTCTTTATTTCTTTATTTCTTTATTTCTTTATTTCTTTATTTCTTTATTTCTTTATTTCTTTATTTCTTTATTTCTTTATTTCTTTATTTCTTTATTTCTTTATTTCTTTATTTCTTTATTTCTTTATTTCTTTATTTCTTTATTTCTTTATTTCTTTATTTCTTTATTTCTTTATTTCTTTATTTCTTTATTTCTTTATTTCTTTATTTCTTTATTTCTTTATTTCTTTATTTCTTTATTTCTTTATTTCTTTATTTCTTTATTTCTTTATTTCTTTATTTCTTTATTTCTTTATTTCTTTATTTCTTTATTTCTTTATTTCTTTATTTCTTTATTTCTTTATTTCTTTATTTCTTTATTTCTTTATTTCTTTATTTCTTTATTTCTTTATTTCTTTATTTCTTTATTTCTTTATTTCTTTATTTCTTTATTTCTTTATTTCTTTATTTTTTTTATTTCTTTATTTCTTTATTTCTTTATTTCTTTATTTCTTTATTTCTTTATTTCTTTATTTCTTTATTTCTTTATTTCTTTATTTCTTTATTTCTTTATTTCTTTATTTCTTTATTTCTTTATTTCTTTATTTCTTTATTTCTTTATTTCTTTATTTCTTTATTTCTTTATTTCTTTATTTCTTTATTTCTTTATTTCTTTATTTCTTTATTTCTTTATTTCTTTATTTCTTTAGTTCTTTATTTCTTTATTTCTTTATTTCTTTATTTCTTTATTTCTTTATTTCTTTATTTCTTTATTTCTTTATTTCTTTATTTCTTTATTTCTTTATTTCTTTATTTCTTTATTTCTTTATTTCTTTATTTCTTTATTTCTTTATTTCTTTATTTCTTTATTTCTTTATTTCTTTATTTCTTTATTTCTTTATTTCTTTATTTTTTTTATTCATTATTTCTTCGGTTCATTTCTTTCTTTCTATATTTCTTTCTTTATATATATCTTCATTTCTTTCTATGTTTGCCGCTTTATTCAAATTTCTTAAATATTTTTTCAGTGTATTAATATGACTGCCTGTTGTTCTGCTTTTGTACAACACAAATACCATGGAAATTCAATAATCATTTATTTATTATTATGCATGTTGGTCTCTCTTTCTTTATTTGTTCTGTGTTATATTTGCTCTTTGCTCTACTTTTACTAATGTTCTTTATTTGGCGCACTTTCGCACAATCCTCATATTTGTTGTTATCCTTGTAAAAAGGCACAGATTATATTCAAGTGCTGTACATTTGATGTTTCACATTATTTACTACAGGTTGTGTTAACCAACGAATAAAACTGGATGAAAATGGCGGTTGTCTGGTTGCTACTGCTAAAAAGACATTATATGGCTTTTGTGCTGGTGTATTTTTATTATATTGTGGCATAAATAGTATTTAGTTCAATTAATTTTAAATGAAAGCATTTTGAATGAAAGCATCTTTGTATTTGAGTCTATTTTTTGAAAATATGTGAAGCATAATATTGATGTTAAATCAAATTTGAATAGAGATATCTGATTTTGTATAATGGGTAAATTTAATGTTTTTTGGATTTCAAAAATATGAAATTAAATTAGTTTTTATTTTTATAATAAAGTAATGCTCATGAATTAAACCAACTATCTTCCATATGTTGATGACAGAATGGTGTAGTTGCTACCAAATGCTGCCTTTTATGTGTCTGCTCATCAAATAATCCGGAAATCTTCCTTTGAATTCGATTACGTTTAATACACAACTACAAGATTCTCACAAAATTTCACTTATCTCTATATTTTCGGAATAGTATGTGAAGTTAAATATGTATTTTTTTTAGCAAAGACACAAAACATTTTTTTAAAGAGCTTTAACAGAGCGTTAACAGCCGCTATTTTAGCGTATGAAATCTTTCGATTGTTACACATAAATTACTTCCAATCCGTCCTGGGTCTTCGTGCTGTAACCTACATATACAGATCGATCCATTCGACATTTTATATATATTTTTAATCATATGTTATATATTGAGAAACATTGTTGGAAAGCCATATCCATAATCTATCCTACCTACTATAGCAAGTTCCAGCACGGGAACCATAGACGGAGTAGTGGCCACTACATCATCGTTACTTTTTCTTCATATATTTTGTTTCCGTTGTAAATGGTCAAGTTTCAAAAATTCATAAAATATGTTCAGCGTATCGATCCAACTATGTAGATTACGTATTGGGAAAGCTCTATTCATTACCTATCCAACCTACTATAAGAAGTTCCAGCACGGGAACCATGGTCGGAGTAGTGGCCACTTCATCATCAGGACGTTTTCTTCATATGAATATTTTTGTTCCTTGTAAATGGTCAAGTTTCAAAAATTCATAAAATATATCCAGCGTATCGGTCCAACCACTTAGGTTACAGATTTGGAAAGCTTTGATTATTGCCTATCCAACCTACTATAAGAATTTCCAGCACGGGGACCATGGACGGAGTAGTGACCACTTCATCATCACCACTTTTTCTCAATATATGACCAAGTTTAAAAATGTATATTAAATGTCTAATGGATCGATCCAAATATGTACGTTACATATTTGGAAAGCCCTATTCATTAGCTATCCAATGTACTAAATTACGTTCCAGCATGAAGATACTGGACGGATTCGGATTCATTTATGTGTACCAATCGGAAGATTTCATCCGCAAATATAGCGTCTGTTAACGCTCTGTTAAAGCTCTGTAAAAAAAATTGTTTTGTGTCTATACTAAAAAAAAATACATATTTAACTTCACATACTGTTTTCGGAATACAAACCCGAAATATTTTGAAAAAATACAAAAAAAAATGTATAACTTCCGAAGGCCTAAGTTTTCTTTTCTGTTTTTGAAACATCAAATCATTCCAAATAAATACTCTCTACAAACTATACTCGCAACGACTCGACGAAACCGATTTTTTTAAATTGAAAATTTCAATTTAAAATGTTCTACGTCCCGTGAATGTCGCGTTGAGGTCGCGTTAAGAAAAAATTTAATATTAAATTTATTTAAAAACATATATACTTGTAATACAATTTATGCACAAAATAAAAGATGACTCTGGAGATATTAAATTTGTGTTTTTCACTTTTTTAAAACTCAAAATTAAAAAATTTGAAATGTGTTGAAGTTTATTTTTTATTTTTGTGTTTGTTGTCACTTTCGTTTCTCATCATTACATTTTTTTTACCGTCAGATGCCATTCTTAGATAACAGTGCGATAACTTTCGCGTGAATGTTGCGATGAAGTCGCGTCAAAAATAATTTTGTGTTTTTCACTTTTTAAAAATCAAAATTAAGAGAGTTTGAAATGGGTTAATAATTTATGTGTTTTTAATGTTTTTAATGTTTTATGTGTTTTTAATTTATGTGTTGCATCTAGAAAAAAAATTGCCTTAAATCCAATTTAAATTGGTCAATAGGACAATTATTGATTTGATAGTATACAAAAAAAAATCTTTGTATATAAACTCAATGGCAATGTCATGGTATTTTCTAGTATTTAATGGTATTTTCCGATTAAAATAATAATTAATCCTATTGAATATTTTTAATAGTAAAAAACTTTTATTTATATAATATTTTTTCTGTGTGTTGTAGCCCTACTCATCTTCTTTCAGAAAATGAAAATTTTATGATAACAGATCATTTCGATCAAAAGTTATAGATTTTTGATCGGCAGTTGCCATTCTCAGACCACTGTGTGACGCCTACTTTCCCGTTCTGGTGTAGTACAAAAGGACATGGAAAAAACAGAGATCCTGTAACGGTGATCTGGGGATAGATAACGTTTCAGTGGCGGTGAGGATAGGATACAGAAAGTCGTATTTAATGAGAGAAACATAAAATATGTTTAATAAATTATATTTAATGGGAGAAACATTAAAATATTTAAAAAAATAATTAGTATATAAATGTAAAACATAAAAATAAACAAAACGCGTACAGTGCATTTATTTATTAAAATTTTACTCGACAAACATTAACAATGCGCCTTAAATACTTCAATAAAATTAACCAAATAATACAATATATTTAATGTAAAATAGCAATTACTCGAAAGTAGATAGATATAAATCACTCAATACTAGTCAAATAATAAAACACTCTAAAACCAAATTTAAAAATGTTTTTTTTTCCGATATTTATTTGCGTATGCCTTTAAAAGCAGCGGCAGTATCTATGCGAAAAACACATTCAAATCCAATTAACATGGTACAAAACTATTTGCCAATCGCTCTAGTGTCGTTGGCCACAAAAACATTTGCATTTTGTGATAATTGCAGTTGGGAGTAACATTGATTTCATCACTATTACACTTTATGCTTAGTACTTAGTTACATACGGTATCATTCTAATGAAAATCTATGCAACACATACACGCCAAACATTCAAGAGTCATTGTGCCATTTACTACTATTTTTAGTATTTTTACTACTACTATTTGTGTATGTATGGAGCAAGGAAAGGGGGGCGGTGATTTTGTGGCAACTACTCATTCGACAGACACATTTTCCATTATAATTGATTTTCGATTTGTAAGTGATTTTTAGAGAATTTTGAAGTAAAACTGCTGATTGATTTTATGCAAATTCTATTTTAGATTTATTTTGCATTTAGTATTTTGAGTGAAAAATAGGGTGGGAATAATAGAACTGCAGTGTGAAAAATGTATGCGGTTGTTTCGATTCTGTGGTTTGACACCTTTGGAGAAACCATTCGATCGGTCGGTCGGTCGTTGGGTCGTTGAACGACACCAATCAGTTACGTGCTGTTCGTGCATTGGAAGCTCATCATTTATTTGATTTGGTCTGTTATTCATTTAGTTTATTATTTATTTAAGCTGTTAATTATTTTAGTATTTTATGCATTTAGTCTGTGTTGTATTTAGACAGCTCTATTTGGAAAATTTAATTGTTCGTTTTTAATGATTGCGGATAAAGGTTCACGTTTGCGGCTCTGTCAAGTGCAGCACTTGATGATGTTATTTAATTTTCAAATTTGTATTTAAAAGGCATTCATTTCATTTCATAATGTTGTTTTTTTATTTATATTTTTTAACTTTTTACCATTTTATAACCTACTGACCAGCAGAATAATAATATCAAATCAAAACAAAATGACAAGTAAAAGATGCTCCAAAGCACAACGCACATGTTGCCAATATTTCATTAAATTACAACAGCTGGCTGCACACGCAAAAGAAGAAAAATACAGAAGAAAAAAAAAATACAAAAAATAAATGTAAAAAGGAAAAGAAAGAAGAATAAAGAACAAATATTAAGGAAGGTTATGTCACATGGGAAATTTTAAAGTAGCAACTTTTTTGTAGTTCATATAATTAAAAATTATGAATTTTATATAGACGGTAGCCGGTAGTTTATATAGACGATAGCCGACACATTTTACAAATTTAAGATGTTGAGCAAGCATTATATAAGAAACTAGCAGGGATCCGTGCTTTGCTGTGGACGTTTTTAATATTCTTCCCCGTAGTGTTTTTCCCCGTATAAGTTTTAGTGTGGTGAATTTTGGTGTGGTTAGTTATATTATGTGAATTTTAGTATGTTGAGTTTTAGTGTGGTGAGTTTTAGTGTGGTGAGTTTTAGTGTGGTGAGTTTTAGTATGGTGAATTTTGGTGTGGTGAGTTTTGGTGTGGTGAGTTTCAGTGTGGTGAGTTTTAAGAATTTGGGGTAGTTGGAATATCCTGTTTGGAAATCTTGATATCACAGTAATAACTGTCGACATACACGATCTTGAAAATGCACCATCTATGGGATCCATATTGAAAATGCACCTTCAACGTCTAGTGGTCCAATCCCGCCCACATTCGGGGAGGTTGTTTTGAATCGGGGAGGCTGACCAAAATATCATTAAATTTGCTACCTATCCCAATTGCTGAAATAATGTGTTTTTAATGTTTGGGTTATAAGGGAGGTTTCACGCCCAGTTCACTAATCTCTGCAGATATCCAACATAAGGACTGCGTCGAATAAAATTGTCCGCTACAAAAATGAAAAAATCTAGAAATCTAGTAATCGAATTTTTATAGAATAAAATATTTTATTTTGCAAATTATTTTTAGATTTTAAAAAAAATATAAAAACCAGATATTAATATTTTTTAATAATAAGTTTTAATTTTTCCAGAACCCCTTCCATTAATGTTGTAATGGTAGTGTCCGACTCCCTCACAGCCGCTGAAGACCACTTTCTTTTAAAGTCTTGAAAGTCTTTGGCCACTTTTTTTGTTGTCTTCATCTCCCTTTTACTAAAGCCTAGTATCTCTCAATCGGCCAGAGTTCTGGACAGTTTGGTGGATTGGCTTCTCTAGGCACCAAAATCACTGCATTTTGTTGGATCCACTCTAAGGCCGTTTTGCTGTAGTGACATGAAGCGAGGTCAGGCCAAAAAAATGTGGACACTTCAAGTTGGCGTAAAAATGGAAGCAATCTCTTTTGCAAGCATTCCTTCCCATATATTTCGCTATTAATTGTACCCGATGTCACGAATAAGCTGCTTCTTTTTCCACAACTGCAAATTGCCTGCCAAACAAGGAATTTCTGTGGGAATTTTGTCATTTTTTTGATTTGAATTTTTCAGCGACATTTCCTCGAGAATCGGCTGTATAAAATTCCTGCCCAGGTAGCTGAGAAAAGTCCATTATGCAGCAAACGAATTTTTTAAAAAAATCTTGTTTCAGCTTTTTAGCTCGTTGTTTTGCGGTTTCATTCTTGACGGCATTTCTATCCGGAACTTTTTGTACCTTGTACGACTTCAGCCCAGCTTCTTTCTTAGTCCTGCGCACGAAAGATTCTGAGCAATCCGCCTTTCTCGCCAATTTCCTTCCGGATATGCTTGGATCTTTCTTTAAAATATTCACAACTTGACTTTTCACGATCATGTGGGCCTTTTTTTACCAGAACCTTTCTTCCGATCAATACTCAGGTCTTCCTTAAAGCGGTTGATAACGCGAGAAATGGTCTTAGGGTTAGCCCCACAACACAATTCTTTTGTGGAGTTGAACTCAATCAAGTGCAACAACAGACATATGCGAATCCAGCATCGAAGCTCCAGATCGTTTACAACGAACAAAATTCATCTTTGTTTCTGTACAACTAGAAGTTGGATTGGGAACGGTATTGCTGATCATCCATGAATTAGATTATTTGTATGTATTATCCCCGCTATTTTGTTTTCTCCCTATTGCCTACCATGTCCTGGTTATCGATACGATTTTGTTCCATCCGTATATACTACCATACTAAACAGCCATCCAATTTTGTTTCCACTATACGGGAAGGTTTTGTCTACATACCCACCTAAAAGCTTACTAAGTAATATGATTTTCATTCCTGCTAGTTTCTGTCCATTTTACCGGTGAAAATGTTGTCTCGAGAAGGTATAAAAATACCGAATTTAAATTTTTAAGGCCACCTGTAGTGCGAATTAAAAAAAATAATTTATATGTTTTACTATAAATGAAGAATATGATTTTAAAATATTTCGCTTCCGGAAGTATAGTAAAAAGTCTGTAGACTAAAAAGAATACTAAAGTGAGCGGATCACAAGTCAAATCAGTATTACGTACATTTTCATTACCATAATAATAATAATAGTTTGGCGCTACAGTCCTGTATAGAACTTCGGCCGAGCTCTCTCACCATTATGAGCTGTGCGTGTTATATTTGTACTCAAAGTGGTGGGACCTACAGTTTATTGCCGAATCCGAACGGCGGGTGAGGCTTTTTCATAGGCAATGTTTTACTCTCGTAGGTTTGCCATTTACTGACGAGAGGTAGCGCGGTATAGAAAAATGTTTCTATGAAAAGATGTTGTTAGCCCCAGTCCAGGCTTGAACCGGGGACCTTTCGGCTCGCAGTCCACATTTTCATTACCAGAAGACGTAAATATAGAAGAAGTCGAAATTCTGAATTTAATTAACGTATAGAACTTTTAGTTTTCCTATAATCGTGATTTCAACAGACAGGACAGACAGTCGCACATAGTTATAACGACACAAGTGGTGACGCCGATTCCACTCACGCCTACTGCAGGGTATTACAAATAAATTTAAAAACTGAATGTATCTTTTGCTTTTCGTGTAGGGTATAAAAAGAAAAAATAATTTTAAACAAGATAGCAACAAAAAAACAAAACAATGGGAAACACATTTTATTTTTGTCCACTTTGTCTGTAGTTGGTGATTGGTCTCATGCAAGTTATTTTCTCTTCCTTTCATCTAAATGGAAACATCTTTTAAATTCAGTGAGCAGTAGTAGCGCCAACAGCGTAGGAGTCAATAAAAAAGCAGATAGAAAAATGACACAGCTACTGAATATAGCTACAGCAAAATAGCAATGTTCAAAATAAAAGATGTAAGAAAATCCAGAATAGACCTTAAGTTGTTAGGTGCCAGCAGTGTCTGCAAATTTGGAAACAGGTGGCCAAAGTTTTGATGTGGGTTGGCTTGATTGGTTCGATTAGAATTCACTTGATGTTTTTTTTCATTGCTTTAGAATTTATGCATTTTCTACTACGTATAATTTTATTTTAAATTTGTAAACATAGATTTTTATATAAATTCATTGATGTTACATTTGGTTTAATTTCTATATTTTTTATTCATTGTAATTATATTGAATGTAAGCAAATTAATGCTGGATTTATGAGAAATATATTATAGAATGTTTTTAAATAAATTTATTATTTAAAATATTAAATTTATAGTAAAATTAATTATCAAAATGATTCTGAGCTATTTTTAAAACACAAAGAAAATATATAAATGTCACTCATACGACACGGTCAAGAGCTTTAAATTGAATTAAATTTTGTTTTAAACATTACTATATATTATTGTATTTTGTATCATAATAATGATTATTAAATAGGCTTTAAAATAAAATTATTAATATTATTAATTTTCAAATGAACTTACTGTTTAATTCAATAATGCGACTTGATGTTATGTCACTCATATGACATGTGGTACCAACAATTGTTTGCTTTTCAGTTTTTTAATTTATTTTAACTTATGGAATTTTAAAGTTTAATTTTTTCTTAATAAAAACCATGCTATTTTGCAAATATCTAAATAAATTTAAATTAAAAAAAAAGATGAATGTAAACAGTCATTCATTATAATATGAAAAGACATTAAAAAGCACACATATCTCACAAGCTGTCATCTGAAACATAAGTATTCAAGTTATGCTACATATGCAAAGAACTTTATATAAATTCCATTCAAAAGTGACTACTACATTTCGTTTAATGATCATTAGCACTTGACCTGAGGCTGACATTCATTTCTGAATTCCTGAAAAGTTTACTGAAGTGTTAAATGCAAATTACATTGCAGAGTAGTATGCCAGAAGCATTGATTTAAACAACACTACACCAAAAAAAAATATGCACACAAAATAGTAGATGTAACAAATAAATGCATGAATAATTTAATTTTATTGAATTTAGAGTATTGCATTGAATTTTAGAAACCTTAAATGCCAAAAAGGCATCGAATGAAACAATGTAATAAACTTGGAATTATTTATAAACTAAGACGTAATAGTAAAACCAGGTCACTTGAAATTTAATTATGAGTTAAATGAAATTAAATTAATCTTAAGCATTATATGCAATTTAATACCAAACACGACATAAATAATGTTACGCATTAAATATTAAAATATAAAATTCCTATTACGAAACACATAACTTCTAAATATTAAATACTAAATATTAAATACTAAATACTAAATAATAAATACTAAATACTAAATACTAAATAATAAATACTAAATACTAAATATTAAATACTAAATACTAAATACTAAATACTAAATACTAAACACTAAATACTAAATACTAAATACTAAACACTAAATACTAAATACTAAATACTAAATACTAAATACTAAATACTAAATACTAAATACTAAATACTAAATACTAAATACTAAATACTAAATACTAAATACTAAATACTAAATACTAAATACTAAATACTAAATACTAAATACTAAATACTAAATACTAAATACTAAATACTAAATACTAAATACTAAATACTAAATACTAAATACTAAATACTAAATACTAAATACTAAATACTAAATACTAAATACTAAATACTAAATACTAAATACTAAATACTAAATACTAAATACTAAATACTAAATACTAAATACTAAATACTAAATACTAAATACTAAATACTAAATACTAAATACTAAATACTAAATACTAAATACTAAATACTAAATACTAAATACTAAATACTAAATACTAAATACTAAATACTAAATACTAAATACTAAATACTAAATACTAAATACTAAATACTAAATACTAAATACTAAATACTAAATACTAAATACTAAATACTAAATACTAAATACTAAATACTAAATACTAAATACTAAATACTAAATACTAAATACTAAATACTAAATACTAAATACTAAATACTAAATACTAAATACTAAATACTAAATACTAAATACTAAATACTAAATACTAAATACTAAATACTAAATACTAAATACTAAATACTAAATACTAAATACTAAATACTAAATACTAAATACTAAATACTAAATACTAAATACTAAATACTAAATACTAAATACTAAATACTAAATACTAAATACTAAATACTAAATACTAAATACTAAATACTAAATACTAAATACTAAATACTAAATACTAAATACTAAATACTAAATACTAAATACTAAATACTAAATACTAAATACTAAATACTAAATACTAAATACTAAATACTAAATACTAAATACTAAATACTAAATACTAAATACTAAATACTAAATACTAAATACTAAATACTAAATACTAAATACTAAATACTAAATACTAAATACTAAATACTAAATACTAAATACTAAATACTAAATACTAAATACTAAATACTAAATACTAAATACTAAATACTAAATACTAAATACTAAATACTAAATACTAAATACTAAATACTAAATACTAAATACTAAATACTAAATACTAAATACTAAATACTAAATACTAAATACTAAATACTAAATACTAAATACTAAATACTAAATACTAAATACTAAATACTAAATACTAAATACTAAATACTAAATACTAAATACTAAATACTAAATACTAAATACTAAATACTAAATACTAAATACTAAATACTAAATACTAAATACTAAATACTAAATACTAAATACTAAATACTAAATACTAAATACTAAATACTAAATACTAAATACTAAATACTAAATACTAAATACTAAATACTAAATACTAAATACTAAATACTAAATACTAAATACTAAATACTAAATACTAAATACTAAATACTAAATACTAAATACTAAATACTAAATACTAAATACTAAATACTAAATACTAAATACTAAATACTAAATACTAAATACTAAATACTAAATACTAAATACTAAATACTAAATACTAAATACTAAATACTAAATACTAAATACTAAATACTAAATACTAAATACTAAATACTAAATACTAAATACTAAATACTAAATACTAAATACTAAATACTAAATACTAAATACTAAATACTAAATACTAAATACTAAATACTAAATACTAAATACTAAATACTAAATACTAAATACTAAATACTAAATACTAAATACTAAATACTGAATACAACATACGAATTACGAAATACACAACACAAAAAAAAAACTGTAAGTTTTATTTCATGTGGTACCAACAATAATTCTTTTTTTTCTAATGTACGCCCACAATTTGATTAATTGCATACATTTCTGCACATTTGACAGCATATATGGTATGACATAATTCTTTACTTCTGAAAGGTTTCTTTCATTTGTATTATTTTATATGAGGTGCTATAAAGGTTCATATTAATGATATATCTATGTCTCTGTCCCATGCAATATGAGCACCGAGGCATCCGTCCAAAACTTGACGCATACGTTATGAGTACATTTTATGGTGAATCGTAAAAACTCTCATCGTTTATAGGTGCTCCAGATGGGTCAGTCCACAAACAATAATGTCAAGTGGTGACGACAATATAATCGGAAGTTGGGACTGGAACAAATCCAAAGAAAACAAATCGTAAACCGCGCTGTTTATTTCAATTTATGCGCCGCAGGACAATTGCATTCATAAAAACGCAATAATGCGAATTTGGCGACGACCAGTCGCAGTAATAATAAAAATAATATATAAAAAAAAAATAATATAAAAATGAAATAATACAAATGAAAAAATACAAACATAAGTCATGAAGTGAAAAAGACAGACAAAAAAAATCAAAAAGATAAGTCAGAAACTTACATTAAAAACAAAAGAAAAAAGGAGCAAAAAATAAATATAAAATAAGACAAATGCTGAGAATATGCAGGCTATAATAAAATGCGCATTACTAATGTTGATTGTTGTATGGCAGAAAAAAAACATATACGCTAATGTTAAAAATAAAACATTTGTTTTGCTGCTTTGCCTGGCGGCACGTGCTGCAAGGATATTTAATCCTGGCGCAAATTGTTATGTGACAAGCGGGTGTCGTTAAATTCAATTTTCTTTGGCGCTTTCGTTATTTTTATGACACTCACGACGACGTACGAACGAATGAAATTTGTGCATGTAACTCGACTAAATTTGCTGATAGTTGCAAAATAAAGTAAAAGGGTTCGCAATGTAGTACTCAATACATATATACTTTTTTTTTTATAAATATAAAATAAGTATTATGTAAAATTGTATATGTATTGTAGAGAAGTTTATTTGAAATGTTATTTATTTCTTTTATCGATATTAGTTAAGTGCGTGTGAAATACAAAATACAAAATATAAAATACAATATACAAAATACAAAATACAAAATACAAAATACAAAATACAAAATACATAATACAAAATACAAAATATAAAAAACAAAATGCAAAATTCAGATTCAAAATACAAAATATAAAATACAAAATACAAAATACAAAATACAAAATACAAAAGACAAAATACAAAATACAAAATACAAAATACAAAATACAAAATACAAAATACTAAATACAAAATACACAATGCAAAATACAATATACAAAACACAAAGCACAAAATACAGAATACGAAATACAAAATATAAAATACAAAATGCAAAATTCAGATTCAAAATACAAAATACAAAATATAAAATACAAAAAACAAAATAAAAAAAAACAAAATACATAATACAAAATACAAAATACAAAATACAAAATATAAAATATAAAATACAAAATGCAAAATTCAGATTCAAAATACAAAATATAAAATACAAAATACAAAATATAAAATACAAAATACAAAATACAAAATACAAAATAAAAAATACAAAATACAAAATACAAAATACAAAATACAAAGTACAAAATACTATATGTTCTATAATATGAATTAATAAAATATGTTTTCTGTCTTACTACTTTGTTCAATTTAAAATGATAAAAAATATGCTAAATTGAGTATTATACACTGTATTACCTACAAAATTTTCTTTAGTTTCAAATTTAAAGAAACTTGCTTATACCCTAAATTCTCAAAACTATAATATAATTTAAAATTATTTTTAAATAATTATATTTATTTTTTTATTAACTTTATTTTATTTTAATGAAATTCTTCTTCGAAATAGTTTAATAAGGCGTTTATTAAAAAAAATCAGGAGTTCTTGCATTAACATGATAATCCAGAATCCATCCAATAACAATTTAGTACTTCCAGTGATTAAAAAATTTTCCCACACTACAAAGTTTGTTTAAAACTTCAAAAGACTTTTGCACCAAATTCAAAAGTAAGAATTTGCATTTATACCTGTGACAGACATCTGGTATTCATATCATAGTATTTGAAATACCAGATGTGTGTCTAAAAATATTATAATATTTTTGTAGTATTCCTTGATTTCATTGTAGTATTTGGCTGGTACAAATACCATGAAACTATTCGTAGTATTTTTGTAGTTTTCAATTAAACACAGCCAAATTTTAAAAGCTTTCCGAAAGCTTTTTGTCAAAAGAAGCTGTTTGTACTGAAATGTCATAATAAAATCCAAAAAATAAATAAATTATTTGAAATTGTTTTTCAAAATTTTATTGAAAAATGAATGTTAGAAACTGAATTTTATTGAACTGCATTTAATTTGCAGCACAAAAATAAAATGACCACGACTTTGCAAATTTCAATGTAGTAAAGCTACAATATTAAAAAAAATTTAAGTGTCCACTGAGGATCTGCAAGTAAAGGAAACCTATCGCGTAAAAAAACGTTGTTTTCACTGTTATTAGAAGTCTGTAATAGAAAAACAAAAAATAAAAATTGTCACGACCTTCTAAAAATAGTGGTCTTTACAGCTGACTAGAATAAAATATTCTCTAGTAACCGTGGTACCCAACAAAAATTAAAATGCTGTAATATTTCTTTTGCATAGTTTTATTTACTACGGAAACTATATTACGTTATGTCTGTCACCTATCTGGTATTTAGAATATTATAGTATTGTTATTATAATAACTTTACTACATGTCTGTCTCAGGTATTATGTAATATGTACAAATTTTGAATTTAAATCTTGACAAGCCACATAGAATATTTAATAGGATTTCAAATTTTACTAACAATATGAATTGTGTTTAAAATAGAAGCGATTAAGTTATTTCCACTAGCAGTGATTACAAAGATCTTTCAATGTCAAATACAAATTATTTTTAAAATTTGTGTGACTTATCATGTTATACACCCAGAAAAAAATTCGCTCAAATACCATTAAAATTGCTCAATGGCACAATTATTGATTTAATAGTATACAAAAAATAAATCTTTTCATATAAACTCAATGGTAATGTCATGGTATTTTCTAATATTTAATGGTATTTTCCGATTAAAATAATAATTTATCCTATTGACTATTTTTAATAGTAAAAAACTATTATTTATATAGTATTTTTTTTCTGGGTGTAGAATTTAAAATAAAATATAAATTTTTTAACTTGCGTATTATTCATCTTAAAAATTAAATTTCAAAATAATTGATGATCACTTATGATATTTATTATAATTTTCCAAGCCATATGGTTAATATATCAAAAATTATATTTCTTTAAATTATTTTTTGGGTTATCATATTTTTGCGTAAACAATAGAAATCAGGTGAATTTTGTGTGAATTTTGGTTTATGTACAAACTAAGTTAAGTACTTTATTTTAAGTTCTCCCATACTGTATCCACCTTAAGGATGAAATTGAAACTAAACTTATTATTATGTTTAATTTTAAACTTAGAATGTAGTTATAAAAATTCATTCATCAATTTGAAACCAATTTGTACTTTATATGTAATCAATTTGTATCCAATTTGTAACAAATTTGTATAATTTTTTTTAACAATTTTCAACAATTTTAAAATTAATATGTAACTATTTGTAACCAATTTGTAACGATTTTGTAACCAATTTTTTAACCAATTTGAAAAATATTTGTAACCATTTTGAGCCAAATTTGTAACCATTTTGTAACCAATTTGTAACCAATTTTTAACCAATTCGTAACCAATTTATAACCAATTTGTAAGCAATTTGCAACCAATATATACTCAATAAATAATAATTTTTTAATAAATTTAAAACAAATTTGTAACCTATTTGAGAAAAAATGTTTAACCATTTTGTAACCAATTTGTAACCAATTCGTAACCAATTTATAACCAATTTGTAATCAATTTTTAATCAATTTGAAACTAATTTGAAACCACTTTGGAACAAATTTGCAATTAATTTGTAACCAATTTGGAAATTTGTTTTTTTTTTAATTTAAAATATATTCACAAATTTGTGTATTTTTTGTTCTTTTTGATGAATTTTTCTATTAAGAATATTTCAGACTTTAAACCAAATAATATTTTACTTATTTGACCAAATTTTGTTCAAGCGTACAACAAACTAAAATGAAATTACGTACTTTGTAAAATTATCAATGTAGCCCTCCCTGCTTCACTGCAATTTGCAAATGAGTTTTAAATGAAAAACAAACATTCTGTGCGAACACAAATCCAAGTGCGTCATACACAGTCTCAACCAGCCAGGTACTCTGCGAACTTGTAATGAGTCCATTAAGCAATGTACTCAATATATTTGATGTACCCGATGTACTTGATGTACAAAAGGTATTAATTCATTTTATATTGTGTGTATTAAAATCGTACATGTGCACGTTTGTCACTGTGTCAGTTGCTGATGCTGTTGTTACTACTGTGTAGTGCATGGAAATGAAATACTTAACAATGCTGGGAACAAAGCCGATTGTCCTGCCTTTAATTATGCAATGAATCAATGCAACATTGAGTGAAACATGGCATATACTGATGCTTCATCAAACGACAACAGAGCGCATGAATGGCTGAAAGATGGTCTTAAATCATTGTTAAAAATTATAGCTGTTTTACTGTTGCACTGTATTGCTTTTCATTTTAATTCAATTTTTAATTTAATTATTTTTTATTTTTCTCTTTTTTATTATTCATTTTAATACGTGTTTTTAATGGATTAATACAATAATATGTGTAGATATTGCGCGTAATTTAATACAGTTGGATAAAGAAATCCAATTGAATATTAATCATACGTCATGTATAGCAAAAAAGGTTAAATTCAATAAGAATTCATGTATTCAATATGTAACTAGTTTTTATTAATTTGATTTTATTTGTATACAACAAGTTTGTAGACAGTGTAACAGGGTAATTCTTTTTTAACTAGTTTGTAACCAATTTGTAACAAATTTGTAACCGATTTTTAACCAATGTGTTACCAATTTCTAACCATGTTGTAACAAATTTGTAACCAATGTGAGTGTAATTTATAACGAATTCGTAACCAATTTGTTACTAATTTTTACCAATTTGTAACTAATTTTTACCAATTTGTAACTATTTTGTAATCACTTTGAAACCAATTTGTTATTTTTATTTTGTGGTATATTTGAAATAAATCCGAAACCAATTTCTGCGCAATTTGTCATATATTTTTCATTTTTGCGTAACCATTTTGTAATAAATTTGAATTTAATTTTAAAACGAATCCGTATCGAAACGTATCAATTTGCAATTAAGTTGTAACATATTTGTAACCAATTTGTAACTATTCTGTAACCAATTTTATTTTTTTTTTTATAAATTTGTAACTAGTTTGCAAACAGTTTTGTAATTAATTATGTAAGTTGTAACTTGATTGAAACCAATTTAAAATGAATTTGTAATTAATTTGAATCCAATTTGAGCTCAATTTGTACTAAATTTGAGAAAAATTTGTAACAAATTTTTAATAAAATTGTAAAACAATTTGTACTAAACTTTCAACCTATTTGTGGCCAATTTTTTGCCAATTCAAAAACATTTCTAACAATTGTAAACATTTTGTAATCATTTTGTAATCATTTTTTAATCATTTTGTAATCATTTTGTAATCATTTTGTAATCATTTTGTAATCATTTTGTAATCATTTTGTATTCTATTTGTAATTTATTTGTAATCGATTTTTAAGCAATCGTAATCAATTTGAAACCTATTAGAGAGAAATTTGAAACCTTAGAATTTACGTCACAAAAATAAACAAGGTGAACAAAAAGGCACCTTTTTTGAACAAAATTATAAAACTTCTTAACTAATTGGTTGCTTCGTTACAGACATTTTACAAAATAAGAGAAATATCATGGTAAAATATATATGCACTTTTTATTGTACTCAATAAATTTGTAAAAATATTTTAATTTGGAGAATTTTAGGTGAAGTTTTGACTTATGATTTCACAAAATCCGAAATGGAATAAATTATTTTTTTCTTTTTGACTACATTAATCGTGATCAGAAATAAATGAGTGTGAACGATGTATATCGCTTGCAATATTTGGAATGAATTTACAAATAAATACATAATAGTGTGAAATTATACAAAAATGGTATTTTTGTCCAGGTTATTTCTCAAAATTCGTACCCGATAATGAAATAATTTTATTTTTTATTATTGAACACATTAATAGTGATTGAATTGCTAAGTGTGAATTACGAATATCGATTGTAGTTCCTGAAATAGATTTACAAAAAATACAAAAATTTGTGTAATTAGAATAAAAAAAAATCGTAATTGTTACTTTCAAAATCTGGAGCCGATATTTGGATGATATATGTATTTTGTAATTTTAGACAACATTCATAATTATTGGAAATAATATACAAAAATTTTAACATGACATAATAATCTTCAAATTGAAATATTTGAAGTGTGATTTTACGAAATGTGGATGAATAAATTGAATTATTTTTTTTTTTCAATTTTTACACTATGGTTATTATTTTTTGTTTAATGTAAACTACATTATATGAATCACTAATCACTTTAAATCCAATAAATACATTTCTAACGAATATGGTAATATTTCACTGTGGTTTTCATGTAAACCGGAGTCAACAGGAGGCTTCGTTTTTTTATTAGATGTATTTTGAAAAAGCTTAAATAGAATATAAAGGATATATGAGGCTATGCAAGAATAATTTAGTTACTTTCCAATATGTATTTTCATATATTTTTGAATGGAATGCAATTTTTGTCCTATTTTTGAAGACTCATATCTATTGAACTATTAATGCTATTTTAACAATTGTTGCTGATTATTTTTATTGGGTCTTTTATTTCTTTAATAGTCAAAAAAATGTTGAAAAATATATTTTGTATTTTTTTTTTTCAAAAATTTCATCATTTTGTGCAACGTGCCAAGCAGTAAATTTTTCATTACCTTTATCGCTGCATAAATGCTAAAAGATTTAATTTAAGTCATAAATAATAAATTGTTACAATTCATTAGAAACCTAATAAAACACCATTCATTTTAACATAATTGAAAAACAGTGCAAATATTGGTATAAACTATGGACAAATTGTCGCTCATACGTCATGTTGTGTCAGGTCTAAACTTACTTCGTAATATTTACCTAGAAATAATAATTTATTTGTATTTAAACTGGCACTTAGCATGCCTAAATATTCAATGCTTTAACTGCATTGAAAATGCCATGTTTTGCATAATAAATAAAATTTTGTGTTTCACAAATCTGCAGCAAATAAATCATTTTTGCACCCGAAACATGCTTCATTTCATTTGGAGCCAAAACAAAATGCACACTTAGATGAACACATGCAAAAATAGAATAAGTTAAAAATAAAATAGAAAAAAAAATAAATGAAAAAAACATCAAAATGAAATTAAGTGTCAAAAGATTTTGCAACAATATTTTATGAAAACTGCAAAATACATGCAGAACGCAATGCAATGCATAACGCTGTTTGATAAATTATTCAGCAAAGTTGAAGTATGCAGCATGGATTAAAATGTACAACCAGTCAAAATAGTATTTATTTGCATAACGATTAAGGCAAAAAGCAAAACGTAACGCAGACTTTTTGACGACGCCGAAGAGGATGAGAATGATGAGAGTGAAGAAGAGGGTGAGGATAAAGTGAAATAGCTGCAGACTTGGAAAATTTCTAGCAGCACCCAAGAGCCGAGAGCTTTGTACTACTCATACCACGTTGTCATTCCGGCTGAAAACACAACGTGCAATGCGTGTTGCTTAGCAACAGACATACTTTGCTTTTAGTTTTAAATACAACCTTTGACTTTTAGTGCAACTTGAGAAATCGAATGCATTTTAAATTATTTTTTCTCTCTAACATTTAAATTTGATATGCTGCTATTATTAATTTTTAATCTTATAACTGCAAATCAAACTAATGCACTTTATTTGAAATTCACTTAACAATCTATTTTTGAGCTTGGATATTTGATCTTTTTAACTATTTGAAAACAAAATTACAAATGTTTTTAAATACAATTTTTAAAATTGTTAACTGCAACTAATTTGAAACTCAATTGAAACCCTTAAGATACTAATTTAAAACTGATTAGAAACTAATTTGAAATTAATTTTTAAATTAAATAGAAAAGGAATTTAAAACAAATTGAAACTAATATAAAACTAATTAGCAATTATTTTAAAACTAACTTGCAACTAATTGAAAACTATTTTGAAACTAATTTGAAACTATTTTGAAATTAATTTGAAACTAATTTGAAATTAAAATTGCGACTAATTTGGAACTCATTTGCAACAAATTAACAACTAATTTGAGACTAATTTGAGACTAATTTGAAATTAATTTAAAACTAATTTAAAATTAATTTGAACCTAGTTTGAAACCAATCTGAAGCACATTTGAAACTAGTTCTAAACTAATTTGAATCTAATTTGATACTTGTTTCCAAATCAAGTTGGAACTATTTTGAAACTAATTTAGAACTAATTTGAAATAACAAAAGCAAAAAAAAAAACAAAAGCAGAAACACAGAAGCACAAAACACAAACAAAAGCAAAAACACAAAATCAACAAAAAAGCAGTAACAGATCAACAAAAGCAAAAATGCAAAACCAAAAGAAAAAAGGAAAAACAATATTAAAAGAAAAATACAATGCAAAACTAAAAACACAAAAGAAAAAGGAAAAACATAAAAGCAAAAACTCAAAATAACAAAAATAACAAATCAAATAAAAATTTAAAATGCAAAACCAAAAGAAAAAAGACAAAAACAAAATTAAAAGAAAAATTCGATGCAAAACTAAAAACACAAAAGAAAAAGGAAAAACACAAAAGCAAAAACTCAAAAAACAAAAATAACAAATCAAACAAAAATTTAAAATGCAAAAACAAAAGCAAAAGTGAAAACAAGAGCAAATAAAAAAAGAACAAGTCAATCTCAAATACAAAATCAAAATCAAAAACATAACGTAAAAACAAAAACACAATAAAAAACAAAAGCAAAAACACAAAACAAACAAAAAAAAAAAACAATAACAAATCAACAAAAACGCAGAACCAAAAGCAATAAGGGGAAAAAAAATAAAAACACAAATGCAAAAAACCCAAAATTAAAAGAAGAATTCAAAAGAAATATGAAAAACACAAAAACTCAAAAAACAAAAATAACAACTTAAATACAAAAACTCAAAATGCAAAAACGAATGTAAAAGTAAAAACAAGAAAAAAAAGAACACAAAGTCAATTAAAAAAAAAAATTAAAATCAAAATTATAACGGAAAAAAGGTAAAAAAATTGTAAAACAACTACGTGAATAACATAAAAAGCTGGAATATAAATAAATTGGTCATGTTCTATAAATCAAATACGATAGGATTTTATTTTCAAATATTTGAATTTCGATTGAAACTCAATTTTATAGTATGCGTGGTGCTTGTTCAAAAATTGTTCACATTTATTTATTAAATTTAATAATTTTATTTATAAAAAATAACACTATTAAACCCATTATTATAATATGTATATCTAAAAAAAAATCTTTGCTTTGCCAAATACCACTTTAAATTTTAACAAGTTTGCCACAATTTCATGCGTATTAACCCGCAAAAACCCATGAAGCGCGACAAAGTCAGCAACCCAAAAACAGCAACGCCAAAGCGGTCGGTCCTTCGTAATGATCATATATAACTGTCTTATATAATATTAGCAAAGCAGTAACAGAGACAATAATATGCAGCAGAAGAAAAGTACAAAAACAACGCAGTTCCCACAATAAGCCAAACGGGAATTACATCCCAGGCGACAGAGTCAGAATGCAGTTGGATTTCTTTTTTTTTTTAGATGAAATTTTATTTGCTTTTCTTGGTTTGTTGCCATTGTCTTGGTCTATATTATGAAATCTGTAGCAATTTGCAGTTGGTGTTGCCGCTGCTGTTGCTACTGATGCTGGTTTTTGGCAAATTTGTGTTGTATTCTCTACGGGTTTTATTTGCGTTTGTTGATGCAATAAACTTTGTTTGCCTAAATTGTGTTGATGTCGCCAATTTCGTTGGCTGCTGTTGCTGTTTCTAACCGAGTCACTGACTTGCCTCAAAAACCTTAGTATCTACAACATTTTCTTTTTTTTTTTAGTACAAAATCACAAAATTGCGTTGCTGCTGGTGGCACAAAATTCTCATAAAGCAACAAAGTTGCAATGCATTATGGCTGGTTGGGCTGTATTCTGGTATTGGGCTGTATTTTTGGTACAAGCGAGGGGTAAACATTTTTAAAATTTACGAATGTAGATTTTAGTAAAGCGAAACCGAAGTTGTTTTTTGTATGAAGAAAATATTTTAATGAACATTTTGAGTACACGAAAAGTCTATCTCAAAAAACGGTTCATTCAGTCAATTACACCACCAGAAAATGTTCTCCAAGATATTTCGTTTTCGGACAACAATTCCCTGGATTTAAAACTATGTTGCAATATACTGGAAACTTACATGAAACTTTCTCAAAACTTACTTTAAACTTACTTTAAACTTACTTGAAACTTACTTGAAACTTACTTGAAACATTCTTGAAACTTACTTAAAACATACTTGAAACACTCTTGAAACTTACTGGAAACTTACTTGAAACATTTTCGAAACTTTCTTAAAACTTTCTTGAAACTTTCTTGAAACTTTCTTGAAAATTGCTTGAAACTTTCTTAAAACTTACTTGAAACTTACTTGAAACATACTTGATACTTACTTGAAACATTCTTGAAACATACTAGAAATTCACTTGAAACTTACTTGAAACTTACATGAAACTTACTTGAAACTTACTGAAAACTTACTTGAAATATACTTAAAACATACTTGAAACTTACTTGAAACTTACTTGGAACATACTTGAAACTTACTTGAAACATTCTTGAAACATACTTGAAATTCACTAGATACTTACTTGAAACTTACATGAAACATACTTAAAACTTACTGAAAACTTACTTGAAATATACTTAAAACATACTTGAAACTTACTTGTAACTTACTTGAAACTTACTTGGAACATACTTTGTAACTTACTGGAGACTTACTTGAAATATACTTGTAACTTACTTGAAACATATTTGTACCTTACTAGAAACTTACTTTGAACATAATAATAATAATAATAGTTTGGCGCTACAGTCCTGTATAGAACTTCGGCCGAGCTCTCTCACCATTTTGAGCTGTGCGTGTTATATTTGTACTCAAAGTGGTGGGACCTACAGTTTATTGCCGAATCCGAACGGCGGGTGAGAGCTTTTCATAGGCAATGGTTTTACTCTCGTAGGTTTGCCATTTACTGACGAGAGGTAGCGCGGTATAGAAAAATGTTTCTATGAAAAGATGTTGTTAGCCCCAGTCCAGGCTTGAACCGGGGACCTTTCGGCTCGTAGTCCAACGCACTAACCACTGAGCTACCGCGGCTACAGAACATACTTGAAACATACTTGAAACTTACTTGAAACATACTTGCAACTTATTTGCAAATTACTTGAAATTACTGGAAACTTACTTGAAACATACTTGAATCATACTTGAAACTTACTGAACACATACTTGAAACTTACTTGAAACATACTTGAAACTTACACGAAACATACTTAAAACTCACTTCAAACTTACTTGAAACATACTTAAAACTGGCTTGAATCATACTTAATTGAAATTCTCTTGGAAAATACTTGAAACTTAGTTGAAACGTACTTGTAACTTTATTGGAACATACTTGAAACTTACTGGAAGCATGCTTGAAACTTATTTAAAACTTACTTGAAACATACTTGAATCTTACATGAAACTTATGTAAACTTCAAACTATTGTAAACCTTTAAGAAACATATAAAGAACCTACATGAAACTTATTTGGAACGAGACAAATTAAAGCATTATGTGAAACACATTTGAACATAATTAAATATACACAAATCTTTATGATTTTATGACAAATTTCTTATTTTCTGTAATCATTTAGAAACGTACATTTGAAATGATTCTAAATTAATCTTAAATAGATGAAATTCCTAGATTTCGTGTTTTTGGTTGAAATTTGTTTAAATTTAATTAGTGTTTAAATTCAATTCTCATCTATTAGCACACGTCACTCTGCGTCGATAATTGCTGAATTCGACGCACAAATACTAATTAACAAAACACACGCACGGACGGACAGGCACACTTGGACCACAGGACATGCAAACAGGAAGTAGTCAATCAACTGACCAAAACCAAACAGGCCACAGAATAATCATTGAGTCTGCTCCTCCACACACTTAATGATTTCAAGCAATATATACGTACTATACACGGAGGCAGAGAATCGAAAGAGAAAGAAATCAAAGAAATGCTATCGGAAAATATCGAGTCCCCTATGCCATACATGCGAAGAATAGGCTCACAATAGTCGAATGAAAATCCAAACGTTAATTAACGTATTGTGCCAATAACTGTGAAATGCTGAGAAGAGTGACTATGAATCGGGATAGTCGTACATTTATCAAGAATGCCAGACAATTTGAATTGGAACAAAAATAACTGAATGGAAAAAATGAACTCAATAGAAAGAACGCAATATGAGATAAAACACAATTAGTCTTCTCTGAACTAGTTGACTATGTTTTACTAACTTAAAATTTCATTTTATACTAAAAACTCGTAAAAAACACAAGAAACTCTTGTAAAACATCTTTATTGACCTTATCAGCAAATGTAACATACATCCTCAGACAGCACACCAATCCCTTTACATACAACAAATGCAGCAAATCAGAATCGTACTTTTCATCCATCCTTCTATCCGTCTATCTACCCAGCTACCTAATAAAAACCCGCGCATTAAACAGATTCAAGGACATGCCAGTAAGTAGTCCTGACATCGTACAATGTGATAAATAAGCAAAAGTGATTTATTTATGAGTCTATTACTCGAACTAACGTTTTGCACAGACAAAAAGACTTTAATGCAATCTTTCGCCAAAAACAAGCTATTTTAATATTTTATATATTTTGCTGAGTTGAGCTTAAATTCTAGTAATTCTGCTTTATGTATAACAGATATAAATGTAAAAGGGTGAAGATTTTAACTCGGTTTTCGTAAGGGCATTAAATAATTTTAAATTGCGCCAAAAAGTTAAAACATTTTCAGAGATAAATCTGTAGAATGAAGCTGTCAACGCGCAAATTGTGGGCAATTAATTTTGTAATTTAAGGGTTCATGTTAATAATGCAAATTATTTAATTTTCCTAATTAAAAAAAAATTTGAATATAACCTATTTGAAACTATTTTAAATCTAATTTCGAACTAATTTGAAATTGTTTTTAAACTAAATTGTAACAAATTTGAAATTAAATTGTAACAAAATTGAAACTAAATTGTAACAAATTTGAAACTAAATTGTAACAATTTTGAAACTATTATAAATAATTTGGAACTAAATTAATTTTAAATTAAATTGTAAAACTCTTGAAACTAAATTCTAAAAAGGTTGAAACTTATTTGAAACAAGTTTGAAACTTATTTGAAACTAATTTGCAACTAATTATTAACTTTTTTGAAACTAATTTGTAACTTCTTTGAAACTTAAGTGACACTAATTTGAAACTAATTTGAAACTTTGATGAAAATAATTTAAAGCTATGTTGAACTATTTTAAAACAAATTTGAAACTATATAGAAACTAATTAGGAACTATATTGAAACAAATGTTAAACTAATTTTAAACTAATTTGAAACTAGTTTAAAAGTTAATTTAGCAACAATTTGAAACTAATTGGAAACTAAATTGAATCTACTTTGAAACCAATTTAAAACTAATTTGCAACTAATTTTAAATTAGCTAAAAATTAATTTCAAGCTACTTTGCATAAAAATGGAAACTAATTTAAAACTAATTTGAAACTAATTTGATAGTTGTTTAAGACTAAAATAAAAAGAAATTGAGACTAATTTGAAACTAATTTTCAACTATATTGAAACTAATTTGAAATTAATTAGCAACTAATTTGAAACTGATAAGAAACTATTTTGAAACTAATTTGCAACTAAATTGACACTAATTTAAAAAAACTATCAAATATATATAAAACTCAAACTAAATTAAATTGAAAACTAATCTGAAACTAATTTGCAACTAATTTGAAACTATCCTGAAACTAATTTGCAACAAATATCGTAACTTGATTATATTGAAAAACATTTTTTTTTTATCATTTTGCAACTCGTATTTTGCCTAACCAATTAGTAAGAAAATCATTGCAGAGAATGTCAACAACTGTTTAAAAATTGTAACAAGAATACAATTTCAAATAAAATTTGTTTACATCTCCATTTTTTGCAATCATCATTGATTTGTGTTCGAATTGTTAGAAATGGCAAATGGCTTTTCTATTGCCAGACATAATAATGTCGTACTGAAAAAAGCGCTACCTTTACTTAGAACACAATTTCCATAGAAATACTATAGATGTTGACTGTAGTAGGCTGTCAAACAGGAAGCTATGTAGGTGTTATATAAACAGCTCACAACTAACAGTTCGATAAGTTAAATTAGGAATATTGACGTTGACAAGAAAAGGACGACGCGTACAACACCTACATCTTCTATCTAAATATTTTAGTGGATTTATTGTAAATGGCACCCAAAAATATACAAATACTATTTAGGTGTAGTGATTGAGTACCGGGTAAGGTAATCAACAAAGCCAAAAGGTGCGGTAGGCAGTCAGTTTAGATAAATGCAGCTGTTGTTTTCTGTTGCCGCTTTTCAAATATGTTTCGCTAATGTTTTATAAAATTTTTTGCGCAATATAAATAAAGTTTTAAATATTATTTAGTGTGTCTAAAATACTATCCAAAATTGTTAGGGGATTAACAAAATTATGTAGATTTAAAGTAGATACATATTAAATTTATGATTTATTCTTTAAAATGTTTTACAATGAACATTGAATCTCTCTGTACTGCACTTAATTATTTTTAATTTAATATTTGTCGATAAGATATTCGAAATGTATGCTAATTTAAAAAAAAAACTACTATTTTAGTATTATTTTATATAGTTATTACACATTTTAATATCATATTTTCACTAATAGTAAAAAAAACACATTATATATATTTTTGAATATTAGCAAAATTATGCAAACATGAATAATCGAAAAACCATTGAAATGTTTACCACAAAATTTCAAACTAGTTTTATATTGTGCAAAAATAATATGAACCGAAAGGCAGGATGTGGTTGGTATAGCGTAGAGATATGAGGTATGTTGCACGAATTGGAATAAGCTACATGAAACCAAAAATAAAACCAAACTAACTGATATGATGTTGAAATAGTCAATCGTATAATTTGCATTTTATTGACTTGCGAGAGGATAAAGCAACAAAATCTAACTAAAAATAGCAAAAAAGACAAAAAAAAGTAAAAAAAATTGCCACACCAACACAAATGCTACAAAATAACCCCCAATAAAATAAGTACTAAAAATTAATATTCAAAAAAAAAAAAAAATACATATTTAAATTGTTCCCAAAAATATTAAATAAAATGCGAAACAAATATTAAGTACTTCATAAATTTGTGAGTTTTTTAAAAGAATAAATAATTCCATTAAAAATATATGACTTCATCACCATGAAAACAACGAACAAAACAAAAAAAAAACCAGACAAAATTTTTGGGAGTGTCGAAGCATTTTAGAAACATTTTTTCGAGATATTTCAAAGGCAGAATTTGTACCACAAGCAGGCTATACACTTCCCAAACAAAATTTTGTTCTTAAAAAACATTGTTCGAAATTAAAATTATTCGAAAAAAAATTTAGAAATAAAAATTTTATTCGAAAAAAAAAAATTTTTTTTTTTAAAACATATTTTTTATCTTAATAATTTTTAATCCGAAAACAAATGTTTTTTCGTGTTTCTGTTTTTAAATACATTTTTTTTAATAAAAGTTGCAATTTTAAATAAATGTATTAATATAAAGCTTACAAGACCGCAGATGAGGAAGCTTGGATGCTTCCAAAACAGCTGTACGAATTCATTACATTGATGTTTTGTAATTATCAATATTATGAATGGTTCTTCAATACAATGAAAGTCTAAAGAAACATACCCAAAAACCAAAACTTCAGAATCGTTTGAAAAATATTGATTTAAATAGAGATGGGCGCGTGCCTGTTTTTGATGACACGGACACTCCGATAGGTGAAACGCACGAGTATAAGCCTGACGACTAAATTTAAAGGCACGCACGAGAAGCAAGAAAAAATACGGGATATAGAAAGACACGAAGAAGCACGACAAATTACGAAAAGAGCACGGAATCACATAATAAACTAAGCAAAAAAAAAAAAAAAATTATATAAACAGGGACTAAAACCCTTTCAAATATCGGTTCCTGTGGTTCCGGTTTCAACTAAAAATTGAATGGGTTCCGATTCCGTTTCCACACATTTTTAATGACGGTTCCGATTCCGGATTCAAAAATCGAAACGGTTCCAATTCTTTGCGGTCCCAGACTGGGACTAAAACCCTTGGAATATTGGTGACGATTCTCCTTCCAAAATTAAAAAAAACGTTTCGATCCCGGTTCAAACCAAAAACAAAATATATGGGTTTCGATTCCGATTCCACACATTTTTTAAATCAGTTCCGGTACCACTTCTTTATGGTTTATTATTATAAATAATTCAAACAATAAATTTGGTACTGTTTTACTCTCTGAATCGGAACCTCTCCGGATCGGAACCTGTCGTGCATCGCAAAGAACCGGAATCGGAACCATTTCGATTTTTGGATCCGGAATTGGAACCGTTATTAAAAAAATGTGTGAAACCAACACCGATATTCAAATTTGTTTGTCTCTGCTTAAAATACCACGACATTTTTATTTTCTAATGCTAGAAGTAAAGCGTTTTTTTATTTTGGAGTATAAACTAAAAAAAAATCTTTAATGGGCGGTTGTTTTTCTGGTTTAATTTGTTAAATGATTTGTTAAATGATTACTTTCAATTGAAAATCAAGAGCAAATAAACTTTTTTGTTGAATATTTGAAGAAAGTTGGATGTACTTCATAGATGTTCCACGACGTTTGAATAAATCACACGATAATTTATATTTTCAATAAAAGTTTATTATATAAAAACAAATCGTCGTATGTTGCGAGCTTAATGGCTGCCGTCGTGAAACTGTCTGTCTATATTCCCAAAATTCTGTCACTTCAATGCATTCGTCAAAGGTCACTAAGTTTTATATAATTAGTAAAGTGTATCCTGTCCTTTATTGTCCGTCCGTCTTACACCACTCCCACATAGATGAGACTCACTGAGTTTAAATATAAAAGTGGTTTTCTGATATCAATTCGTTTGCAGTTTTTATTTTCAATTTTCGTAATATTTAAAAAAATACTATATATTAAAACGAGTTGGGAAAGTTAGGTCACATGGGACGGATTTTTATAGTCGGTCGGGCCCGACTATGGAATACCCTACACCTTTGGAGGGGATATTAATGTGGGATATTTAATTGCATACCTTAATTTTAAAGTTTTTAATTATGCTGAACCTCCCCACCCTCAAATTATTATTCAAAAATCAGAAATTTATGTCTTATATCCCCATAAATTAAAAAATTTATATAAAAGTATAAACAACTAAAAAAAAAAATTAAAAAATATAATTGGGCGGACCACGCCTATATTTAAAATTTTGAAAGGCTAATATTTCATACATTTGATTTTAATAATTTACGGATCAAATTTCCACTATGAAAACCCGGGAAATAAAGAAAAAAAAAGTGGGCGGATCACGCCCATTTTTGGACCACATATTTATAGGTGAATTATAACAATATGTTTTAAATTTTATAACTATACCTTGAATACTTTTCGAGTTATTAGTTCCGAAAGAGTTATATAAAAGAGACTTGTATGGGAGGTGGGCGTGTCCGTTGACCGATTTGGCTTATTTTCAAACTCAGTTCCTACTTTTGGCTAAAATATATTGAGTCGAAATTTCATCGCATTCTGATTAGTATTTCTCAAGTTATTATGTATTCGGACAGCAAGACAGCAAGACGGACAGACATACAGACAGACGGACATGGCTAAACGGACTTGGGTAGTGATGCTGATCAAGAATATATATACTTTTCCATACCGGACACGCCTCCTAAGTGGCGTTAAAATATATGCACAAAGTTAATATACCCTGTACCTCATAGGTGTAGGGTATAAAAATCGAAATTTTGGGACCTTAGTATAGAATATAAAATACTGCAGAAAACAATTAAAAAAAAAATGAGTACAGGTTTTATTCAAACTGTTGCGTATAATTTTAATATATATAAATATATGGCCAAGTTCCGATATGTTCCCAAGATATTTAGATTTAATCTCATTTTTTTTATTTATTAAAAATTTATTTATTAAATTTTTAGGGGCATAATTGTAGACAATTTAAAGTCATTTTTAAATTTCAAATCAATCTTTTTTTTTACAAAATTTGTCAAAAAGGTCGAATTTATGAATATTTAGATTCTTAGTATTAACAAGTAAGACATAGTATTATTATTAACAAGTAAGACAAGACATAGTTTAAGCAAACGATAGAAATAACTAACTTTTTATTAACAGTTCTACATTTCGAAATACATATTTTTTTATCGAAATGCACAAAAAAAATACAATCTGAAAATATATCGTCTTGCATTTGTTCGTTTTTTTTTTGTTTGATTTTTTCATTTTATTTTGGGATTATTTCATTTGGGGATTATTTTTACCAAAACTAATAAAACAATAAAATATTCTACAATAACAACAAAAACCTCAAATAAAACAATATAGAACAACCATATGTTCAACACATATACCACATTTAACCTACACACAAATATACTTCTCGTATCAATAGTATTTGCTATATTCAATGAATATTTGTGTGTGCATTCTATTCCATATCCTTCTTGCATCTTTATATTAGTTGGATTCTCCAAAATTTTCAAACTCTCAAAAATATTATCTCATTTAAAGCAATTTGTCTGCTACTTCAGCCTCTTCATCTGCATTCATTGTATACGTTATAATATTTATTTCGAATTTATACAACATTGCGATGGAAAAACAAAAACACAAAATTTAGGTCAAACTGAATTTGTTGAAAAATCTTCATCAGACAGAGCTGCAAGAATAACAAAAATGTTGTGTCTTCCATTTGTTCGTCACCCGCACCTCTAATTCTATATGGCTCTTTATGTATTTTTCTGTTGCCATGTGGTTCATTTAAATTCGGTTTTGATTTGTGTTGCTGCCTCGTTTGGGCCAAAGAACTCTAGCCATTGT